>JAPVCE010000041.1:712090-751226 GCA_029606265.1 Paecilomyces dactylethromorphus
CAAGAATCAATCAACAAGGATAAAGGCCTCCCCAAAAGACAGGAGTTACTGTTGCTTACAGTCTGTCCTGCCCACATGATCAGATGATATAGGACTAGAAGCTTTCGAAGACAGTGTGTTATTGACGGTTCCTTCTGACTCTGCCGTAGTGGTAGAAGGAACATGATCCTGGGAGATTTCATGATCGACGTCATTGTCTTGCGTAGCTGTTGCTACATCGTACGTCTGATTAGACGGATGAGTTGGATCCTTAGGCAACGACACGGTCGTCCCAGAAACGCTTGGCTGGAGAGTGATGGTATGCGTGAGACCACTGAATAGCTTCGCTGTAGTACTTTCAGACACTGGGTTCGGTTGGCTCTGAATACTCATATCTGGCTCTAACGGAGGAGCATTGGCGTGTAAATCGCTCGGGATGAGAGGTGTAGGAACGATTGGACCATGGGTTTGATCAAACACAGGAGTTGTGTAAGAGGCTGGCGCTGCCCACGTCGAAGCTGGAGGGTTAGCTGCTTGTCTTTCTCTCAGCTTTTTATAGTACGCCTCTGGGTCATTGCGCTTAAGAATCTCATCGTTCAACTGCTCTTTGACATCTCTTTTCTCTTCCTCAGTCAATTTATCGTTATCTTCTCGCTGGAACGTTTCCGTAAGCTCGATTTTTCTGATCGTTTTGTGTTCATCTCGTTGGATTATTTTATCCAACACATCCGGATCTTTTCCGATATATTCAGAGACATCCTCCGTTTTGACTGATTTCGAGGGAAAGAGATACTCTTTGAGCGACTTGGATGCCCACCGAATGGGGTTTCTTTTGTCGACAACGCGGGATGAAAGCTGCGTCTTGAAGACGGCTTTGTTGTACATGACCTGTTCGAAAGTCCCCCCAGCGATAAATCGGTAGACGTAAACAGATTTCTGTTGCCCCAGACGATATGCCCGGCCGACAGCCTGTTCCTCCCAGGTAGGACTGAATGAAAAATCAAATATAACGACACGATTTGCGCCAGGAATATTTAGGCCCAATCCACCAGCTCGGGTAGAGATTAGATAGACTTGTTGGTTGGAGCTGCTCTGGTTAAAATTCTTAGTGGCAGCTTGCCTGCTAAAGATTGGAGTGTGTCCATCAAGGCGAAGGTAACTCCTTTCAGATAGCTTTAACATATGTTCAATATAATCAAGAGTTGGCAGACTATGTGAGAACACCAGAACCTTATCACCAGCTCTGACGGATTCACAGATAATCTGATCTAATATCTGGGCTCGATAGGAGAGCCCAGGGGCTCTGAGATCTTCGATTTTTGCAAAAAGCTCCTTCTGAGAAGTGATCATTGTCTCCGGCAAGCCAGCTTGAATAGGTGATTCGTCGCCAGGTAGTTCTTCCGAATCAAAGTCATCTGATTTCCTGCCCTGCTTTCGTGGACGATCTGATTGACTCAAAAGCTTGTCGCTGAAGCACGCTGGATGATTACAACATAGAGATAATATAGCCAGCCAAGACCAAAGTTTCGCGGTCCCGACTTCAGATCTGCCCGCCAAAATGGAATTGACATACATGTCATATGCTTCTTTCTGCAGATCGGTTAGAGGCACAGTAATGACGAATTCCACCTTGGGCGGAAGACTGCCTTCCAACACTGATATATCAGCACGGTCTATCTTTGGCCCGAGGTTTTCCTTGAGGACTTGTAGCTTCTTAAGACACTTTCGTCTTTCGGCGTATGTACTATCCACGTAGAGGCCATCTTCTATAGGCTCCACATAATTGGCCTTGAACTCCACGAAATTCCCCAAATAACCCGGTGCGATCCAATCAACCATGGCGTAGTAGTCAACCAGATTGTTAGCGAGTGGGGATCCAGTCAGGGCGATGCGACTTCTAGAGCGAAATTCACTTGCAGCGGCTGAAATACCGGCCGCCCGATTCTTCATCTTATGGGCTTCGTCAGCAACAATGATGTTCGGGCCATCAAGGAGCTGGTCCTTGATTCGCACGTGATCTTCAACCTCTAAAGGTCGTCCGCGAGCTTTGGTCTCTTTATTGTGCACCCAGGTGCGAAATATGTCGTAACTCATAATCAACACTCCACCTTGCTCGTCCCAGGCAGAAAGCTCTCGTATTCGCTCACCAAACGCACTCGCACTGGTAATTTTTCGCATAGGTCCTAGATGATTCTTCCGTGGTGTCCACATTAGAAACTCTTCGTACCAGTTGTCTATCAAAGACGAAGGACAGAGTATTAATGTCTGCGATCTATGAAAAGAAGCCGGAACCAAAGCTCGAATGTCGGGATCTGTTGAAGCAGCAGCAGCAGAGATTGTAACTAGAAGTGATATTCTGATTGATCGTTAGCTTTATTGTTCGAAGGATAACAACGCAAGACACTTACACTTGCATTGTCTTGCCCAGTCCCATGGTATGGGCAAGGAGGCAGCCTTGGCGCTTCTCATCCTGAATCAATTCACGCCACATGAACTGAACACCCCTCAGCTGATGTGGCTTGACTCGCCGACCTATGTGAGGATCGAGGTAGATGATTGGAGCTTCAAATGTTACAGCCTGACGACTAGGATCATCGTTACTGACACCAACGCTTTCCATGCTTTGTTCAAGACGTTTACGTTGTCGTTCCTGAATCGCTGCACGGAGCTGCGCATTGGCATGGTTCTGCTTCACTTCCTGCCTCTCCTTGACTTCCCTTTTGCGTTTCTTACGCGGAGTAAGAGATGAGTCCTGCTGTTTATCTTCGTTGTAACGTCGAGCGGCTCGTTTGGAAGTGCCAGGTTTTGAGGCTTTTCTCCGACGGGATTCGGCCTTATCCATTTGATTACAGTATTGTGCAAGACGGGTATCGAGTTCTTCAGCATATTCTGAGAATCCATCTATTTCGGAGATGGCACGTTGGATCTGTTTCCTCGGTATTCCTTTGTCGCTAACCTTCACACAATTGACCCAAGAAATGTACAGGGATGCTGTTCGCATGATAACATCGTTTTCAGCCCCGTCCAAGTTTCGCATTTTTCGAGTATGTTGAAGCAGTAGGCGAAGAGCCTCGAGTGTGCTCTCTTGAAGATGCGATTTATGATAATGGGGAATATACTGTAGCATTTGCTCTGGTTCTCCATCGGGTAGGCCTGCTACTAGCTTTGACAGCAATCTACGGCGGTCGTGGCGCTCCTCGAGCAGATCCCAATCAACCCGTTGGAGACCCTTGAAATCGTGAAATCCGGGAAGTTCAGGTTTTGTGCGGGACTTGTTTTCAGTGCTAGTGAGTGAGAGCGATGCTCCGGAGCGATCGATATCCTCGAGTTGCAGAGGCGGAGGGGGGGAAGAGAGAAGCTCATCCTTCACAGGACTCTGGGTCTTTTCGCTGTCGGCAGGACGCACAGGGTTCAAAGGGGGAGTAATAATGTCAAAATCGTCGACCCCCGGAGGTGGAGAATCTCTTGTGAGGTCGATACATTCGACTTCTTGTGCCTGAAGCGGAGTAGGCGAAGATGGAGGTGGAAGAATGATCTTATCAAGCATCTGCACTTGCCTTTGCGCTGAGTGACGTCGTTCCCAGAGCAGTTTTCTTTTCTGTCCGGAAGGGCTTATGGCGTCATATTCACTGTCAGAAGAAGAATCGACTTGCACATCGGAAAGAGAGGGAGTCTTATCCGATTCCGGCATGCCCTCGGCGGGAGCTGAACCATCCGCTATGTACTGTTCGGTATTTTCAAGATCATAGTCAATAAACTCATCGAGTTCGTCATCAGATTCCTGGTCAGTCTCAGAACCTAATGATTCCTCGTCAAGGTCAGGCGGCTTCGCAACCCGCTTTGGTTTAGGAGGCGAAAAGGAAATTCGTGGTGGACAAGTTCCTTTTTCGAGGATGGAGATACGCCACTTTTGCGCCTGAATGCTGAAGACCGTTTGCTCCATATTTAGACACTGTGTTTTAAGATCTTGGACTTTGGTGTATTCATTGAGGCGAATGTTCCTTTGCAGCTTCCTCATTCGGTCCTCCAATAGATTGATGTCCCGCAACAATGCTATTGTCTGTTGATTCCTGCTTCTACTTTTCCTCGCCAGGATCCAAATCCTGCGTGCCTTCTTCTCCTCTCTTGGTAGGTGATCTCTTCTCCAGCTGTCTTCATAATCTTTCACACATTGCTCCATAATAGAATCGATTTCACCGAGATTTAGTCTTCTCTCCCTGCGAGAGGTTGCCTCTTGCCGTTCTTCTTGTCGCTCCTCTTGAATTTCACGCCACGTATCATCGTCATATTCACCTTCCGAACCAGAGTCACCGTAGAGAGGATGAGCATCTTCATCACCTTCTTTTGCGGGATACTTTTGCAAAAGATATTCATACGGGTCTTTCGGCTTCTGGGATCGTGATGTGCTATCAAGCTGGGCATCGCCTTTCTGATTCAGCTGCGGCCATTGCGTCATGTCCTCTTGACTGACGGATATTCTTCCATCCTGAGAGGAGAAGAGAGTAAAATGGCACGGATGGCCTGGAACCGAAAAATCCTTATAAGGAATAATAGCCCACCTTTCACTTCCCTTTTCATCACTTAAGGAAACTGGCTGTTGCCGATAGAAATGATGGAGACACCTCTTCACAAACAGGTGATGGCTGCGTGGGAAACCAGGACTCACCATGGTGAAAGAAGTTTGGTTATTCTCTTTGTCTGGAAGTATTGGGTAAAACAATTCATCTGGCGTCATCTTATCTGGCCCAATGTACCAACTCCTAGGCTTTTGCTGCACTAGTGCATCGGGGCTTCCTGTGGCTACGTCACCTATCGCAGCTTCTGTCTTGGAGCCAAGATCCAACCGTCTGCGTTTCTTACCGTCGCTACCGACAATATAGTGTTCTTGAGGGCGTAGATGCGACGTCGTGAATGTGCCATCGTTGTTGTCAGGCAGTTGTGAAATAACGCGTTTATGATGCTCACTTGTTTCTCTGGTGACACAATTTTCGCTCGTTTCCTTATCGAGACTCGCAGTTGTTTGTGTTTCGATAGGGTTCGTACTTCGGTTCAATGAATTGTTGGTGGTATGGGCAGTAGTCTTGAATGCAGGCGATTGGGTGCCCTGCTGTTGGACTGTGTCTGCCAGAGGGTGTGACGAGTAGAGGAGAGATCCTGGAGTCTTCACGGTAGAAAATGGGGCAGTGGAAGAAAGGTAGCTAGGAGATACTGCCTGAGAGTGATCATCAAGTACAGGACTCCGCACGGTACTAGAACGTCGATATTTGAGGGATGCTTGTCTTAGATATCGTATTGTTGCGAGAACGAAGCTGCGATGACCAAGAGCTCTGAGCCCCAAATCCTGGCGCAGAGCATCTTTATCCACATCGTTCAAAAGGGTCTCGCCATTAATTAAGTTCTCTCTGAGGGTGGCTTCGAACGAGACGGGATCAGGGCGAGGTGCTGTCGACGATGATTGGCACCATGGTATAGAAGAGCTATAACATAAGCAATTGACTACTTGATCCACCGTCCAGTCTAGAGGATCCCCATCATCTGAGGACATATCTCCTCGTTTTGCTGCCACAGTTAGATGACGAACAAATGCTTGTTTGTAACAATAACAGTGAAAGGAACATACCGTATTTTTCTAGATCCCAAATAGTAAGCAATTATTTCAGGCAATCACTGTGTCGTCCAAAATCATCCTGACGTTGCCAGCTTTGTCGATATCGCGATGCGGCACGCGACTCCGTCTGAATCCGAGACACTGCCGTCCAGAGACAACTGATCGCCGATATCTAAGCTCGTAGCTCTTTCATCCAGTTGGGATATGACGCGATAAAAATCAATAGTAAATTAGGCAAATATATTGAATCGCAAAAAAAGAAATGAAATCACCTAAAGAACGTGGCAAGCGCCTGTTGTCCACTACGTTGACCTGATTCTGGGTCACTCTGTAGCCACCGCCAGGAGATAAAGAAATCAAGAGCGGGTTTTCTGCCGGGCGGTGAGTCTATCGCGGGGGGTCCGGAGAGAAGCCCCGCCTCGACCACTTCGGGATGGCGTTTTGGAGGGGCTTGATGGCGCTTTAATAATCCATTCTTCCTTCCACTTCAGCTAACAAGGTCGTTCAGTTTCTCTTTCTGTCGCCAGGATATGGGAATTGTGCGAAACTGAAGCTGGGCAGATATCTTGACTTTATATCTTATCAATGGACCAGTCAATCTACTCCAGTTATCCCCCGCCTCTGGACCCCGCACAGGAGCAGTTCCTGGTGACGACGGTGAAGGACTGGACAATTCATAACGGTCTCACTGTTAGGCCTTCGCCCGCTTCTTTACCAGTAGGGGCAGATGAGAAAGGTGTCCTGGCTACCAATGCACCGGTGACTTTATTTCCAAGTCCCTTCCCGAAATCATGTTTCGAAGAAGCGAAAGCCCTGCAGAAAGTCTACAACGAACTGTATGCGAACATAACCTGCGACGCGGCATGGCTGGCGAAGGTTATGGAAGAGTAAGTCCTTTTTCTGCCTTTGGGTCACAGGATGCTTGCTTGGCTGTATGTTATGCATGTTGCGAGGTTGTCATCACCTTACTAAGAAAATTCTTGAACATGTAGACTTATTGATGTAGACGATTTCATCTCGAATCTGTGGAAGATCCATGTCACTGTGCAGAAGGAGGGTTATGTTCAACCTCTCTCTCTGGGACTTTATCGGTCAGACTACATGGTTCACGTACCTCCTGATGCGACTGCTCCTTCTCTGAGACAAGTGGAATTCAACACTATCTCCTCCTCCTTCGGTGGCCTGTCATCTCTTGTCAGTGCCTTGCACACAGAACTCCTCTCATCTCCTCCTGGTTTGCCAATAAGCTACCCGCCACATCCTTTGCTGGATGGAAGATTACCTCCCGAGAATACGACGGTTCCTACACTCGCCGCCGGACTTGCCGCAGCACATGAAGCTTATGGGCCATCCAAGTCATCACCATCTCTTCCATTGTGCGTGCTCTTTGTAGTTCAGGACAAGGAACGAAACATCTTCGATCAGCTAGCCCTCTCTTCGCGCCTCACCAGATTCCACAAAATTCCCGTTTTCCGTCTGATAACATCGGAGATATTAAACCAGACATCAATACCAACCTCCAATCCGTCTAGGCCTCTTATCTACACCCCTCCTTATTCTCCTTCCACGCCTTTCGAAGTCACAACCATCTATCTCCGCAGTTTCTATGCTCCATCAGATTACAAGTCGGAACGCGACTGGGAGGCTAGACTTCAGCTGGAGAGATCTGCAGCTATCAAATGTCCTACTGTGCTGAACCAGCTAGCCGGCTGTAAGAAGGTTCAACAAGTTCTTGCTGAACCTTCCGGACCTGATCATCTTTCCCACTTTCTTCCTCACACGGGACCCAGCATTATATCCAATGTACGGGAAACATTCGCTCCACAATACGATCTTTCTCCAAATGGGCGCGGAAGGGAATTAGCTTTAAACCCTAAAACTGCCGTCAATCATGTTCTCAAACCACAGCGGGAGGGTGGTGGTAATAATATCTACAAAGCAGATATTCCTGGCTTTCTGCGCTCAATCCCAGAAGCTGACTGGAAGCGGTGGGTTCTGATGGAAATGATCCAACCTCCACCCGCTGCCAAAAACATAGTCCTTAGAAGTGATGGTGCAGTCTTAAGTGGAAACGTAATTGGTGAGTTGGGTGTCTTTGGAACTATCTTGTGGAAGGATAATGGAGATATCATTCAAAATGAGCAGGGAGGTTGGTTGATGAGGACAAAGGGTAAAGAGAGCAATGAGGGGGGCGTGGCTGCTGGATTTTCATCACTGGATAGCGTGATACTTATCTAGATGAGTCCCTGTAAGTTGATAGAAGGACTAGATTATTTGCAGGTAATGACGCTATATCCTCCGTGGATACTAACTTTATAGAATCGCGATACATAGACTTATCAGTAATCTTGGTATAGTGCAAAAAAAAAAAATTTTTTTTCAATTTATTATTCTCAAATTCACATAGAAACAAATTCTAAAAGCAAGAAGTTGAAGGAGAATGGGAATTAATGGGGATTGAAAGCTGAACTGTTTTTCGTCCAAAGTCGGGAATAATTTAAGGCCTTAATATTACCTGAGTAATGAGAAATGATGAAACATGGCATGGGATATGAAATGGGAATGACAGAGAAGAAATCAATGATAAGGAAAGTTAGCGCATGAGAAGATTAAAGGGGAAGGATGTGACACCGCCAAAGTCTCGTGACTGCTTTTTGTTGACAAAATGGGAGCACAAATCTCACAAACAAAGGGTAAAGTAGCTGGCACACATCCTTGGTAGTGCCATTTCTCATCCTACCAAGGAATATAAAGATACCATACCCTGAATCTGAAGTGACAATAACTCCTCCCAGAAGATTACGGCCTTCCAGAATTAACAAGAGAAAACGTTCTATCCACCAGTTGCAGAAAGCGAAACTGCCACCTGCATTTGATAAGCACCAAAACCTTGACCCCAAATACCGTTCAAGGAGAAGGATAGGCATTTCCCTCAAAGCGTCTGATAGAGCTGTTCAAATAATTCTCCAGGGAAGAAGGCAGCGAGTCATTCTCCAGATTTTCTGGCAAGAAAGGGTTGTTGCGACGCATGATTTCCAAGGTGCGGGTGTTCAATGGGTGCGTCTTATCATTCTTGATCGAACGAGCCCCGGAACTGTTGAAGCGGTAACGATTGAACCAGATAGGTTCTGCAGCCCAGGATGGTGGGACTTCAGTACCTGGTTTAGTTACCAGATCATCTTGACAAAGCTCTCCGCGCTCGGATGATTGGAAGGGAGAGAACGTTCTAAAGGAATTTTCGTCGCGGTGCGCTCGTCTTAGCTGCGAAATCGCGTGTTCAGCCTTTTCGGTATCCGGAAGGATCGTGCTGCTCCGCTTCCAGTCCTTAACAGGAATTTTGTCGTTTTGCTGGCTATTGACTGGGTTCCATGGTATGAGGAATGGTGAGATGTGAGAATGAGGAGCGTGGCTGATAAACTCGGCCTTGCTAATATGGTTCGCGACAGGGGCAGAAGGGACCCGTGAGTCCTTATACCAAATCACGTTAGGAAGCCCGGAGAATTTCAATAGTTCCTCCTCATACGTCGTATCATAATGCGGGTGGCTCTCATTGAAGTTATGATCATTGCTTTTTCTTCCCTTCACTGATCCAGGAGTGATTGCGTTCCCATCCTTTTCAGTGCTATTCTCAGGTTCTGCATTATTTTCTTCTACCACCATGCGCCTCGTCATATATTTACGTCTCGGACCAGATTTAGTCCTGCTGGGGAATGACCGTGGTTTCCAAGAATTTGGGAGATATTCTAAAGGCAGATGCTCCCACGATGGCAGGTTCATTTCGGCAGCAAGGTCCGAGAGTTGGTAAAAGAGATCGATAGTCTGTTTAATCCGAGGTCCTGGAATGTGAAGTTGACCTCCCTCGAGAAACGTATCCAAAGGGTAATAGGTAGGCGGAGCATCAGTTAATGTCTTTGACCACAGGCGAAACGGAACCTGTTTCTCTCCCACTCGATTATACTCCACTACCATTGTGGTATTGTAGGATATCTGGTCAGGGGTCCAAGCTTCGATGCGTTCAATCTCCTTTCTTGCTATCTGTCCACGACGAGTCGTTAGACAAGAAAGGTTCAATGGAGTGCGTGCCTCGCGTTCTCGACGCATGTTGAGGGTGTTATCCAACGGGAGCTCGCTTGCAGGCGCCGTCATGCGAGCCTTTACATCGCGATACGTCAACCTGGTGTCTGTGCGCATCCAGTATTCCAGAAGCCACCCCGAGATCTTAACGGATATGTACCGCGGGAGGAAGGGGAAATCGCGCAGAGGAATTCCATCTGCGTCCACCACAACTTCTCCATCTTCAAGCAACACCTGCAGAGTTTGCTGATTCACAGTGATCGACGCATCCAATCTGAAAATTAGCGGAGGTAAGTTTCCCTCCCAATAACGCGAATGGTAAGGATGAGCGCAGGTATGGAAACAGCCCGGAACATCGGTATCTGGATGTGTTAGTTATTATCTTTATGAAATGGAGTGGAAACATACGAGGACAGAGGACTCGACCGTCACTATGGTTCACTTTAACACATCAGCCACTTTCTTTCGTTAAGCTTCAGAAAACCCACAGCACCTACCAGGGCTTGATTTGGACGCTAAGGACATTTTTGAGGTGCAGGAGCCTCTGTGTCCAGCTACTTCATTACCAGCCTCCATGTTCAAGACAAAGAAAGTGCTTTCTATGCTGGGTCCTGGTGTGTTAGAGCACAAATTCGATAGCTGGGTCCATTCACTACGCAGAATGGATGTTCAGAACCCGAGGAGGCTGGTCCCTCAAGCTTGTTGCGTACTTGTTCTGAAAGCTCCACACGTCTGGCAAAGAGAGAAATTGCAGATTCCTCGGTTATTGATGTCTAGAAAAGGTTGAGGTTACATTGGTCTCGAGAAAGGACAATGTTAAAAAAGTTGTTAGCCCATGTAGTGGTGGCCCTCCACTCAGTGAACGCACTCCGCCCAGGCTCAATAGATATTCCGCAAATTTTTCAATAGTCTTTTCAATACGCTATGAATTAGATTGTCTCTGTCAAAGAAAAAAAAAAAGAAATTTTAGATGCTATAAATCCTATTTATAGACGTCACGAAATGTCGTGGAAGAAACAAGCCGATTTGCATTCACGAATCTAGCGAGTAATATAAATAATGCAGTTTCCGTCATCGAAATCTATGAAGATGCCAAGGTATCGACGATCGATATCATGATCCTATGGCAAGGACACTCAGTGAATACAAAGGGAATACGAATATGTGTTAATCTCTATAGTCTATACCTTATTGTTCCGTCTAGTTTCCGTGACCTCTATTGACTTGGCCCCAATCCACTTCATACATGGGAGATTCACTGGGTACTACTACCTAACTAAAATTCACTATAAATTTTCAGGACCACAGTTTTAGCTATCATCTATTTCTTCCAGGAATAAATGTCTTAGTATTATCATTCGGCTGAGTGGTTTGACATATAATAGTTTAAAACAATCATTTAGCTGCATAGCATCGTGAACTAGTGCTACTATATATGTTCCTTGGTTTATCTGCCGCCATGCCAGTTTCACCTAGCTTCCGTAATGTAGAAGCACTAACCAGAAGGGGCGCAGCAAAATTAAATAAACTATAATTTAGACCTGCTTCTGGGCGTGAACAGTAGCGTGTCGTGACCTTGGAAGTTGTGCTGGAATACCCTCTTTGGTAGATCAGCGGTGTAGGATGCATCATCTCTGCAATATCATCTTAGTCTTGTCCAGGTCGCATGCATCGGTTTCACGTAAGTAGGACAGCTCACATATATGAGCCTTGATTTATTATTTACTCCTCTCTACTCTCGACCTTGTTCAATCTCTACCATTCTTCATTTCTCGTTAAAGATTTTCTACATTGCGCCAAGATGCCTGCTACTCTCAATGACCCGCCAGCCGATCTTGTTAGCTTTGCGTTTAGCGGAGATACTAGCCAGCATGATGAGCGCCCTCTTTATATAGACGCAGATCAGCCATCGCGTGCAATCTATGGGAGTGGGTTTCGGCGTCTTGTGCGCTCCTTGGTGGCCGGCCTAAAGGCATATGGACTGCAACCAGGAGAATGTGTATTGGTCCAGTTAAGTGGAAATACCGTGAGGCTTTCTGGTCGTGTATATCAAGTTTAATTTTGCTCACCATTACGAGGTCATACACCCAGCTCTTTTCTTTGGCATAATTGGCGCTGGAGGGGTGTACATGTGTTGCAACCCCTCCACCACACGCTACGAGATGGAGCATCTCATAACACTGGCTGCACCCCGACTGATTCTGACTCATCCGGGAGCATTACCTATTGTTCTGCCAGTATGCACGAACGCCGGGATTGCCCATCGGTATGTTGGAACAGTTGATGAACAGTCCATCGACCGTCTGGTTCACTTTACCCGTAGTACGCCTGCATGCGTGGCAGCCACTGCTGACATGGACGACTCGGTTCCGTTTCCTCTTGAGCATCTCCTGGCCTTTGGAGAGGAGGACTGGATCAGGTTGGATATTTCTACGGCTCAAAGGACCCCAGCAACCATGTTCATGACGAGTGGCACAAGCGGACTGCCAAAGGGAGCCGTTCGTTCGCACTACGCGCTCATCTCCCAGTATCGCGAGTTGCACTATGAAGTGCCATTCCCCGTCACCAGACTTGCGGCACTGCCGCTGCACCATCTCCTGGGAGAGTTATGGACGAGTCTTTTCCCCATCCGCTACGGCCAACCCGTGTACATCATGCGACGCTTCGACATGACTGGTTTCCTCGATGCCGTGAGCCGCTTCAAAATCACGGAGACCTACCTGGTGCCAACTATGGTTCATATTATTACCCAGTCCAACCTTCCTGTAGGTTCACGGCTGGCTTCCTTACGCTACGTCGGTGTTGCGGGTGCTCCCATCGATGGAGGTATCATGAAACGTTTCCAGGCTCTGCTCCATCTAGACGCCTACGTTACGCAGTTCTACGGTATGACTGAATTGGCTGTCATCACACAGAATCGGTATGGTGACACCTATCCAACAGGCAGCATCGGCTGCCGCCGGATGGGTTACGAGTTGCGTTTGATCAACCCAGATAATGGCACTGTAATCACGGAGGATGACTGTCCCGGGGAGGCGTGGGTTCGAGGACCAGGCATGCTGTTGGAATACAAGGGCCATTCAGATTCCCTCCAGAATGGCTGGTTCCGCACAGGGGACATGGTATACACGAAGAACGGACACTACTTCATGATGGGCCGATTTAAGGAGCTAATCAAAGTTCGCGGGTAAGCTAGCTATTGCTATATCTCGTTGCGTCCCCAGTTACTGAAATGTCACTATCTGGGACATAGGTATTCGGTCGCACCGGCGGAAATTGAAGCTGTAATTCTTGAACACCCTGCTGTCCAGGATGTTGCTGTAATTCGGGTCACCGTGCCCGATGGGAGCACGGAGATCCCACGAGCGTATGTTGTCCCTATTCCAGGTGTCCCGCAACCGACAGCAGATGAGATCACTGCTGCGGTAATGCAAAAGTTGGCTTGGTATAAGTCTTTGGAGGGAGGAGTTGTCTTTGTATCTTCTGTTCCACGAACTGTCAGTGGGAAGGTTCAGCGAACTAGACTCATGGAGCTCGATGCTCAACGGGACAAATTGGCCTTGATTCTCGCATGCGCTTGATATCGTGCTGTTCCACAGGATGGCTATGAAGTTGCTTAAAGGAAGGGAGCTATATAATCATATGTTTCTTTCTGCATGTGTTGCGTAATAATCTAACCAATATCTTCTGTGAACGCTCGGCCATCCCCAGCTCATCGAGGATTACGTTAGGGTATCTAAGAGGCTTATTCCGTCGACTTGGATTATAGTTTGGAGTGGATAGTCAAGGTTGCGGAGTGGATACCCAGATACCTCATATGCATGTAGCCTTGCACTTGCGTAGAAGCAAACCAAAAGGCGGTGTATTTGAGACGATATGCAGGTAAATATTTTATTTGTTAAACGTCACAATCCCGAAGCATTTTGCAGTTTGGGCTGATATGGGCCCTTACTTCTGCGGGTGAGGCTGGCTGAGGGTTTGTTGGGGTCCGGCAGTGATGTACGAGGTACTGTCAACAGGCCCACCGCATGTTTCCAATACATCTTCGAGAAGACGATTTTAGCATCCAATGCCATGGAGGAGATATAACATAATTCCCATCTCGAGGAAGACTATGTAGGCTTCATGTCGACTTCAACAATATTATAACACTGTTGTTCATCCGATGACCTGGACGCTCACACTCCGTTCTAGCATACTTTTACTTACTGCTCAACCTCATTTCTTTTTTTCCCCTTCTTTTGACAAAAGTTGTATGGCAGATACTGTCGAAATTACGATATAATGGACTGGTTTGATGGCTCATCAGCCCCGGCAGAATATCAAGCGGTTGCTTGGATTGCCGATCTTGCGCAGCTGGGCCAGGGACTTGGGTGGGCAATCAACTATGCCGCCATGGCTCACAGGTCATACCAAGAGTCGACCTACGGCATGTCTATCCTTCCGCTGTGCTGCAACTTTGCCTGGGAATTGGTCTACACGTTCATCTACCCACCGCACAACCCCGTGGAGAAGTTCAATATCACCCTGTATCTGATTCTCAATGTTTTCATCATGTCATTCGCTGTCAGATTCGCCCCTCGGGAGTGGAGCCATGCCCCGATGGTCCAGCGGAATATTCCCTTGATTTTTCTGTTTGGAACCATAGCGTTCGTCTTGGCTCATATAGCGTTGGCTAAGACGGCGGGAGCAGGGCTAGCTGCGAACTGGGGGGCGTTCTTTTGTCTTGAATTGCTCATTGCCGGGGCGTGGTGTCAATTGCTTGGTCGAGGAAGTAGCCGTGGAACATCTTATACAATCTGGTATGTAGGCTTCCTATGATCTTTTTTTTTTGCCAGACGGTTGTATTGACTACCAGGGTAAAGGGCCGCTCGATTTGTGGGATCTTACATTGCAGCGATTTCTGTCGAGCTAAGGCGCATCTATTGGCCACAGGAGTTCTCCTGGCTAGAATCTCCGATGGTGAAGTGGCACATGGGAGTATGTGTCTTCATGGATGTGGGATACGTCTTCGCTCTTCATCACATCCGCAAAAGGGAAAAGCTAGCCGCCTCCCTTGACCGGAAGAAGACAAAGAAAGGTTGATGAGAAGAATGATGAGGAGGCTAATTCATTTCGCAGTATTGGATGTTGAAATTCACCGAGGCTCCGACTGGTGTCCATAGATATATACTATTCTGTGCAGAAACGTCCGAGGTGATAACGGCTGCTGTTCAGTGCTGAAAGATATGTGACAGGCATTGAGTATGAGAGTGCGGGAAGTTACTCATGCTAATTAGGAGCAAAACATTATGTTTATACTAGCTGATTGTATATCGTTGCAAATGCTGCTCTCTCTGCTTATATGTTCTGCATCTAAGGAATATGTAAAAAAAAATCATCTTGTCTGGTTGCTTACATAAATTCTTCGGTTTTATGGGTGAACCTACAGTTGCAAGACGCCAACTTGCAATGCTTGTCCTTGGTATCATCAACTACGTCATCCTAGTGTACATGCACAGTAACACACTGTCTAGAAATCTTCTGCTTGCTAAACTACTTGACTGACTTTAATCTATAAAACCCGAGACGTAGAAATTGGTTGGTGCGCGTGTACAAATAAACCACGGTAAGTTGCCAAATGCAAACCAAGCTGTCAGAGGGGGACTTCCTCTTTACGACGACGAATCTGGAGCTTCAGCATGGGGTTAACATGAGAAAAGAGACCAACAATCAGAAACCCAGGAAGATCTGGCTCCGCAAGCCTCCAGTCATATTTCATAAGCAGATGGCACAACACAACCTTTGACTCATTCACGGCGAAGAAGCGCCCCGGGCAGGCGTGGCTCCCATGACCAAAACCAATGTGGTCTTGGCTCGTTGAAACGAGATAAGCCTTGCTTTCCTTGCCGGGGATGTCACGCCATTTGAGGAATCGATACCCATCATACTTGTCCGGATTGTCGTACAGGTCAGTCTCCCACATATGGCTGGCCGAGACTGCCAGGGGTGTCCCCTGTGGTATATGTGTACCATCCTTCAGTGTGATATCTTCCGTAGCAACACGTCGCATTGATACTGTGAATGCACATTAACTTAGAATGCAGAAGTAGTTTCAGAGAGAAGGGGTATACTGACTGAGCATGTTGGGAGCCATCCGTTGGGTTTCTTTCATTACACTGTCCATCAACTTAAGCTTATAGAAACTAGTCTTCTGCCAACCATAGGTCTTGATTACTGAGATAATCTCTTCCCGCAAAGGAGGAATGAGTTCTGGGTGCCTGCACAGATCCACTATCACTTTACCCAGTAGATCGCTGGTTGTATGGATGGCCGCAAACGAAAGTCCAAGCTGTGAAATGATCGGGTCATAACCAGGCCCCTGGGCTAGGTCCTCTACGTAGTCTAACAGAAGAAACTCTTCCACTGAGGACTTCTCACCCCGGGTAATGGCTACCCTTTCCTGTCTTCGCTTTAAGATGACGGGCATCAGGATGTCATGGGCCCTTTGCAAGAAGGCTCGCTGCCCTCGGCATTTTGGCAAGAACCAATGAACAAAGCGGTGCGTCCAACGGGGCCATGTCTGAAGCGACTGAATAGCATCAAACGAGTGCTCCACATAACCTATGGCTGTGTTGATCCATCTTGGATCACGGCATATCTCGGTTCCGAGGAAGATGCGGGCAGAGATCTGGGCAATCATATGCACAAGAGAGGAATTCAATTCAATATCATGCCATTCTATTCCAATCAGTGGCCTAGTTCCTGACAATTCCTTTGACAGCCTCACCTGTATTATCGGTCCAATGCTTTTGCAATACCAACTTTGTCTCTTCACGGAGTGTGTCCGTAAGGAGCGCTGCAATGACGGTCAGTTTGGTGCCATCTAGTGATGAGTTCTCACTTACGCAGTGCTCTAGTGAGTCGTAATACAATATCATGAACGACTTTGCCGTGGGTGGATCCATTGGAGAATGGCTCGAAACCGGGCAAGGCAGTGCACCAGTCCTAATAATGGGCATTAGACTCATTAAATGACTAGCAGTTCCCTAGACAAAAAGAAAAAAAAAAAAGGGAAAAAATACAAGTTGAAGGGACTTAGTATGGCTCAGCCGTTCGTCATTCCGCAGTTCATCCGCATATTCGCCCGGTAATATCAATCGCTCCCCACGTTCCGTCATAATATAGAATTTTCTTGCCTTAGAAGGTATTGTGAGCACCAATTCTGGGTATCAGACAGTAAGGTACATACACGAGCCTGACATGTCTGAAGAAGATTGGCTCCGGCCGTCAGGAACCGAATTTTGGCCCTCGTAAACGATATTTCCCAACCTTTTCTATGATCAAAGAATGGAATCGGACCTGTCCCAAGTTTTCCTTGTAGAAGCTTAAAATAGAGGGCGTAGGTGGATAAAAGACCAATTGCCCACAACACACAAATCATCAAATAGTAGTTGGTCTCAGCCATTATAGGAAGTATCGTGAATTCGACCATATTGAGAGGCTTAGGCCTTACAATCTGTAGGCCCATGTGAGGGCTGCTGATAGTATAACCAGGTGTTGTTGTCGCCGCCTTCGTTTCAGGTACTGATACCGTGTCAGAAATAAAAATAACAGCCTCTAATAGTCCAGTTGGTGTAAAAGGAGATTAAAAATATTAGACGGCGGGACTATTTAAGTCTCTGACACTACATTTCTAGACGTGCCCTGGTGCAAGTGGGGTATGGCGCATGAAGTATTAGTTGCCACAGTCCAGTATTCGAACATTCCTGATGATGTGGCACTCCTAAAAATGCGGATGGTGCTGGGTGATCCTGCTATCGCTACCGCTACGCTTCCATTTCTATTTCCTTTACTCCTTAGTTTCCTTCTGTGAATATTCTCATTATGCGTCGTAAAACCCACTTATCATCCGAAGTGAATTTTTAACTATGCTAACCTGTCCAGTAGTTAGAGCGGTCTGCCACAATCAGAACATGCACGTTGAACAGGTACCAGCACACTGTGGGGAATATTAATAAATGGACTATCATCTCGGGGCTATAAGGTACATACTGTGATAATACTATAAATTCGGCTTGAAGAGGTTTTCAAAACACTTGTAATAATTTGTTATAGCGATGTACTCCTTATGACAAATACCAGCTAATAGAGATTTGTATCACATGGCTAGATATGTGATCAAAAATTTTACGACTGATGATACATTATTGCATTTCTTTTATAGGCGACTAAGCTCTGCTGTATTGAATCTTGTGTGTATTATCAGACTCAAGAAATGTGAAAATAACAAAATTCGCTGCAAAGGGAATTAACGAATTTAGTCTGGGAGTTTTAATCAAACACATAAATGTATTTTTTACAGTACGAAATACGTTATATACGGGTTTTCTCTAAAAAGGATCTACAGTACATAATGGTACTGCACGGCTTCTTCAGCCAACCTTATTCATTCCGATTGTGATAGTCAATGGCGTTGACAAGTGACCGACAGCAATGCAAGGGGTGGATTTCTCGATGTAGAGCAGGCAAGGGAGATCAACATCTTCAGTACACCTATTATCCGTATGTAGACTGTGCAGCAATTGAAACTTCAACGCAACCTTGCCCCTGTGGTATTTTTGCCGAGTCTGACGTCTCTAACTGCTGGTTCCGTAACTTGCATACAGAGTCGATTAGGACACGGGCTGGACCTTGCTTTTAATCCTCCTGCAACCGGTTGGTCTGACGTGAGTTACATTTCTGGATTTTTCAGGTGATAAATTTCCTGCACAATTTACTACATTAGAGTAGTGCCCGTTTGATATGTGACAGTTATATCTACGTGTATCCGATTCCTTCAGAATAAGATCCCCTCACTCCTACATTTTGAGAAGGTGCATATCCAAGAACAGGCACGCAAACATAAATACTAGAAGTTTCATCGTCAGTTACAGAGACATATTGGAACCTTGGAACCTACCAAAAAGATAATAATATGCTTGCCACCAAATTAACAACATACTTTTCAGGAGAAGGGGGGATTTTTCTCACTTTCCCTTTGGTCGTCGCTTTTTTATATATCCTACTTTGTGTTCAAGATCCGCCTAGCAGTAAATTTCCGTCAATCAACGGCCGAAAAGGGAACGAAATCTTGTATACCAACTCCCGGCGACGTTTTCTTTTCCAGGCATCAGTCTTGATCAAATCGGGATTCCAGAAGGTAGGTATAGTATTTACTAAATTCTAGGCATCATGCACTAACGGTTTAACAACACTTTTAGTATAAAAATGCCTTCAAAATATTCACAGATATTGGACCGATCCTAATCCTTTCCCCTAAATACGCGCACGAGATTCGCAATGATGATCGGCTCAGCCTTCAGAAATTTACTTCCCGCGTAAGCTGTTCCAACACTTCTACGATAGCTGGTGCTGATAGTGGACTGCAGGAATTTCACTCTCATATAACGGGATTCGAACCGTTCAATGTAGGCACCCTTGAGGCAGAATTGATGTTTAATTCCATCAAACAACCGCTCCAGCAAGCATTGGGTAGGCCACACCAGTGATAGTCGCGTTTTTGAGACAGTCTAGGAGTGCTAATTCTTTGATGAATAGAATATCTGGTACAGCCGTTATCTGATGAGACAATCAATGCCCTATCTACGAATTGGACCGATAACCCAGGTATGAGGACCGGCATACTGAGCAAGCGTACCCAACAAGTCGCTTTATATACTGACTCAATCTCTCATCCCACAGCCTTTCATGAAATCGTTTTGAAACCAAGTATTCTCCAGATTGTTGCACAGTTGTCATCTAAGGTATTTACCGGCAATGATCTCTGCCGAAATTCTGAATGGCACAAAATCCTTATTACCTACACAGTGAACGTCTATGAAGCCACGCAGGCCCTCATCCCGTGGCCTAAGTTCCTGCGTCCACTCGTTGCTCGCTTCTCGCTCAGCTGCAAAACCCTTCGGGCCCAAATGCAGGAAGCTGAGAGGATATTGCTGCCTGTTCTCTCTCAGCGACAAGCTGAAAAAGAAGTTCATCGCAAGGAGAGAAATGTGCCTACACGAATCCCAGATGCAATTGACTGGATGCAGGAATCTGCGGGCAACCGCTCATTCAACCCGACTATTGCACAGTTGCTGCTGTCATTTGCTGCGATCCACTCGACAGCTGATATGATGACACAGGCGATATACGACATCTGTGGACAGGAAGAGTTGTTGAATGACATGCGTAAGGAGATCATCTCGGTCTTACAGGAGCATGGCTGGACCCGAGCGGCACTCTACAATCTGAAGCTCATGGACAGTGTGCTTAAGGAGAGTCAACGGTTGAAACCAACTCGGATGAGTGAGTGATCGACTTTAAATCACAACAAGAGAAGTATGGAAGTGTGGCTAACTCTTTTAGTTTCCATGGGTCGGATCGCCGAAGAGACCGTCCAGTTACAGGACGGCACCACCATACCCAAGGGGACCTCAATTATGGTCTCTAGCCATTCCATGTGGGATGAGAATGAATATTCCGAACCCCACCGATTCGATGGATATCGGTTTCTGAAGCTACGTCAACGTCCGGGTCATGAGAATGACTATCAACTGGTGTCAGCAGCGCCAAATCACATGGGCTTTGGGTACGGAAAGCATGTGTGTCCCGGTAGATTTTTCGCTGCAAATGAAGTGAAAATAGCACTATGCCACATGCTGCTCAAATACGATTTTAAACTGGTGGAGGGTGACCTGACCCAGGTGGTTAGTCTGGGCTTCAATCTTTTCACGAATCCAACGGGCAAGATAGCCATTCGCCGCCGCAAGGAGGAGATCCCACTCTAAGTCTCTCTATTCAACTAAACGTTTTCTTCGGAAGCTTATCTGTGATTGGTCTTTGCCGTTATCCGTTAGAGTAGTTTATGCTGTCACAATGCACCTCTAATCCATAGCCATCTCAGCCGCTGTTGTGAGCGAATTTATTTGAAAATTATGAATAAATAGAAATAGCTGAAAGATTAAAGTGCGTCTGTGGATAAGTATTACCATTAACTCGTTTTTATAAACAACCACGCAGGATTAGGTGAACAAACCGACTAGTATTACTAAGGTCTTCGATTGTTCTCTGCAAATACTATTATAAGATTATGAATGCTATTTAGAACATGTCCGACTTCCTTATGACACAACAATCATATAGCTTCATTGTATGTCAAGCGGTGCGTGTGCTATAATATTATGCGTGTCGATAAGGAGATCTGTTATATGCGCTAAAAATACATCTAAACCTTAAAACAAGATAGTACTGCAGTGATTGGATTAGAGTTAGATAGCTAGTAGGCGTGTAGCAAGTTGTAAAAGAAGGACCGGCAGAACCTATCTGCTGCCTGACCGTGACAACTGCCTACTAGTGAAGACCTAGATGGACCTAGATTATTGAACAATAGAATCAGATGGGCTTGACTCCTTAAACCTCCCTAACCTACAGCAGATAGCACGATTAGACTGAAATGATGGGATGCGACAGATCGGTTCGAATCTCTATTGGATATCATCTTAAATCAAGATGTAGCCTAAAACTGATAGTACGTAATTGAATTAGATGCGTGGCAATAAGAAACCATGTCCCTACTCCACTTCAGCAAAATTATATCATGCAATAACATAAGTTTCGTTATCTCCAAGTCAAATTTAGTCCGCTGTATTGTGTACTACCTGTCGCAGCTACCGAGTTATCTTTCTTCCGAGGGGTTTCCGGTTGGGGGGGAATAATAACCAAACGTTATCCTGCAGTTTGTCTAGTGGGCAGTCCCCTGACATAGATACAGAACTCTAAATAGTTGTATCAAATATGTATATTGCATCCCACTGTACACCGCTGATGATGTCCGTAGGTCTGTAGTATTATAATGCAAGGGATGGAATGCCTGGGCTGGCTGACATTAAGTAAAAATATGTATGATTGCTGCTGCATTTAATATAGAAAGTCAAAATGCTCAGATTCGTATACCAGCGTACGAGGGTTTCACCGAATTCCGTAATGAGCTCCTTTTTGATATCACATACTTGATCATGCATGAATAGTTCTGCAATGCGGCATGATGTCTTTCTACATCTAAGAAGGCATTGATCCTTTTAGGAATCTGAGCGTTCTCAGTCAACATAAGCCGTCATCACATGTCTTCTCCATTCAATTGACCGAAAGGTCCACTAAGTAATAACAATAAAGAGAGAAAAAGAAATGACGAAAGAAGACTATAGTCTACCTCTTGGATCCAAGATCCTTGTTACAGGAGCAAATGGATACATTGCCTCCCACATTATCAATATCTTCTTAGGCCTGGGTTTCCCCGTTCGCGGCACTGTTCGCACACAAAAGCCATGGCTGAATAAATATTTCGACCAACAATTTGGACCAGGCCGCTTTGAGACGGTCTTGGTGCCGGATTTCGAACAACCAGATGCTCTGAGTCAGGCTATGGATGGCATCATGGGGGTTGTCCATGTGGTAAGGGTGTTGAACCAATTCTAGCCCAGAAATCGGCTCTAATATGAAGATCCAGGCAAACGATATGTCCTTCTCCCCAGATATGCACGTCATTTCCCGGGCCGTTAAGGCCAACTTGAACGTCCTAGAAGCATCCATTAAGCAGAAATCAGTCCAACGAGTAGTGTTGACCTCGTCATCCTGCGCAGCCTTTTACCCCAAAGTCAACCAGTCGGTCACTGTAGACCAAGGTAAGATTTCCCAACCTCTTCTCTAGGGGATGGCATGAGCAGACAGGATAACATGCTGTTGCAGACTCCTGGAACACCGTCGCTCTTGAGACCGCATGGAAGGGCTCCTGTCCTGCGGAGATGAAACCATTCGTCATCCATGCCGCGTCGAAAGTAGAAGCTGAGCGACAGGCATGGAATTGGATGCGTCAGAATCAGCCTACATTTATCTTGAACACAGTACTACCTTACTACACTGTAGGTCTCTCCATCTCTCAATATGTGCCAGATTGATCAGCTAACTCAAATTCCCACCAGCTGGGTAGGATTCTTCACCCAGAAATTGGTGGTTCAAGCATGGCCTGGACGCGGAATTTTCTCAAGGGAGATACTTCCAACTTTCAATTTCCACCACGTAAGTCCTCTTCATTTCCCAAGATTCATTTCTCTGACTGGTAGTCAGAATGGTTCGTTGACGTGGAGGATGCCGCACGCCTCCATGTGATCGGGGTGCTCAGCCCGACGGTGCAGGCTGAGAGACTGTTCGCGTTTGCAGCACCCTTCAATTGGACCGATATTATTTGGATTCTGAGAAAGTTACAGCCTGAGAATACTCTCATCCCCGATCCTCCAGTGAATGAGGGACGCGTTCTAGGCAATATAGCGTCAATCGATCGAGCAGAGCAACTCCTTCAGGACGTATTCGGACGGACCGGATGGACCTCCTTAGAGGATAGCTTAGCAGCGGGAATTTGGAGCTTTTCATGATTTATCCACCTTTGATAAGTCTGTCGTAGGAGATATTAGTATCCTTCGGAGAAAATACATATTCTTCAAAAATGCAGCTGATATGAAACCATGTCCGTAACCTAATTTGCCATGTTCGAGGCATTAGTTATCTGCTTTTCAATTAAACAGTGCAGCTCTTCGAGGTATTGTCAATACTGAATATTGTTCCTTCTTGCTTTACTATAAGAAGATTCGACAGTTTCTAACACCTGAAATGTACTACTTCATTTCAGAACGGAGTGTCATTTTCCTCGTCCTATCCTTTCACCTATAATCTTTCCCTACTCAATTTAGATAGGTTACCCTTGGTCCCATCTCTTTCTGCAGGATTAGACTCGCACATGAATGAAATGATCGACCTCAAGTGACTGATCCATCAGTCTCGCACCGGGGAACTGGCGGTGAACCTTTTCCAAAGCTGTCAACTATATTAAGATTCTCGCCCTTTATTCGGTCCATTTTCCTTTTTCTCAGACTGTATCAGATAAGCTGAGTGAGCGACTGAAGTGACCACCATGTCGTGGGTAGCTAAGGAATCAGACATCTACGAAAGACCGCTCGGGGAAATGGAACAAAGCATGGTACCGGCGGGCTTAATCGAGGCACGTCATCTTTACTCCCGCGAACCCAATCTGATATATACCATCGTGGAGTTTGCAGCACCCTACGAGGAGGATCGAGCGATCACTGCACTCCGGGATGGCTGGAAGGCCCTCCGGCTGCTCCAGTCTCCCGATATCTCCACAGCCTTCAGGGATGGCCACAAACAATACTCAGTTGTCTCCCTTGACCAGCTTGATAGTTGGGCCCGAGACACATTCATCGTCTTACCTCACGACCAGTCCATCCACGCCGCAATCGCCCGAATGCAGCTGCCTACGGACTGGCTCCCTTTCTGCTATTTACTTCCTCAACAGGGCGTCCCCGGTCTATTCCATGCGAAATTGATCTTCTTTATCAGCCACTGGCGCACAGAGGGCACGGGATGTTTACGACTGCTCCATCATCTGTTCCGCTTTACCGCTGATCTGCTCGTTGACGGCCCTACGCGAGAGGCGTTGGCCAGCTATGTTCCCGGGAGCGAGATTCCACTCCTGACTCCTTCTCTGGAGGAGATCGTCATGCCCGGAGGTCGTCCTACCTCGGCAGCTGCCCAGGCGCGCGTCGATGCAGACTTCGCCCGATTCTATGCCAGCCAGCCGTCAGTGACCTTTCCCACAATGACACCTCCAGCAATGACGCCCTCCCACATGCGGCTGCATCAGCGGATCTACACACGTGAGAGCACTGATCAGCTTGTTTATACTTGCAAAACCTACGGCATCACGGTCACGGCAGCCGTCCACGCGGCCTACCTCGCCGCTGTCTGGCAGGTAGCTGAGCCCTCCACTCGCTCTCTCTCCTACTCGGCAATGATTCCAGCCCAGATTCGGAGTCGACTACATCAGTCTTCCCGGCTGCGAGACCAGGGCGCCTGGTGTCCCGCACAGCAGTTGCTTATTACCGTTCCCCCAGGCCAGGACTTCCTGACCCGGGCCCGCCAGATTCGACAACAGTACCGACGATCAGAAGATCCAGAATGGCTGCATGAAGACATGCGGGCCATCACTGAAGCTCGCCTCAAGTATTTTATCTCCGCCTCCGAGAAGCCAAGTGGGATGCCCTGGTTCAGCAGCTTAGGTTTCTTAGACAGGGGGGTGATTTCCCCCCGGCAGGGACAGATACAAATTCAGAATATCCTCATATGGTCTGATTTCCTATCTCCCGGTGTAACCCTGATGGTATGGACATTTGATGGGCAGCTGAACCTGCAATTCGCCTGGAATGAGGCGTTTCATACGGATAACCAGATAAAACAAGCAATCGAGGTTATTGAGACCACATTGGACACTGGGTTGAGCGTCCCATTAGATATGCATACGGTTCGTCTTGTCGACTGTTGACTAATGTTTCCTTACTAATATTTATGACTCTATTACACTCGTATGTTCTCATGAAGTGTTTGGATCTTTTATTATTATTATGGTTCCTTTCTTTTTAGTATAAGCCTTGCCCTTATTAGAGCGCTGTACCTTGATCTAAATCCATAGAAAAGTTGAACTAGCCTATTTCAGTCTGCTCATTACTACATTAGTTGTCGAGGCCTAGTTAGAGGTCGTCAGAGTAATATGACGTAGTAGATAAACACATTCATCTAGCAAATAGGCTAGAAGTATCATATATACGAAAGCTGCAGGTGTTAAAAATCCGCATATGACTCATATGAGGATCATCTAGGGAGTAAGAGATTTACATCCATAGATCTGCCCTCGTCCTGCAAATATACCAGAGCGGTATTTTAGTAAATCTAGACTCATTGAATTCCCGCGATAGCATAAGACAAGTAATCATTTACACGGTGAAGCATCCACTAAGTTGCACGTTGTCAGCAGATAACCCAGTCCTCCGTATTTTCGGACATGCCATGCCATGCTTGCCAGCTACAGCTGAGATCGTAAATTTATGCTCAGGTGTATAATAAGTGAATACATGAGATACCGGAGCGAATAGGATTTGTCACATAAATACGTTGAGGCATCATTAAATATTGGGCATCGCCAATCAAGTGGTTCATCAATTTTACCAACCTCCTCCCCTCCCCTTCCAGCATCTTACTATTAAGAAACTCACCGTAATTTATCCCTTGCTCTTGTCTTAGACGTAAAGAAGATCAATAATCATGGGAATTGCGTGTCACAAGGATTCCCCGGCAAAGAATAGGTCGTGTAGTAGTCATAGTCTCACCGCAATTTGAGAGGGGGCAAAGGCTGGCTGAGCTTCAAAAAAGGAAAAAGAAAAAAAAGAGGGCGGATTATGTCTCCTGCAAGGTAACCTCATATAATGCATTTTAATATTTCTCAGCAGGTCCAATATTCTTAAACTTAAAGTTTAGGCTGTCTATCCTAAAGCTGGCTAAACTATTTGACATATCTACGGCGTAATGGGCTATTCCGAATCAGGAAAGTATGGGGGGCCCGGGACCGGAAAGCTCCGCCTAGCGCTCCTACCGGCAGGCTCGAAATTACTTAAAGGATGTTCTCTTGACTTGTACCTTGAATGACCAAACGGGTAATGGCGACATATTTGACTCACTGTCTCATATTAAGTTGGAGCAGGTAATCTCCGTTTTACGCAATGTCAGCAACTATCCACAAGGCAGAAAGCGGGACAGAAATACCACCGGATCTCCCGATTGCAAAACTACAAACGGTCGACCTTCAACGATTGCAAAATGGAAATAGCGACGAGACCCAAAGGCTCCTAGAAGCTAGCAGGGAGTATGGTGTCTTCTATCTTGATCTTCGCTCAGTGGAAGCACATATCTTACCGATTCTTGATTCTATATATGAATTGGCTCAAGAGCTGTTTAGCTTGCCTCTGGAGGAGAAGTCGTTGTATGATGTTGACAAATTAAGTAAAATTAAATGCAATGGGTAAGTCTACAAGGACTACATCCCTTTATAAAATCATTTCTGACATAAGAGTAAATGAAAATTAGGTATAAGCCAATAGGGAGAAACTTCGGTGGGCTGGCAGGAGAGCGTGACGGATTTGAGACTTATGTGGTAAGAGTGCACTGATTCTTACTAGAGCAAGACAATATCTGATATCTGACGAATGATCTACGATTAGATCCCCAAAAATGGACTATTAGGCTTGAATGGTCAGCGAGACTTCGCACGGCCTCCCGTTATCGACAGGTATATGGAGACACTAAAAGAATTTACATACTTCATAAACTCTACTACTCAAACAATTACCGACAACCTGTCACGGTCTCTCGAGCTCCCAGAAACTACAAATCTAAAGTTGTTTCATCGCCTATCAGCCCCATCTCCCGACATCATTCGGCTGTTAAAGTACCAGGAGCTGCCCATTGAGCAGCGTGGTATACCGCACGCTGCCCACACAGACATGGGGACGCTTACCTTTCTTTTCACTCAGCAAGCAGGACTTCAGATCCAGAGCCCCGGATCCGACGAGTGGACATGGGTACTTCCCAAGCGAGGGCATGCCATTGTAAACCTTGGAGACGGAATGTCCTTACTCACAAATCACTACCTCCAATCATGCGTTCATCGAGTCGGACCATTGCCAAATCAAGCAATGCCAACACGCTATTCTTTTGCCTATATGGTCCGGCCTGAGAACGAAACCAAGATGACAGCTCCGGAAACACGATTGATCCCTGAAAGGGATGCGGACGAGAACGTGCTTACAAGTAGTCAGTGGTTGGAAAAGAAGTATTCAGTACTCCGTTTGGACTCACGTCCAGCGGACCTGCATTGGATGATGACAGGTCAGCAGAAGGTGTAACTGATGTCGGAAGGATCTCCAACTCCTGGCCGTTCCAGAGGATTATTCTGTCAGTGAATTGATCAATTGATTTTTGTTAACTCCATGTAGCCTGCGTATGTCGTAGCATTAATGTCTAACTTCTGTCAAGGGTCCTACAAATAGGCGCAGTATATATGCGTTGTTCGCCTTTTTTTTTAAAAAAAAAAAAGTTCCTCATTAGTATTAGGCACTCTGTTCTTGTTCTGAGAATTGCAAGATCGCATTTAAATCGTTCAACCGTTTCCTAAATTTTTTTTTTTTTCAGCGAAAAGTCAAACTAGCTAAATACTTGTGCCCAATATATTTAAGTAGTTATGACGAAACAAACGACCAGTGGAAGGTCGTATTAATTAATAGCCCAGCGAATATCTATTAATCTACTATTTCGAACAAGGACTTGCTACTGTCGGGGAAACAACCCCGTGGGTTAGTCGTTTAAAGGTGCTCCTCTCCTTGGACTCCAATCCTAATGAGCTCTGCTCTATTCTGGAAGCAGATGCGAGCTTCGGAGCCTTATTCTTACCAAAAAGTCATGCTGGTAGGCGAACCAGTAGGACGTAATCCGCCAGGGGTTGTCCTTGCTGACGACTTCAATATCAAAATGTCGAACAATCTGGGCAACGGATTTCAGAACTTCAACCTGCGCACTGTCAGTATTAATAAAGGATAAAATCATGAATGTAGGTAGATGTACCAGAGCAATATTGCGTCCCACACACATTCTGGGTCCATTTCCGCCGAAGGTCATATCATTGGCATCTAGATACTTCGCTTTGTCAGGATCTAGCCATCTCTCGGCCCGGAACTCATCCGCATCAGTACCCCATATTGCAGGATCACGATTCTGCGCGATGGGACTGATACCCACCGGTGTGCCGGGTGGAATAAACTTCCCATCAACAGTTAGTCCAGGCGGCGGAACGTAGCGGAGAAGCTGAAATACGATGGATGGAAGTAGACGCATAGCCTCCTTTGTTACTGCATTTAAATAAAGCAACTTTTGGCATTGGAGGTAGGAGATTTCTTCCGAGGCCTGGATCCTGGTATAGGCCTCGTCAACCTCTGTGCGGACCCGATCTAGCACCTCCTCTCTTGAGTAAATTGCTTGAATGCATGTGCGGATTGCTATTGAGGTCGTGTCGGCACCAGCGCCACTAAATAACTGGTTTTCAGTATTTATTTCGCCTCCTTCCATGTCAAGTGAGGGTTACTTACATTAAACTTCCAGCCTCGGCAATTACTTCTTCCAGTTGGACTGTCTTTCCATTCGCATCCTTCATATTCAAGAAGTGATTAAGAAGATCTGATCTGCCATCATCGTCCTTTTCCCCGGTACGATATGCATTCTTTCTGGCCAGTATTCTTTGCGTGGTCCATCGCAGAAAATCTGTGAACTTATCTTCCCCGAACAGAGCAAGCAGGCTCTGAGTCAAAGAATTTGTCAGGAGGTATGATTGACCGGGATAATGACCCAGGCATGCATTGAAAGAGAAAATTGTATAGATTGTCTTTCGCACATCCATTATATCTTGTTCCTTTTGCAGATGGCCCAGCGGAGCACCGTATCCCAAATTGCCGATAACATCGAAGGCAAAGGCGCTTGTCCAGGTGGATAGGTCCACGATATCACCTAAAAGAGCATATTTTTGAAGTTTGCGGAGCAACAAGTCCAGGCAATTCTGAATATACGGCTCATATTTGAGAACACTGGACATGCTGTAAGCGCAGGAGACGCGTTTTCTCCGGAACGAGTGCATCTTCTTGTCGCGTATGGCAAAGAACGACGGCGGCCCGACGGGTGAGTCCCATGTCCCGTACCAATCTGTCTTGAGAGCGTTGTGACCATGGCCGTAGAGGAGTTTCATTGCATGCTGGTCCACCACGGACACTTCATTCGGGGCAATACGAACAACCCGACCGTACTGTCTGTGCACCCTGAGAATATCATCGTGCCAGGTTCCTTTCCAGTAGCATACGCTTCTCCATTGCCCTGTTATCTTGGCGGGAAATGGCCCTGGGATGCCTGCCAAGGGATGGAAATAAATGCGATATGCGATGAGAATGAGGAAAAATATGATTCCGCTCACTGCGAGCAATAGACTGGGACTAGACGTTAAGGTTCTGACAGTCAATCGGGACTGTATAGAATTCAGATCTACTACCTTCATGATGGGTGTGACCATTCTGGTGGAGGATAATGGGACAATAGCGGCGAGTTATCACTGCTGAACACTGAGTTTTTATAATTAATGATTTCGGGGCTCTACGAACGTTGAATGAAAATGATATTATGACCACTGTCCGGAAGGAAAACTGAGGTGTCCACGGCCGCATATGAAGCTCTTGGTGCAATTTTAATTTAGATAGTGTGCGAGACTAATGGTGTCCATTGGAATGGATCAATGGTGAATTAAATAAGGCGTAGGAGACGGCGCTGTCCGCCGAGCCAAGTAGACTCTCGAGCCAACGCGTCTAAACAGACCGGGCCGGAATCTGAGAGATTCTCACAGGCTTCCAAGTAGAAGCAAGGGGTGGGCGTCACTCTATGGATGGATGTGGGCTACGGCCCAAAATGGAAAAGGGGTATCCGCAATTTGATAATGTGGAGTCTCTAGTCTCAAGAATTCACACAAGAATAGGCAATTGCAGTAATTTCTCCTCGAAGTATGATATCTATTGTCTGAGTCTGACATCTAAAATAGTTGTTGCTGAATCCCTATCTATGATTACATTACCGATGAAAAGTCGAGGATCTGCAAGAGTCAGAAGTGCGTCCCACTCAGACAACGTCCTCTCTTTCCCGCCAAACAGTGTCAACATAGCGATATCACAAAGTGCAGCCAATGTGTCCGATTTGTTTCCCATAACCTGATCACAAATTAGAATCCTACTGCGCGATCCATCCATTGCCTGGACCGTGTGTCTTAAGATCGTCACACAGGAACTATCCGGCCAGTTGTGAAAGATGTGTCTGAAGAGGTAAACCGCAGCGCCTTGGTCATAATTTTTTTTTTTTTAGTTTGAGTACTACCAGAAGAGAAAACAGTCTGCTGACTTACCTTTAATTGGTTGCGGTTTAAAAAAGTCGTGAACTTGCATCTCAAGGTCTTTGTGGATGAATGCATGATTAGGGTCTGCAAACTTATCTTGGACAACGCAACGCAGTCCAATATCAGGATACCGAGACAGGATATTCGTCGCGAGTAAACCAAGCCCGCCTCCAACATCGACGATTAGACCCCCATCAGCGATCATCTTGTTAAACGGAAAGACTATCGGGATAACTTCTGCAGTTGCTTTTTCAAATGCCCGCATTGCTCTCGCGAAACGGTTTCCAGCCTCCGTATTAGTAAAATGCTCCCAGAACGTTTCTTCTGTTGCGAATGCGAGATTGAAACCCAGGACACCGTTTTTAACCGGCTCCCGATAACCATTTTTAGCTGCGGCATGTGCTTGCCTGCTTGCCGCGCGGAAATGCACATCCAGTCTATGAGAGAATTCCCAGTCAGCAATTCTCCCCCCCCAAAAAGGTAGACGTGAAGTCACAATTGACAAACCTGTGGGACAGCAGATCACGCATGTCTGGATCAGACAGTGCCCATGACATTGCACTGTGCGCGTAGTAGCATGGCTCAGGTTGGGAGAAAATGAATCGGTCTGTGAGAACGCGCATGATACGCACTTGGCCCTCCGATTAGTATGTGAGCTTCGCTGAAATGGAGATGGCCCTGATACCCAAAAGAGACTCCTCCGCCCCTACGGCATCAGCTAGTTCCTTCGCTATTATTTTCCCTTGACGGGGAACGTGTTCGTAAATGCGGAGATCAATCGCCGTCTTCAAACAGGACAGAAGATTAGGCTTTGCATTTTGAGGCAGTTAGTACTGAAACTCACGTGGACGAACATTCATTAATTGGTACCTGATGAGAAATTATAAGAAGCTCTGTCTGTGGGCCGACTGCCATCGAATAGATTTTTTTCGCAAGCTCAAGTACTCTGTCTCTTGCAGCAACCCCTTTCGAGTCCCTCAAGCGCTCATTGTCGCAGAAGTCTGGTTTCAGAGATGGCATAGGAAGTCCATCCTTCCTCAGGTAGCCTACATAGGCTTCTATTGCACCCTTCAGCTCATCACCAAGCAATTCAAACTCCATGATTTCTAAGGCTAGATTTGAGTGTTTTGCCGGACGCTGAAATGCTAAACTTGTCTGATTTTTCTTTAAATTGAAAAGCCTGTAATAGGGGGATTTATATTGTCGAGAAAGTTTCTTCTTTTCCCTTTCTCAGACCGCTTTGTTTTCACAGCCCCTGTACAGGACAGTACAGCCATGTGATATTGATGTCTCCAATTAGTGAAATATGACGAGGTATGTTCGCCTAAAAAACCTACTTTTCTTCTAGAATGGCAATATGCAAAATCCTCAAGTTAGGAGCATGCATTGATGATGGGGTCAAAAATTCTGTTGTTGGAGGCTGGCTGGTTATCGTGCTGATCTATCCTTCCCTATCTTTCATTTGCTCTAAAGTATCCAATACTGCAATAGCTATGCGAAATGGTGCAGGCCATAGAATATGCTATGTGGTCGCAGTGCATACAGCAGGTCATAAATAGCTAGCTGGATATAATCTCCAGAACACGAAGTTGTAATCCAATCGTTATCACCAGCAGTTCCAGGCGATCGTTGTGGCGTGTGTAGGTGAGCTGAAATGGTCTCATGCATCAAATCATCATCGTTCTATGATAAGTTCGGATCTTGAACTATCGACCTACAAAAGCGGCAGAGTGACGCCCGCATGTCTGTACTACGTAGTATTGATCAACCATACTACCGAGATTGGAAATACTTCGACTGTGGCAAAAGTCGGTGTAGAGGAGGAAAGTAAACCAAGAATTTGCATGGTCTACTTGACCGCTAGATGTGAGGTATGACTGGCACAGTATTGTAGTATTACAGGAGGCATTGTAAATACGCGAAAATTAGTAGAGTGCTCTCTAGTTGATTCACGTCATTCTCCCTGAATGACCCTGCGATGAACCTTTTTGCCAAAGATAATTCTATCTGAAGTTAAAAAGAACATGGATAGAAGTAATCATTTTATCTAATCCTATTTATTCCTGTTAAGGACAGAGAATCTCTATAGTTTGTACACATAGAATCAACGGGGGAGTAAAAAAAATTCCAGACATCAGTTTGCTTCTGCTTCTCTATCTTCTTTTTCAAAGGAACCTTTTCATTGTGCATAGGATACTAAATAATGCCCTGGTCAATATCTACCAATGAATTGAATTTACCAAAGACCCTCCTAAGCATTATAATTATGGTTATTATTATTAAACTGAAATTGTTCTGGAGCAAATAAACTCAAGATAATATTACTAATATCCATAAGAGATTATTCTCACTTCGAATTACTGATTCATACAATCGACCTACATCTATGGCTTTACAAGGTTAGAGAACACGTTCTATTTAACTGGAGTATATTTTCATGAGAAGACTGGCGTTATCTGCTGCTGCTACCTACGGATGAAAATTCCTTGTAAGTAGCTCTCCAACTCCTTCTCATCGTTAATGCTGCCACACCAGCCCACATATTGATCAGGGCGGACCACGACAACAGTACCATCATCAATCCCGATAGCATCGTACCCCATGTGCATCTGATAGTGGACGTTGGTATGGTCCCAGTCACCCGTCACCTTGTCAACCAAAAATTTCTCATCTAGCTGCAGGGGTTTGACTGCTTCTGACAGTACATTATGAACGGTAATCACGTTCAAACCTCCAGTCGAGGAGGGTAAAGCCCTATCTACGATCAGCTGAAGGACTATTCGGAAGGACTCCAGTCGCTCCAGCTGCCTCGCAAAAAGGATTATATGGAATCGACCGTCACTCCGCAGAAGGGTCAGCAACGATGTAGATTGTGCCGTAACGCAGCTTGATACGGTTACACTAGGAAACCGCATCCCAGGAGTGATATGACCCGAGTGTATCGAGCTCTCACCCTGTGATGGTACCGTCAAAGTCGTAGCCGGATACTCAATTAAAAGGCCCGAGATGAATCGGAGGACTCGTTCCCCTTGTTCTGTTAACAGAGTCTGCCCTTGGGTTTTCCCCGGGTTGAAAAAATCAAACAGCACGCCGTCAATCTGAAGGAGCTCTTTTGCAATCGGTCGTCGCTCTATTTCGTACGTTCTCAGGATATCATGCGTCAACTCCCCCCTGATGACACCGGCCAGCTTCCAGCCAAGGTTATAAGAGTCCCTATAAATTAGCAAGATCAAGATACAACTTTGAACACAATATGAAGACTGATTGACCTACTGAATACTTATATTCATACCGAGCCCTGCCAGTGGCGAATGGCTGTGCACAGCGTCGCCAACTAGAAATACCCGATCATATTTCGCCATAGCGCTGCTGAGGCTGCGAGCGATCGTAAACGTAGACCACCTAGACGTCTATTGATATCAGTGGAATCAAAAGATGAAATATAACCGGTGTCTACCATTCACAGTATTCGACAGTAAGCTGCAGAGATAGTCAGCAATACCTCTTCATTAAGCAGAGGCGCCATGACTCACTGTATAAGGCTTCAAGCGGCTCTTGATCCTGTCAATTATTAGGTCTCGACTAATTGATTCTCGGCACATGCTTCCGCTTCGGCCATCAGTCAATTGAACATAGAACCGGTTGAGGTCGCGCTCTCGCCGGATGAAGAACAAACCGCCTGCGACGTGATTGTAAATCGTGGTTGACATGTCAATACTACAAAGAAAGAGAGAGCGATGTCATTACAATATCAATTAACCCGGCTGGAAAGGAGCAAACGTACTCGGGAAAATCCGATAGAACTCGCATATCGATAACACCCCAAATAAAAGATGTCCGGACCTTCTCTGTGGTAAATTGAAGCTGCTTGCGGGTCCAGGAGTTTGCTCCATCTGCCCCAATAATATACTTCGCCCTGACCGTTTCCTCTGAATAACTAATATTAGTCGGATTGGCGGGAGGACTTCCATGTAGCTGGCGACCTAGTGTGACAACACAAGGGTAGGCATTCGGTTCTGAGATCAAATCCTTGTCGATCATTATCGAGGTCGGAACAGTCTCGTACTCAATTGCCTCCGGCGATTCTTGAGCAATATGTTGTTTAATGATCTTTTCAATGATACCTTGTTGGAGAGCGCCATCGCTCCATCTGATCCATCTTCATTCAGTAGCTACTTCCATCAATTGTCACAACGTTGAATTCGTACCTGGTGGGTAAAGGTGGCGTCAATGACGCATGGAACTGACGGCAAATCTCTCCATTTTTATCTTCCCTCCAGACAGCCCAGTCATGGATCGGTGCCCATTGCTGAGATACATTTTGATCTAATCCGAAACTTTCGAATATCTCCATAACCCGTGGTTTGATTCTAGGTTGCAAGACAGGGCTCAGAAGCTGATATTGAAATTCAATGTTGTTGCAGATACTTACCCGTCGGCGCCACCGACCTTAACTTCATCGGGACGACGCTCAATAACTCGAGTTCTGATGCCCCGTCGGGCCATCCACAGGGCCGAAATGAGGCTTTGGCAATCAGTCAAACGAGCTCAAATACATACATTTATCCTCGTCAACCTTACCCGGCTGGACCCTAGTAGGAATGAAATCAGCAAAGCCTCCTCTTTGGCGCTCGTAGAAACGGAATGGCACATTCACATACCGCGCCAATAATAATAACATCCACTGTAGATGTGTACATCCTCTTTATGTCGTCGACGGTCTTAGAAACCATCATATTAATTGTCCAAATCCCCGGTGCAGTCGTTCCCAGCTTTCGTCTTGACAATGTTGCGTGACAGTATTTGACTGTCGAGACACATATATTCTGGCAAATAGAAGCACCTGAAGTTTTAATGAGCACACCGCTATGTTGCCAATATGTCCGCACAAGAAGCTACTCATGCCGCTAATGTGTATGAGTTGTCATTATATCTTCATAAAAGTATGCGAGAAAAAGGAAAGCACGCAGTAGTGCATGACAGCTGGTCCTATATGATTTTCATGCGGGTTACATTCTGAATTATGCAAGGGTTTCTGCAGGCTGGCACGTCTGTAGCAGTGGCGTATCTTAAACGAAGCAGTGGAGTTTTCTTGCCTTTTCGAGTCACATACTCCTTGTCGTTGGGTCATGAGGAAGATGGTGGCTTGTTTGCATGCTAGCTAATGATGATCCTGGACACGGCTGACGCAACAATTGGAGTACTTACCTTTTCTATAAAGCACCCTATCTTCCTCTCATATTAAAGAAGAAATATCGCGGACAGTCTTGAGGATAATCACCTCTTCAAATCACCTTAACTCCTACTCCTTTTCTCCCACAAATTACACGTTTCTCTTTCCATTCCTGCGTATTGGGTTTATCCTGCAAAATGAGGGACTATTGTATGCTATTGTTGAACAAGAGTCAGGCGATGCGTGCAGGTGAGTATTGCGACGCTCACAGCACGCCATTACCGTCCAGTGTAGCGGACCAGCTTCACCTCACGGATAAACTCTTCGAACGCGAGTCAGTGATGGCACCTTCTCCTCCACAATGTTCCTGGTTGATGAGCTTCACACGCGCACTGCGCCCAACCCGAGGTGGATGAAACTTGATCCCCATTGATTTCCAGGCGAACAATGTTAACCAATACCCAGTTCTTGAGCTCGGTACCTTTACTGGAGTCAGCGCGCTAGCGTTCTATGAGGCTACCAGAGATACAAAGGCAGAGATAATCAGTATCGATGTTTCTGACACTTACCTTCGAATTGCTGAAGATGCGTTCACTCTCCACGGGGCTAAAGATCGAATTAAGACCCTGAAAGGGGAGTGCCTGAAAATGTCGTCACCCACTCCTCTGAGACAGTCCTTATTTACCTATAACCCAATGGCACGTAACTGACCACAACTTAATATTATAGGCTTCCCACCCTGAAGGGCCAATTTGACTTAATCTACATTGATGCAGATGACGAGGAATATGAAGCATATACCCGGTTCATTCTTGACCACAAACTCCTCTCGAGTAGAGGAGTCATCTTGGTAGATGACGGTAAGTCCTTTGGTCTTCAATCTTAGGTCTACAACCTTGCATATTAATGAAGAGTAGTTCTTCACGAGGGCAGCGTGTTTGACAGCACTATCCTGAAAAGATTAGAGAAAGAGAAGCACCCTGTGTACGCCGCCTGGGCCGAAGCGCTTCACAAGTTTAATCAGTACACTGCCTCGGACGAACGAATTATTACAACTCTAATTCCGGTGTTCAATGGGATCACGCAGATCATGTGGAAATAAGTAGTTTTCAAACAGAATATTTTGGCTTCTTTGTCCAAAAAGAAGCTCCTGATGCTACTTAAGAAAAAGAAATATTCACTCTCGGTCCAATCTACCTGCTTTCAAAAGATGTATTGAGTAAAGTAATGAATCAAAAGAGCTTGAATTATGAATAGGTACTTAGACCAGACTTGAGGATGTGAAAATCGGCTTCTCCCTCAATGGATGACGACAAAAATATTTGAATATCATTTCTAAACAATATACCCTATAAATATAAATATCGCCGTCTCATTAAATCGACACATTAGAAGATACAACCCTATTCGTGAGACTACCAAGAACTGAACAAGATGATCCACAAAATGCCTGCTATCAGGAGTAAGATGCCAGCGGAAACAAGGGACCAGCGCCTCTGTTCCCGTTTACCAAATTGCTGCCAACCTGGTGTGCAGCGTTGGGGAACTGGAAGGAATCCTACGATTGGAGCTCCCGCAATCCCCTTAGATGCTCGATCAGCAGGCATATCTCCTGTATAAGGAACATAGTAACGACCAAGCAGGCGCAATAAGTGACCATCCTGAGCATGGAGACGCATTGCCATCTTTGCTGCGTAAGCAACATTTACCATTCTGGTACGACGACTGTGCGTGAACGAGCCCAGCATGTCGGCCAGGTCTATAGAAGACGGTGGCTGGCTGGGATCATGCAGCAACTGTTGTAGCGCGGTGGCGAGCGCGGCTGCATCTTCCATCGCACAGTTCGCGCCTTGACCCGTGTGTGGCGCTATCTATGTCACATTAGCGAGGAAATCTCTCACTCACAGGGAGACTGGAAACCTTACCTTGTGCACGCTGTCGCCAATACAGACTATGTTTCCCCAGTACCACTGCTCCAGCACGTACTCTTCCAGAACTGTCATGTTGAACGTCTCTCGTCGCGCCCACAGGTCTCCGAATCGGGTGTCCCCCCAGAATGGTTCCTGCTCCAGGAGTGTGCAACGTTCAACCGCATCACTGGTGGAGTACCGTGGCGCACTACCATACTGGTATTCGTGCGTCAGTTTGCGAAAAAGAAACCAGTACACCCGATCATTCTTCCCAATTACACTCAATATGCTCCAGGAGTTGTTGTAGCAAGTAATCTGCTTTCCTGCAGACAGATTAGGGACAGAGGAGGATATGCCAAAGACACATGCATATTTTGCCAACATATCTGGACAGCTTTCAGTCTAGCTGATAAATCAAAACAGGGATTGACGGGCCTTACGCTTCCTTTCGTGTTGTGGCAAGATGTTGGCCGACCGCCACATATCACCACGGACTTTGCTGTGTACACCATCTGCGCCAACAACAAGATCGCCGTCATAATACGATCCATCATTGATATAAACACGCGGCCGACTTTTAGCCCTTTCCACCTGAACCACCTCTGTATTTAGGTGGAGTTTCTCTGGATGTGGAAGTGCGGCCGCGAGGATCTCAAGGACCTTTTGCCGATCTAGAAAGGCAAGAGGAAACCCGAATCTGCTCGCGCTTTAGTTAGCGATGAAGTAATTTTATGAGGGAGGTGACAGACGGTACGTACCTCTCACGGAGAAGCCGGGGGTATTGAGTGCTATATGAGAACCCATCAGGGTACATGACATGAGCCTCTTCTAATGGATGAACCAGCTCTTCCAGAGTCCGGTACACTCCCAGTTGTTCCAAAATTCGAGCTCCATTTGGCATGATACCAATGGAAGCCCCCTCTTGTGGTGCTATCTCTGCACGCTTTTCTAGGATGACATAGTCAATTCCCGCTCTTGATAGACAATGGGCAAGAGTAAGCCCGGCAATTGAGCCCCCGACAATAATCACTCGAAATTGATGCTTTTCCATTGTTTCTTACTGATAAGAATTGGACCTGTTGGCTTGGGAGGCAAGTCGTTGTCTTAACATTGATATGTGATGCATACACGGGGAACCTTAGGTTATAGTTCTTTCCTCAAGTCAGGGTCTCCAAACCGCCACCTGGCCGTGTGAATTCCTTTCACTCGATCGAAATGTATTGTTTACCCAGATTACTGGCTGCTGGTTAGCCGTGTAGTGTGTATTATAGTATTAACTTTCCGCAGCCCATTGTGAATTGCATACCAGATACGATAATGCAGGTATAATGGCCCCCCTTGCTGGCCACCAGTCTTCAGTAGAAGTAGATTTTCATTACCCAAGGACCAGGACTTCTTCGAGGGTCGGAAACCCACATGCATGGCAAGGTAATTCCCAATGCAGATTCTGCATTCTTCGGGCAAAGATGTGGAGTGCGCAAGGGTACCCCCCCCCC
>JAPVCE010000041.1:751341-817649 GCA_029606265.1 Paecilomyces dactylethromorphus
TAATACCTACACCGCGTGGAAGACATAAATCTTTTTTCTTTTTTCTTTTTTTCTTTAGCGCTCATCAATTCCTCCCTTTGCGCACTTCTTTGATCCGGTTGATATCTTCGACCTCTTTTTGAAAGAAGATTCCATATCACTGACTACGATGGTCTCTCCAAATCTAGAGCAAATATGTCGGGATCTCATTCAACTCTCTCGATTTGATCGATACAATTCACTGATAGCCCTCTTCCCATCCGGTATGTGCGTTCCAAATGAATTCTCTCCCCATCCAAGGGCAGCGATACTGATCTGGGATTGTAAGTCTTCTCGACACTATTGGCCGGGGCCTTGAAGCTGAGACAGGACCCCAATGATATGACGGTCTGGTTTGTCCTCCGCCAAACGACCTTATGCGCCTTACACTGTTATCTTTTCAGTGGTGCTGGTATGGTATGGAACGACTGGATAGACCGAGATATTGACGCCCAGGTGGCACGCACCAGGAACCGCCCGCTGGCTGCGAGGCGAGTGCAGGTATGCCATGCGATGATTTGGATGGCCGTCCAATATTTTTTATCGGCCCAGGTGCTCCTCTACGCAATTAAGAATAAGTCCGTGTGAGTAAACTAATATCCATTATCCCCTGTCCACGGTCCACAAACTAATTGTGGTCTCCAGGTGGGTGTTTTCGATGCTGTTGGAGACCGCTGGGACTATCTTATATCCATTTGGGAAACGCCCAGCAGCACGAAAATGGTACATCTATCCCCAATATATCCTGGGCGCACTGGGACTCCCTCTGGTTGTTTCTGGATGGGAATCAATTTACTACCGAGGTGTTCTCGACACCGTTTCCCGTTCTTTGCCACTGTCCCTCTTTGTATTCTTCTGGATCTTGTACTATAACACCGCCTACAGCTACCAGGACGTATGTGACGATCGCAAGATGAATGTCCATTCCATCTACACGATGGCCGGTCAGCACATCCATACGTTCCTGGTCTTCCTCGGAACAATCGTCCTACTCAACATCGCGTGGGTTTTAACTAGACTAGGATCAACATGGTTGTGGTTTTCGTGGATGGGGGTCTGGGTTTTTGCATACTTAGCACAGTTCACGATATTCGATGCTACCAAGCCCCACACTGGAGGTGTGGTACACAAGCAAAATGTCTTGTTGGGGATATGGGGTATTGTTGCTTGTATGGTCGAGGTCTTTCTGGCACATCGAATATAGACTGTCGCTAGTTGTCAATTTCTCGCGCCGCTTCTCCAATTATCTCGCTGCTCGAGGGGATCGACCTAGTCTAATCATCGAGCACTAGTTAAGCAATACATTAGGTATATTTCCTACTTGCAATTGAGATGACAGTAACTATTCAGATATCCCTATTTCTGTCTGTCGTTGATAAGTATCAATATAAATATTTTCTTCAATACAGCTTAAGCTACAAGATACAGAAGGATGATACATTAAGCAAAAAGTGTTCGGCTGTGGCTCAAGTAAATCAGAATAGTAGTTTTTCAAATTTTTATAGGTATTTATTAATTCCTTCTAGTTTTACGTTTGTTGTCTAAAATTTTATACCTCTGTAGCATCTCGATTCCGTATTATTAATTTAGCAGTTCTGTAAGGAACATCTAGGCAGCCAGCCTTGATACCTAAAGCCCTTCGTCCAAAAAGACTACAAAGTAATAGCCGAACGGCTATTACGGGCTGGCACCCCTTATATAGCTATGAACCCCCGGGGATCTAGCTAAAGCGCCTTACAAGTTCCACCGCGCTCTAAGGCTGTATCTGAAGTTGCATTATATATAGTTTTATCCTATTTGGCGACCCTGGCTCTCATTCCCCGGATCTTTCCTCTACTGCCCTTTCAATCTGTTCATCTTACTTCTCTTATTTTCAGCATATTCAACCACGCTTTCTTTCCCGTTATTGTGTTATTTTATTTTATGTTGGTATGGGTGTGTGGCATTTGCAAATTGATTTGTGCATGAGATGTGTTAGGTTGTCAAATTAGAGTTAGCTAGCTTGACGTGGCTGATAGGCGGTGTGGCACTAGTGGATTACACATAAGGTTAAGTTTATAGCTTTGCCAAAATAAGGTAAAGCTTAAAACCTAGGCTTACCGCCAACGGTACTATACAACTTATTTCCCTATAGCATGCGTGAGGCTTTATACGCCAAGTTACGGGACTATACTTTATGGTGGACTCCCGACTATTCACCCATTTACCCCGTCTGATTATGATCTAGGTCTACTGAGGATGGGACAGAATCTGCTGTAAATAGCCTCGCAGATGACTACTGCACGTACTATGCGAGGCAGAGTTTGAATTTATATCCCGCACGAGTATTTACTGATAACACATAAGTGCTAAACTCCGATTGGATAATGGGGGTCCAGGAAGTAGCCGTAGATCCCTGGTTTTCTTGTTTTTGTCTGATTTTTCTTTTCCTGTTTTCCATTTCAAATTGGACTACAGAAAGGATCGACATCGACATATGGTTTCAGTCGTAGTGGGACCTCTAAATCAGCCCCACGAAGAATGCATGGAAAGTAAGGAGTATCATTGAGGCCAAATGATCTCAAAAAATGAAAATAAGACAAGAGCGCCCATAAAAAGACCTTATGCTCATGATAGTATGATAGATCCGATACCGCTGCTCATTCCCCACCGAAATACCTGATGCTACCTAATCTTGTAATGTCCACACTAACATAGCGTTAGATGCAATGTATTCTCACTGGTGCTAGTAGGTTCAGGCAGCCATTACTTTTGTCTCTTTCTACTTTTGTTTCTCCCGTTTGCCGTATGGATTTCGCAGCTCGTTATGCAAATACGTATTGATAGATGCCATCTTACGAAGTATTATTGAGGGAAACTCACGGATTATGCGCCTGGATCAATACCTATAAAGTAAGCTAGATGAGTGTATGAATCCTAAACCATACGGCCGCTTTGGCTAGACTTCAAATAAGTGTTTTTTATCCCTGGTCAGCTGAAGGAACATCAGTCCTTATCATCCAAACATGGAAGACGGAATCGAACCGATTGCCATCGTAGGCACTGGTTGTCGGTTTCCTGGCGCCTCAACGTCTCCCTCCCAGCTGTGGAAACTGCTGTGTCGACCTCCAGACTTGCTCAAGGAGGTACCACCTGATCGATTTGAGATAGACGCCTTCTATCATCCGGACGTCAATCACCATGGGACAACCAACGTGCGCCATGGGTATTTCTTAGATGAGGATATTCAACAATTTGATGCTGGCTTCTTCAATGTATCCCCCGCTGAAGCCACATCAATGGATCCACAGCAGCGGCTGCTATTGGAGACTGTATATGAATCGCTCGAACGAGGCGGATTCCGCATCGATGCTCTCCGAGGATCATCTACTGGAGTGTTCTGTGGTTACCTGCACAACGACTATGCCCACATCCAAGCCTCTGATATGGACACATATCCGCCTTATGCCCTCGTGGGCAATTCACCCTCCATGATGGCGAACCGCGTGTCCTACTACTTCGACTGGAAGGGACCATCGTTATCCATCAATACTGGTTGCTCGTCCAGCTTATTAGCAGTCCATTTGGCCGTAGAGGCCTTGCGTCGCGGAGAATGTTCGATGGCTGTGGCTGCAGCCAGCAATCTCCTCTTGGGGCCGGATATCTTCATCACGGCGTGCAAGACTGGGATGCTATCTCCATCAGGGCAATGTCGCATGTGGGATGACAGGGCCGATGGGTACGGACGCGGTGAGGGTGTGGCCACTGTGGTCCTGAAGCGTCTGACAGATGCCATTGCTGCAGGAGATCGTATCGAATGCCTCATCAGGGCCACTGGGACCAATGCGGACGGACGAACCCTAGGGATTCTGATGCCCAGTGGAGAGGCCCAGCAGGAACTGATCGAGCGCACTTATGCCAGTCTGGGCCTGGACCCCAAATGCCCAGATGACCGATGTCAGTACTTTGAAGCGCACGGCACGGGTACTCAGGCGGGAGATCCCCAGGAAGCCACCGGGATTTACAACGCCTTCTTTGGGGGGCCGGTGGGCCAACGGTCTGAGGACAGTCTCTACGTTGGATCTATCAAAACTATGATCGGACACACAGAAGCTACAGCCGGGTTGGCTGGGCTGATCAAGGCATCGTTATGTCTTCAACATGCCATGATTGTTCCGAACCGCCTCCTTCAGAACTTGAATCCAAAGATCGCGTCCATGTCGTCCCGCCTACGGGTTCCTATCAGCTGCCTCCCTTGGCCCGACCGTGACCCAGGCACTCCTCGACGGGCTTCTGTGAACTCGTTTGGGTTCGGAGGAACCAATGTCCATGTCATCCTGGACAGCTATGACCAGGTCCCAAGCCCAGACCTGGCTCTCCCTGCTCGATGCATGCTGCCGTTCACTTTCTCGGCCGCCTCTGACCGGTCCCTGCGTGCCGTTTTGGAGCGCTTTGCCCGGTTTCTCCAGCAATATCCGGATCTCCGTTTATTAGATCTTGCTTCGACCTTACTGACTCGTCGATCAGCCTTTAGCCACCGGATCTTCCTGCTCGCGGACTCGACCGAGGAACTTCTCGCCCAGGTCCAGAGGACCATTCAGCAATTAAAGGCGCCGTTAAATTCACTCACCATCCGGGCCAAGGCTCTGGACCGCCCAATGCACATCCTGGGAGTGTTTACCGGTCAGGGAGCTCAGTGGCCCCAGATGGGACTTGACTTGCTTGATTCCTGCCCCGCAGCACGTGGCTGGCTGAATGAGTTACAGCAGTCCCTAGATGAGCTGCCCCAGCCTTACAGGCCCAACTACCGCTTAATAGATGAGCTCAGCGCACCTGAGGTGTCGTCCCGTCTCCACGAGGCGTTGATCGCCCAGCCACTATCAACTGCGATCCAAATTATACAAGTGAATCTACTACGTTACTTAGGTGTATCGTTCTTCTCTGTCATCGGCCACTCATCTGGAGAGATCGCCGCTGCATATGCTGCCGGCCTGCTCAATGCTCGTGACACTATCCGAGTGGCATATCTTCGCGGACTGGCCAGCCAGCACGCAGGCAGTGGCCGCCCTGGTAGCATGATGGCGGTCGATCTGTCATGGTCGCAGGCCCAGTCAATCTGTGAACAAGAGCCGTATGGCGGTAAGGTTAAAGTGGCGGCCTACAACTCGCCGTCCAGTGTCACTTTGTCGGGAGATGCAGATGCAATTCGAGAGCTCAACTGGCTCCTACAGAGTCTCGAGAAATCTCCAGTAATTCTTCGGGTCAGTACCGCCTATCATTCACACCACATGACCCCTTGTGCGAAAGTGTATTTGCAGGCGCTCCGATCCTGCGACATTCAAGTTGGACAGCAATGCGCGCGCTGGTTTTCCAGCGTGTTCGATGGCAAGGAGATCCAAAATGGGAATGGTCTTGACTTGGAGTACTGGAAGGAGAATATGCTCCGGCCGGTATCATTTGCACAGGCCGCCATGGCTGCCGTTGCTGAGAAGCCTGATATCGACGCCATCGTCGAAATAGGTGCACATTCAACATTGAGGGGTCCTATAATGCAAAGTATTGAGACCATCCTCAAAAATCCTCCACCGTACATCGCGATGGCCCGACGTAGTACCAGCAGCATCCAGACCCTAGTTTCCGCCATCGGCTCCCTGTGGGCTCATGTCGGACCTGGAGCTCTCAAAATTGTGCCATACAATTCCTTGTTTGACCAGTGCCGGCCATTGGACATGCTGTGGGAGCTACCAGCTTACCCATTTGACCATACAGAGCGGTATTGGACCGAATCTCGGTTGTCTCATGCAAGATCGCACAGGCGCATCCCGCCCAATGATCTTCTCGGGATCCCCATTTTCGATTCTGGAGAGATTGACCGGCTCTGGAGAACCTATTTCCGGCGTGAGGAGCTCCCCTGGCTCGAGGACGGACAGGTTCGGCCCGCGATCTATGTGTCGATGGCCGTTGAAGCCGCTACACAGGTTGCAAACAGTAACAACCTTCAGCTTCTGGAGATCTCCAACCTTGTCATTCACCGGGAGGTTTCCATTCCGGACACGAAGTCGGGAATAGAGATTTTGTACAAGCTTGATGGTATGCATCCCACGCGGCCATCCCAGACTGATATCATAGGAACCTTCACTTGTCTGGTTGCCATGGGCAAAGAGGAACCTCAGCGCTGTGCTTCCGGCCATGTGATGATTAGGTTGGGTCCATCCGTTCCAACGCTGTTACCAACCCGAGCAATTCCAGATTCTGGCCCTCGTTTCCAGCCGGTAGCAGATCAGAACTTACCACAGGTAATGTCCATATCACAGCTAACTCATTGGCATAATACCACCTCCGCCGTCATTGCCAGTCCGAAGGCTAGGAAAGGACTACATCCTCTCCTGCACCTCGACCCAAAGACTCTGAATGCTAGCATCGACATTTTGTTCGAAGGCTTGCGACACCATGGTCATTCCGGTGAGCAGCGACCTATTCTGCACATTGTTGATCGCATAGCAATCAACCCGGCTAGCTACAGCAGTCCCGAGCTCGTGGTGGATGCCGTAGTCACCCACGCCGACGGAGAGCGCGTATGGGGTGCAGTTGACCTTTTCGATCTCTCCGGCCAGGGAATTCTTCAGCTGGAAGGCATTCAAATGTCGGTCCCGCCGGAAATTTCCAGAGAGCGGCCCATCTTCTCGGAGCTTATCTGGCAATCGCTCCAGCCTGACGCGACATCTGGAAGCTCACTGTATGCTCAAGATGTTGAAGAGTCTAGTATCACAAGAGACCGTTTAGCCCTCCTGTACTTAAAGTATGCGCAGAAGCAGCTCACGGCAGATAAGCGTCTGCTACTCAGTCCTGCGGCTATCGACTACGTTGTGTGGATGGACGATCTGCTAGCCACAGTAGCCAGTAACGGCCATTCTACAATCCGGTCCGAGTGGCTGGATGAGACTCCAGCGGGATTTCGATCAAATTATCCAGATGCTCATCTTGATGACAGGTTGCTGGCTACAGACCGCATCGGCCAGCAGCTGTCTAATTTCCTCTCAGTTGATCTGCAGCCAATTCTTCAGAGTCCTGGCGGTCAGGATCTCATCTTGCCGCAGTCAAAATCTTTATATGAGCGCGTTGCAAAGGTCGTCCAGGAGCTGGCCATCTTCCACCCTCAGATGCAGGTCCTAGAAATCTCAGACGACAACACTTTGGCCGACTGTGTTTTACGCGACTTGGTTAACGTGCCGTTATCCTACACATGCTCCAGAACTCCCGTAAATGTCGCCGCTGATAACCGAGTGATAGTTAAAGCTACGGATATCACAGGAAACTTCATCTCACAAGGCCATGATGAATCCTCCTATGATCTAATAATCGCCAATGATGTGTTGGATGGCAGCAGAGCTGCCCCGACTTTGCAGGGCTTGCGACGTCTGTTGCGACCGGGGGGCTATTTGATTCTTCTTGAAGCAGCGAACTCGCATTTTGTCCACCTAGCTTTCCGACCTCATCGTCCCATTCGGGCCCAGGAAGAGTGGACCGCTCTGCTCGTAGGAGCTGGCTTTAGTGGAATTGACACTGCCAATACCTCTCGTGAGGCGGCCCTTTCGGGGATCTCGGTCATGGTCACTCAGGCTGTTGATGAGGATATTGAGCTACTTCGTAATCCAATGAATGCATCACCCCAGCCCCCTCCTGAGAAGCTGCTCATCTTCGGTCAGGGATCGGCCGCACCCCTCTCCCTCATTGCAGATATACGCTTGTTGATGGTACCCATATTCCAGGACATCATTCATGTCTGGACACCAGCGGATGAAAATTTCAATTTATTGAACCAGTCCTCCGCTGTTCTCGTCCTCCCGGAACAGAACCCTTTCGATTCCGGCCAGTTAACTGTACTTCAACATTTATCTTCCACCGTTCAGCCGGTCTTGTGGGTCACTATTGAAGACGGAAACCCAGACCAGGCAGGATTCCAGGACCTGCTGGAGAGCAGCCCGGCGCGAATTCAGCATCTTCATGTTATCGATACCCATGCAATCACTGCTCATCTTTTGGCAACGACTCTGATGCGATGGATCAATAGCCAGCGTGAGCGACAGTGGCAGTCAGTTTTTGCAGGTGCGGCAGAGAAAAAACTCCGGTTGCATAATGGCATAATGAAGGTTCCCCGCCAGGTACCCAAGACGTCTATGAACCGAAGACTCTGGATGCATGAGCATCTCGTGGATAGTCATCATGTTAAGGTGGAAGGGCCGATGTCTGTGACTTCTCCAGCCAAGCTCATTGCATACAGCAGCCAGGTCCTAGCTAAGAACCTGGTATCTACCCAGCTTCGCGTCTGTTTTTCCACTTTGAACCCCATTCCAGTTCTTGGAGGCTTCCTCTACCTAGTACTCGGCTTTGATATCCACTCTAAGAGCCGCGTGCTCTCCCTGTCTAAAGAAAATTGTGGGCTCGTGTCCTCCCCTTCTCTCTGGTCCTGGAATATACCCAGTAGCCTGGCCTCATATCAGGAACCAGCGTATCTTGCCGCAGTGGCTTCCGCTCTCAGAGCTATGCATGTATTACATGAGTGCCATCTGGGAGCGAATTTGCTGATTCACAATACCGACCCAATTCAGCGTTTGCTGATCACGGCTCTAGCTAGGGAGAGGAAGCTGACAGTGTTCTTCAGTACTAGCAATCCCGTGATCAACGCGGACGAAAAGGGATTATTATTTCTACATCCGCACAGTTCCCTGCGCAGCCTCCGGCAACAGCTGCCTTCCAAACTAGATGTAGTGGCCAGCTTGGATCCTGCAGACGATGGCTTCATTGCACGCATCGTGGCTGCACTTCATCCAGAAACTGCTGTCGCCCATCCCGCTGTCTGCTGTACCTCTGTCAACGTACCACTGAGCAAGGATGTGGACGTCCCATCTGTTGGCACAGCACTGGCCACGGCGGCTATGCTACTATCAGACCATTCCTGTCTATCTCCTCTCCCGAGGAACGATATAGTTGCCCTGAAAGAGATTACAAGTCTGCCAGTGCATCTTCAGGCGAGTCGTCGTGTCATAATCGACTGGATAGCAACCCGCCTCGTTCCAGCACAAATTCGCCCGGCTCACGCAACAATCTCATTCTCTCCACACCGCTCGTATATCTTAATGGGTCTCCAAGCCCCTCTAGCACAGTCTGTGTGCGAATGGATGGCTTCGCGTGGCGCACAACAAATAATCTTCACGGATACCAATCTGGATGCACAGTGGGCCGCCAAGATGACCAACCATATAAAAATTATGACTCTCCCTGCCTGGTAAGTAGAATATCTCGGCACTCAAGCCCTTGTATGCTTCCTGCTGATGAATATCTGTGATTGTAGCCGCTCTGATCGAGCATCTCTTCTCCAGGTGAAGGACACCATCTGCAGCCAGCGTCTGGATGTCGGTGGTCTGATCATCAGTGCTGGCAGCCAGGGCAATGAAGATGATGAGACTGTGTTGGACTTCAGTCCTGAAGCCTTCCAGGATGCCTTAATGGCACGATCCGCACGCCTCCAGCTGAGTGAAGTACTCGTCGACCCGGACCTCGAGTTCTTCGTTGCTCTTGAACAACTGGACCTCCTAACGGACCGCATGCCGTTATCTCTCGTGTCAGTAGCATCTTCATATCGCTCTGCACTCATACGATACCGCCGCGCTCGAGGCCTGACTGGGAGTATCGTACACCACGTCCCGATGGCAGGTCTGAACTCGGGATCCCATGAAGCCCCCACCTACCTCACCTCACGAGAGGTTCATGAAATGATAGCCCAGGCTATTCTCGTCGGCCAAGCAGCCTCTCTGGATGATCCAGAGATCACAGCCTGTCCCGCATTAACCGGCGACCAGATATCACCATCCATCTGCGCTCGCATGCCCAAAATGTGGGATCAACTGCCGTACACAGCACAATCTAATCCCTCTCCGTCGCGACAGCAAGAACGCCTTCCTCTTAATAAATCCCTAGAACAGGCAACGCAACCTCAGGAGGCAGTTGAGGTGGTAGTCCAGGCGCTCATAGAAAATGTGTGTGAGCAACTGCATCTGTCTCGGGATGCTTCGCCAGAGGATGACACGCTCCTCAGTGACTTGGGTTGGGACTCGATGATGGCGGTCCAGCTCCGATCCTGGATGGGCAAGAACCTGCAGGTCGACATCCCAATCATTCGTATGATGGGTGGATCATCCATTAGAGCCATTGCCACTGAGGCCGCCGCAAAACTAAAGACTAACCAGATTCCGAATGTGCGGTTTTCGGAGAGTTGAGCCCTATCTTCTCACATTTCAATGCAGACAAAATGGAGCTTCATCTCCCTTCAATCACTCATAAGTATATCCGGTAGAACTAGGATCTTTAGAGTTCCATAGTTCCAGATCCCTGATAAACTTGATATCTGAGCACCAACCATGATGGTGCTTTGTGGCGGCGTAGGTCTGATTGATTGATTAATTTTCTGATATACGCTCCTATAAGTCTTGTTAGCCGAGTAACGGAAGGCTGCATGGAATATCTAGTGTTACCGGGGCAGAGAGCCTGAATTCTGGTGATTGGGATTCAAGCCAACTATAGGAATGACAAGCTATTAGGCGAAAACAAACGAATGAACCCAGGGATTCTGCTTTCAGTCTAGAATATCTGGGAATATCAAGTTATTATGTAGGCCATATCCTATCACTTCCTCTAGTTTCCGTGATTTTTATTCACTTCATCATATATAGCAGATTCACTAGCCACATATTCATACACGCCAATTCTTGACTTCGATATTATGCAATATTGAACACGCGGCATGGAAGGATAAAAACATATAAAATAACTGTATTTATTTTTTACGAGTGATTTGTGTTGTTACAGTATCCACTGTCGACAATGAGACTTCACTTCCAATAATAGTTGAAGCTGTCGTTGTCCCTCGAGGGAAAATTAAAACAAAACGAGAAACCTAAACGCCATATTGAACCAAGTTGGCCACCGTGTCATCTGCCTCCCTCACTCATCATCTGTTTCTTCCTTCACTCCTCAACCCGCTCATATCTCAGCAATCGTCGTACGGAAGCCAGCAGCGCATACTCATCATGATCATGTCCCTCATATAGTATATTTCCATGGCGCCATCGAAAAGATTCGCGATCTCCTGGCTCCTGTCATCAGGAAAGATATCCGCCTTAGGGTAGATTGTTGGGGACGGCTCAGGGATGCTTATAGGTTTGGGCCTGGCCGAGTCAGGGATGAGGACAGGAGTTCGCGGAGAGTCGTAAAATGAAGACGGAGTGTCAGGAAGGATAATGATTGTTTCGATAATGTCATCTTTCGCAGAGTTGTTTCTTCCACACTTGAGAGAGCTCATAATGTTGTTGTTCATCTCGATATCCATGCCCTCGTTCGGAGCTTGACGATTTCCGCTCGCATCATTGTTTCTTTCTCTGACTCCTTTGTTGACTTCTTCATTGTCTTCCTCATCCGAGCTAGGCTGGTAATCCGCATCGCAGTCCATGTCATCGCTGAGAGCTCCAGCTTCTTCCTCTGCATTGTTTTTCGCAGAGATGTCAGTGTTTGGCTGTTGGAATCTGTCGTCCTCATAGATGCTCTCAGAATTACCTCTGTTGAAAACTGCGGGAACATTGTTATCGAATCCACGAAAGACGGAAGTTGCCTCTGGCATTTGTGGCATGGCACAGCTGGTTTGCATCGAGCGTTTTATGTATTGCTCTGGAACTGGGATTCTACCACCTGCCTCACCAAATTCGGGTTGAATCAAGCCAGGAGTCATTCCACGAGTGGAATTCATGTTCGGGTCAATCCCACGGCTCATCATTTCGTTGACCAGTTCAGCTTCGGTCTGCAGGGTCTTTCTGTTTCCAGAGCCCCATGCAAGCATATTGAATGCCTTTCGGAAGCGAACTCCGCGTTGCTGGAGGGCGTTCTCTTTGACCCTAAAATCGGGGTGCATGCGCTGAGTGATGTCGACAAGACGGACACGTCTATCAAGACGCATCCAAGCTTCAACGCGGAACTCCTCGACATCCGATGAAATCCTGTCCGGCAGTATAGGGAGGTTCCGAAGAAACTGTCCGCGAATCTCGTACAGCAATATATCTGGCTCAGTCTGACGAACAACAGACGGAGGCTTAAAGGTATACAGAATCTCAGGAAGATTCTCCCAAGACCAATGCGCCTGATCCTCACGGTAATCAGTGACGTTACGAGGGTCATTAACCGCTCTCACGCTGTGCTGCCGTGGCACCTTCATCTCTGAGACCATGCCATCAGCCCCATGTCTCTGCGTTGCTGAGATATATCAACTTACGCGGAGGAGGACTGGGAGACTGGGCTCCATTACCGTCATTACTTTCAACAGCGTGCATATTGGCGTTGAAGGACATAAGTCAAGAGGCCTGACGACTCTTTCACAGATCTACCACAGACAGGAACGTCTTCCAGATGATACTGTACAGACTAGACTCGGATATCGAACTATATCCGAACCCTGAGCTCAACAACGCAGTGTAAAATGACTTGTTCTTCGACAATGACGTGGAAAGGAGTCTTCATGAAAAGTAGAATGTGCTCTCTGCAATTGCAGGAGAAGAACTCTGGGAGAGAAATCCATCTTGCCTTATCCAGCAGAAAAATTTATAAAATAATGTGGCTGGCAGGGGTTATATTCACTGCTCGATGAAAGTGGTGCGAGGCTGGATAACGTAACATCGATCAGAGATTTACTGGGAGTGCTCCCTTATACTTGTTGTTGAGAGCTGAGTGCCACTGCACTAGAACCAAAGGAGCACGAAGAATTCAATTCGAAGACTCAGGTAAGTATCTAGGAATGAATTGTGAGATATCTACAGCACAAAAACACGTTTAAAGCTACTCATATCACCATTTTGAGTGCCTAAAAATTATCTTTTCTTCATGTTAGACTCTGAAGGTTCAAAAGATTTTTTGCGCCCAAGTGGTTCTCTGCGTTAATTTCAAGTATCTAAAACTCGTAACATCCTACGTTACAATCGTATTATTATTCACCTCCAATTCAGACTCCCAATTCAATATCGCTGACCCACACTCTCTTTCTTTGTTCAACAATCTGCTCACCCAGCTACCGTTCATTATTCGCTTTCTATTCAAGCATTGATACCATCCTCGTGACGGCCCTTGAAACGGACCAGAATATCGCTCGCGGTCTCGTCCATCTCAGAGTCGGAGCTCTTCGGAGGTGCCTCAATAGACCTGCGGAGACGCTTGCTGAATGATATGAAATTCTCCATGTCTTCATCCTTAGTCAGGGGCAACATGGGAGCACGTCTTTTCCGAGGATGAGACTCGTCCTCATGCTCAAGATATTGTTCGTAGGAGAGATTGTTGCGCTGCAAGTATTCCTCCAAGGTCATAGCAACATGTTTTTCCTCTTTCTCTTTCCGGAAGACACGTGAAGGAGGTCCATCATGGTATGCAAGCTCACACTCCTCTGGGTCTGGATATGGAGGGAAAGGTTCATAGACTTCCTGGACAGGGGAGGGATATTCCTCGATCGCAGCTTGCAGAGGCGATTGGTTACTGGAGACTATTAGTTTCAACACTGAAACAACTGGGCGTCTGGATAACTAACCTCTTGAAGTTGAAGACTATCTTATCTTTGATCTCCGCTTTGTTCTTGATTATGATGTCTGTTTCCTCTTTCTTCCTACTAGGAGGAAGGGAAAGCTGGCCTGGTGCTGCACGGGGAGTAATAACATTGGCCGGCAGGAGACGCTGTGTCCCAGGACGCGGAGTCACTGAATCGATATTGAACCAACTTTCTGGTATCGGAATACGTCCACCGGCTTCTCCTAATTCAGGTCTGATGAGACCAGGAGTCAATCCTCTCGTGCTGTTCAGCTCAGGGCTGATACCAGCTTTCTCGAGTAGACGTGCTACCGCACTGATAGACGATCCGGAACCCCAAGCACCTAATCTGAATCCCTGTCTGAAACGGTATCGACGCATTTGGATATCAGCCGTAGTGACCTGGTACTTTGGGTTCACGCGGTCTATGATATCTTCGGGTGTGATGCGACGATCCATACGAGACCAGGCCTCAGCCCTCCATCCTTCCACTTTGGAGGAGATCTGTAGAGGCAGCATTGGGAAATCGTTCACTATTTTGCCGAAGATCTCGTATGTGGTCTTGGGAATCTTGGCCCTAGACTTGTAATGTTCAGCGGTGGGCCTCAAGACATAGATGATATCTGGCAAATTACGAAGACTCCAATGAGCTTGGTCAGGATGATAAGCGGTCAGGTCATCATCATTCGGCGCTCCCCTCCATTTGATCTTCTTTTCAGGACTTGCTGAAGGCTCTTTCTTCGTTTTGGTCTGAGCCGAAGCAGCAGCATCAGGGACGTTAGGACATCCAGGGCCCGTTACATTGCTGGAAGGTCCCTCCTGGACATTTATCCCTAAATGCTGAGTGCTGCGAGGCACATTTGTTTCTCCTCCCTGAGAGTTTTCCTCCCTTTCGGTCATGCCAGGAGCGTTATTTCCAGGAGTGCTAACAGGACGACGCATATTGGGCGTATCAATTTCCATTTTATCCGCAGCAACTTCTTCATCAGTCTTGCTCATTTCATTCTGGCCATTTCCCGCAGAAACATTCTGCCCTGGCTGTTCAGGGTGTGCATTTCCATGAGTCGCATTCTTTTGTGTGTCCTCCTTCTTTGTCATCTGTCTGGAACGCGCGCGCGTGTGAACCATCTTGGACGATAGCTCCTGAGAACCACTTGATCACTCAGAAAGACAGGAGACTTTCAAAGGCCAATGGTGATACAGGAATAGATACAGTTCCGACAATTAAGCCGACAAGATCGAGACAAAGGAGATTCGGCAAAATGATCTGAAGTCCCTTGAAACCTAACAAAAGTGTCCTGGGAAGAGTCTTTAACAATTTAGGGTACTAGAAACAGAGATAACAACTCTTCAGAGCAACTTGATACAGGATTTCCAGCGGGGGATAACCCTGCTAGACGAAGTAGGACTCCCAAGAGTGTCTGTCCAAGGTTTGTTCGGGATATCACGCGAGAGAAGAACAGACAAAAGTAAACAAAAGTGAGGAGTGACGGCCCAGTACGCGTTCCTCTTCTGGTAAGCCAAGCGATGTTACTATGACTGCCCAAAGAGGTACTGGCGGAGGCCGCCGCGACGGTGAGTTCCTTCATACTAGCTGGTTGCCGTGATCTTAGATGGGAACAGCCGTATATCTCCCCCTAGAAGGCTGAAATACTTAGAATTCAGAATGATAGTTGTGTTAGTGTATATACACTATTCTGATTTGACTAACCCTATGCTGGCCTATCTGAGTACATCTGCGGTGTGGGCAAATGGCATGAGAGATAATATTCATATTCCCATATCCAGATAGCAATAACATGAGATTTCAATTTTAGCAAGCTGAGCAGAAGGATGAACTCCGAGCTCACCAACGAAAGAACTTTTCTCAACATCAAATTCTCCTTGTTCCGGGTCCTTTATTATCGATGAATTAGTGTCTATATTATAAAAACAACAGGAGCCACCAAAAAGTAAGGCTGAGATTGTCAGCACTAATGCAGGGCGCTGTTTCTGTCATTTTCTTTTGTGTGTAAATCATGCTACATCCATTTTTTCAGGCTGTGTTGCTTGCTCTTGAAGAGATTAGTCCGTGCTCGTGTTCGCAAGACAAGCACGGACCCTGATAATTGATTGCTTTCTTGTAGAAAGCCTGGATTCTAGAGATCTAGGGGGTCTAAGCCACCTATATAGGTATGCCAAGCCATGAGCGAGGGCGAACCCGGACCCCTGAAGGGACCGAGACCAGAGATATGCCACATTTCTTAGCTTTAGTCCATATGGACCAAAGATTGTTCTCACTAATACATAGTCGGTCTAAAGGCAACCCGCCAAAGCTGAACAACTGCAGCTGTGCAGCGATTAATCGTGCAGACTCTTGTCTTTCTGGCCATCTTTGCAAAGAGAGAAAGAGAGAAAGAGAAAGAGACAAGGGTCCGGTTATTATCACCGAGTGACTGTTAGAGCTCCAAAGAATCTTACGTAGTTTTCCTGGTATTTGGCATTTGACAGCTTCCCCAATAACTGCTTTTAGAATACGGAGGTTATGGAACACGGAGATAGCTGGAGAAATTCCAGTAGTTGCAGAAATGCAGGAGGTAGAAATAACAGTTTCTGATAGTAGAGATGAGCACTAGCATGGGCAAGTATACGACATACGACACAGGTGTTCATATGACTAGCCTATCTGAGTATGGTTTAACCGTACAATTGTACGATTAAACCATACCGAAAATAGATCAGCAACTGCACATCCGTAGCCAGACTGATAAGGCTACAGTTTCAATAGAACGTGTACTTGGGCAACAAACAATGCGGGAAATAATGACACCCTCTACGCTTAAGACTTTCCTAAACTTCATAACTGCTGTAATTTTTCTATCATGGGGATCTTGATATCTCGTTATAATATCATGAATGGACGAATCATAATGGGTACAAGAAAGGAGGAGCACCTGCCGGACGAACTGACAAGGGTTTGTAAGGTTAACGACGTAGTGTCATTCACAGATGACTCTGCTGCTATTGGACAATTCAGAAGAACTGCCATACTAGCAAGCCAACAAGAATCCGACGCCATAGACCTATTGATTAGGTTATGGAAGCTTCCTACGAGCTCGAGAAGCACACCATCTTGCATTTGAAGTACCCCATGAACCCAAACTGAAAGGGCATGTGGGCATGGTTGTGCGGAATACCGTCCCAGCATATTGTAGTAGTTAGCGTCATAATGTCAACCCCGATCAAAGGCCTAGTCATTGATGGTACATCTGTCGAACCAAGACGGTACATTTCGAGATGAGTACCTGACCAGCTCATACCATCGGAGCATAGCTCTGTCATCCACCGGTGAAGTGCTTTATCTCTATTCAAGAAAGTCTATTTCTTTTCCTTTTCCTTGCCCTTGCCCTTGCCCTTGTCCTTAGCCTCGGATTTCTTCTCAGCAGGAGGCCTCGGGATAGGATTAGGGTTGCCTTTCCACTCCAATTTCCGAGGAGTCATATATTGTTCCAAGACCTCGTCCGTGACCAGCTTTCTCCTTTCCTGGAACTGCTGCACGTTCTCCTGGAGAACATCAATAGCGAGCTTCTTCAGTTCTCCCGTAAGAAGTTCACCCTTTTTATAATCGTTGTAGATTTTTTCGAGTTTTTCGTCGTCTTCTTCGAAGTAGGTCAGGTAGATGTATGAGACGTCGACATCAGGATTTCCTCCAAGACGGCGGTGATCTTCGACAGTAGCCTGGCCACCGCTGAACGCGTATTTGTTGATTTTTGTCTGGTTCTCATGTCAATGATTATTGTTTTGCTGTCCGATGTAACTTATTAGAGCTTACCTTGATCTGCTTCGCCGTATCTGTCATGAAAATGGCTGAGTTCGGGTTGGACGACGACATCTTGCCGCCAGCACCTTGCAGAGCAGTGAGGAACTTCGAATGGATCAGGGCAGGCTTGGGAGATGGGTAGCGCATGCGGTTGGAGTTATCTCGGAGAAGACGGAAGTATGGATCTTGGTCGATTCCCATAGGTATCAAACAGGCAATATCCGCAATCTTCTGAGAACGGGCTGGGAGCGGCTCATCTGTCCAGATTTCAGGATACGAAGTTGCGAATGCAGCAACACACTGGACAGATGGGAAGAAGATTTTTCCAATATTGGAGCTGTTTTTTTTAGTTAGCCCAATGTCAAATGAAGAGTAGCAACAGCCAGTGGGCCTAGTATCTACCTTTCATTGAAGCCAAAGGCACCACGAACTTGGTTGAAGGTGATGAGGCGCGAGAACTCCCAAGCATTCATCAGGAATTGCTTGCCCACGTACTTCAAGTCGCTATAAAGGAAAGTCTTCTTAACATCGAATCCCAAAGCAATAATATCTCTAGCGTTCTCCATTGCGAAATGTAGGGTATCTTCGAAAGCCAGATGATCGTTGAAAAGCGCCTTCTCGTCATCCGTAAGCATGAAAACCAACGGAACGTCGAAAACGTCCTGCAGCCACTTTGTAAATTGTAGGGGGATGGTGTGGCCCAGATGCAAGCTACCGGTACTCGGGCCTCGTCCAGTGTACAGGAAGAAGGGTTCTCCGTGTTCGTACTTGGTCAGAATCTTGTCGAAGTCACGGTGGCTGAAGAACAGGCCGCGTCGCAGCCAGCGGTGCGGCTTGTGTCCGGTTACTCTCTCAAAACGCTCGAGAAGCTCCTTGTCTACGAGCGAGGTGTTCCATTTTCTATTATCTGTCAGTCAGTAGACATCGCGGCGTAAAATCTTCAAGAAGCCAGGGGCGAACATACCTGGCGATAGCCTCGTAGTCGATTGCGGCAACCTCACCGGTCTCCGTGCGGGCACCTTCCACAGACCAGGGGTTAATATCCTGCTCATGGCTAGGTTCAGCGCTAGGTGCAGCGCTCTCTTCTGCCATTGTGCGAACTGGAAGTGTCGTATCCATTGAAAGGGACGCTGTTCAATCCGATCGAAAAACGATGGCGGGGTGCACTTTTGAGTCAAGAAAACGGAGGGGTAAATTTCCCATGTAAGTTTAGCCTGGCTCCGGCCCTCATTTGGGCTTCAAAAGTTAGTATTGCCGTTCCAGGGTTCCCACGCATCGGAGAAACACTGGGCCGAGATCTGTCCGGGGAAGCTCAGGCACTGCCGAGACTAGCCTTCGATTTGCTCTGTTTTCGCCTACAAACGGAGGGGCGTGAGAACGACTGCGAATAGTGCTTTCACGTCAATATTTCAATATATAGAGAAATTAAAGCATTTATATTAAATATCTAAATGGATATGATGATTCTCCACCGGTTATTGTAAGCTATCGTTAGAGTATCTTAAAAAACAATATACTCGTGTCTGGGCGAGAATTACAACATGTCCTCAGCAGGCCTCATAAGCCATTCATCTTGGATAATTTCCGAAGATGTGGCTCGAATTTCCGGATCTCAGGTTAGGATCTTTCGAATAAAGTTCAGAAACATGTCCTTTTCCTCTCCCGGGGGGATGGTGGTCACAAAGTCTTCGAAGGAGGTCTGGGGAATCGGGGGATCAGATATCCATTTGCCTATTATAAGCGGTTAGATATAATGAGTTCCTAGATATAGATAACTGTTCCAGATTTTAAGGCGGAATGGAACTTACCTTCTTTGTCGAAATACATCGAAAAAAGCGGGCTTTGCCTTATCATCTCCAGCGGCGGAGGACCGCGGTAACCGATGTATTGAGCTAACGCTAACGGAAGAACGTACTGGTCGTTGGTTCGATCTATGGGATCAAAAAGCTTTTTGCCTTCCAAAAGCTCGAGGGTCTGATGCTATCGATTAGCGGGATTCAAATTTGTCTAAACCCCATTCAATCGATCGCTTACCATGACACCAACTGACCAAACATCCACAGGAAAGCCCCAGGGTACCTTCAACAACACTTCTGGAGCACGATATAGATCAGGCATCCACCAATCCCGATTACCAGGTTCTGCTAATCGCATCAGCCCAAAGTCAGTGAGGATGGGCACCCCCGAAAGCTCCAACATGGTAGTTCGAGATCGGTAAACTGGGACTCCATCAGTTGTCACTGGTATACTTGGATCTTGAGACTCCTGCTCCTCAACATCTTTCAGGCTAATTTCGTTTTCAATCTCCGTCAAAACGTTCTGAGGCGTAATATCTGTGATGAACATCAGTGGATAGTTCTCATGAAATAACACCCCCATAGAAAAATCATACCAGTGTGTATAACACCACACGTTGCATGAAGCCAATTCACCGAGAACCATAATCGGTGAATCAGAGATTTAAGTAGAATCTTCGGAAATATTGCGTTGGGAAAGGTTTTCTGCAAAGTGCGAAGACTAGGTCCCTGTGGTTTCATGACAATACAATAATGGGCCCCTGAAGGACTGTTTATCTGGAAAATATCACGAGCGAGGCGCGTGAAATCCAATCCTGGGTGATCAGCCACTTGGGCGAATCTGCCGAGACGTTGTAGCATAGTGACTTCGTTGAGAACTGGCGAAGCATCGGTATCGACCTTGACACAAATTTTCAAAGATACATATTCGTTCAATCTACACTGGATTCAGACCGGCTTTCCCAATATCTAACGCAAATGGGTGATTTACCTATCATCCCAAGCAAGCCAAACGGTAGAATATGCTCCGTAACCGAGTTTTGCGATAATTCGGTAACGATTACTGAATATTTCGCCAATTTTGACAGGATAGTACTGTTTCTGATGATAGAATGGAAGCGATTGTTCTTCAATTGGTTTGCTATGCCGATAATCTGCCATCCTGTGGTTACGTCGCCAGAATACTAATGTTGGAGAAACTCGAGGACAGGGCGATCGGGTGAGCACAGAGAAGTTCCGGAAACGTGTTATGACTATGACGCGCATTTTGGTAGTAAACACGTAAAGAAAATGGAAAATAGTTTACAAGATGATCAATTCCTATTGCCAGCTTCTGTATCGGTAGTCTCAAGACTTTCCCTAGCCACCACTCTACGACGTTCTATGGACGCATCTGCTACGTCCAAGAGGAGAACAGCGTTGAAGGGTCTAGCAATCTTGAATATGCTATTGAGATGTTACTCAAATGCATCAGAATCTCCATGGTCCACAATAAGTTCACCAGTCGATATCTAGGCAGGTTAGCAGGTCTTAAGACCGGTGCACTAAATAATACTTACCGAACAGACAGGAAGTCTGAACATCTCCGACAGCAGGAGTAGTCGAACTCGACCTCGCTAATTTCTTGGCGCGACGTTGCCGTGGTCTGTGCACCTGACTCGCACGGCCGAGACTAAACGTGTTTCGCCTCTATGACTAGACATGTAGATAAACCATGATACCGCTAATAATTTCCCAGGTGGGTATATAACAGACTTCCAGCAGACAGCGTCCCACCTGTCCAAGCTTTGTTTCGAAATGACAAGCAAGTCTCCGCCTCTTCTCCGCTTGATCCAAAATGCGACAAAGATCCGCGATATGAAAGGAAAATCAAAACCAGAATATACCTTGCAGATATCATGTCATGTAAAGCCTAATGCAGCAGCACGCCGTGAGGGAGTGGTAGCTGTGGGCCCTGAGACTGTCGACATCGCGGTGGCGGCGGTTCCTCGAGATGGAGAGGCCAATGCGGCGGTATCTAAGGTCTTTGCGGACGTGAGTATATATTTCTTTTCATTGCCAACATATTATCATCCAATTGGTTCTGTAGGGCGATTATTCCTGACCAATCTTTTCAGCTATTTGACGTCTCTAAATCTGATGTTGCAGTCATCCGCGGTCACAAGTCGCGCGAGAAGACACTCTCCATAAATGGCTTGGATATTGGTGGAGAAAGCGAAGCAGACTTTCTAGAGAAGACAAAACAGAGGTTGAGTGAAGCTATTATTGATGGGAAATGAGCTTCCAAAGAATGGTACTAAGACCTATCTTTTCCACCCGTCTCACATGCGGAAGGGGACATGATAATTGTCATAATTTATCTTTAGAAATGATCCAACTTGAAATGAGCATGCGGTCTTAAATTCATCGTGCGCTGGGATAAACTATGATATGTAATGTTTCTTGACCAATAATAAGAGACTATATATATTTAAACTAGATCAATAGACTATGGAACGAGCAGTCGCAACAGACTAACCATTTTCTATTTCTCTTCTCTTCGCAGAACCGCCCGTGTGATATATTTTATTTTTTTCCAGCCAATACGTCTAAACGGAGTGCTGACTAGAGCCATAGTTTCCGGGAAAGGACCCTGCTGTAATGCATCCAGCAGAAGGCTTGAACTGAATATATTTTATGGAGTAGTACGAAGACTTTTGCCTGAGTCTATTTAGATTTAATTGGAGTTGATATTACCATTCGTACAATCACGGTCCTTACGTACCCAGTTGATCCCATAGATTTTTTTTTTCACAATTTTCAGTGGCGATTTGTCTTGCATCGCGGACAAACCTTGATACCGCAATCACCACACTGAAATGAGTATTTCACACACATCACCTCACATACATCGCATAGAACTCTACCTTTACATTTCAGCCACCCTGCAGCGGGATGAAAGCAAAGGGACTTTGAAGTTGTTGGACTTGATTTTTGCTGATTCCTGTCCTCTGCTTCTGCTCTTATCCGGGACCAAGCCTGTCGATAGGCATCTTGTCTTTCGGTTGTCACGATACAAATATTTTCCTTTGTTAGATAATCTCGTTTCACTTCCATTTCCTTTTGCTGGTGCTTTTCATCTGCCTCCATCTTAATCTCATTCCAACGTCGTTGAATGGCATACAATTTTTCCAAACTCTCAAGATTCACAGACAGTTCACCTTGCGCTCCATCTCGCTCTGTTGCTTGTTCTTTCTCTTTCTCTATTTTACCAGCTTCTCTCATCAATCGCTCCATTCGCTTGGCTGCACGTTTCGCAACTACCTCCTGGCGCTTACGTTCTCTTGCGTCTTCTTCTTCCTTCCTCCTCAAAAACCGCTGTTCCTTTTGAATAGCCTGTTCAAAACTGATATTACAACCACTCGAGAATAGAATGCTGATAGCAGTATTTGGGTGTTTTCTTCCAAGATCTCTGGGCCGTGAACCATTACCCCAGGCGTCTATATTTGCTTTGCGCTGCAACAAAAGCTCAACTGTTCTCAGATTCCCATTCCAGAAATTATCTTCATCCACCTGTAGTGCGTAGTGTAGAGGAGTCCTATGCCGTCTATCTATCGCTTCTATGCTTATTCCAGTGTCGAGAAGCAACTGGACGATAGAGGTAAATCCAAAATAACAAGCGATATGAAGCGCGGTACATCCATTCAAATCCGCTCTATGTTCAAGACGGAGCCGCGTGATATCTTCGAATCCCGCGAAGACCGCTTCATGGAGAGGCGTAATACCAGTCGACGCGCGGGCATTGACATCGGCACCTCTTTGTATCAATACCTCTACGATTGACTGATGACCACTTGTACAGGCAAAATGTAGAGCAGTCATGTGAGTACTAGTTGTCCGTGTTGTTCGAGGATTAACCCCCATATCAAGGAGCATCCGAACAAGAGGAAAGGACCCATGATATGCAGTCCACAGCAGACCAGAATTGTTGCCTCTGCGCACAGCAAACCGATACAGAAAAATGTTCAGAGAATAGTATAATCGAGTGTTTGTTTGGACTAGTGCGTTGATATCACACTCACAGTCCAGACTTTCCGCTATGCAGAGTAGTAGCTCGTTAGGAAGTATAAGAAGCGACATTGGGGCTTAAAATAAATCTAAAATCAATATTTGCAAGGGAACCGAATTGGCATGCCGTAGTTTAGAATCAACATATCCAAAGTGATGTGGTGGAATTCTCCGCAAAGATACTGTCTAGAATATTTATGGAAAATATAACTCCAATTCCGCTTAGGACACGATTTATCATACATTCTGACGTGGCAAGGTGTGCACCTATGAGATGCTGATGGCACATACTGAACCTTGTCGAGGCTGGCAGGTGGCTGGGCCAATTCTTTTAGAATGGTTGATTCAAATGCAGTTGTTACGGGCAGTCGTCTATCGTGAAAGCCTGACTGGGTAGCCTGATTCATCGGGCAGGCTGCAGGCTAGGGGACCTTACTAGTATTGGTGGAAGCAACTTAATCTAAAGACTATAGGCACAATCCCCGTACGAGTAAAATCACCGCATTTAGGCACCTTCTTGGTTGGGGGGTTAAGGGGGGGTGCTCGAATAGGTGGCAATCTACCAAGGAGAACAGGAAGGGATGCAGGCCAGTCATCCACGCGCCTAAATACTCCTGCTAGTTGATCAGACCTCGAGTTATTTGCAGTAAGATCTGGTTAGCAATTCTATTTATTTCTCGTAAGCGTTTTTACCCGCAATATAAAACACCCAGGAAACCTTATTTTGTCATTAATTCTACCTAGAGGGCATTGGGTTAGAGGGAACTCTCTTATAAGGGGAAGCGAGCGCAATCGGCTTACACCACACGTAGAGCGGATAGCATCCAGCGGCCCCAGCCCAATTTAAACAAAATATACCTAGTCAAAGCATGGGCAGTGCAAACCCGTTGTTGCCCCGATAAGACCTGCTGCTAATCGTCACCGACCTAACAGGCGCGGGAATCAATACCAATACCAAAGACAGCGAAACGACCCACAATGGATCTTATAGTTATTATCCCCTATTATGAATCAAACCTTCTAGAATTCCTCGAAGGTACTTAGTTGCTTCTAGCGTGACATCATAGGATTGCGGGTAGATAACGCTTTTGCTAAGCCTTAAAACGTTCCTTAAAGTTTAGAGTTGATGCGCGCGTCTCGGAGCGGCTTAGGCTTGGATTCCAGAACTGCTTCCGCGCGCCAAAAAGAGGAAAAAACGACAAAACTTCTGGCAGGTGTAGGTGTTTCTGCAAAGACATCTAAAACCATTCTAAAAGTTTTGTATGACTACTTCCTTTCCAGACAAAATACGCGACGATGGCTTCGAAACGAAAAGCCTCAGACGCTTCAGCCGCGCCACCTGCGAAGCAGGAGCAGCAGGAGCAGCAGGAGCAGCAGGAGCAGCAGGAGCAGCAGGAGCAGCAGGAGCAGCAGGAGCAGCAGAAAGAAAGCAAAGTGATCCATTTCACAGCTCGCAATCCGCCATGGAGCTATCTGAAGCTACAATTGTACCGCACCCCCTTCCTCAAGACAACGAGAGCTAAAACAACCCACTAACGCTCTTACTCCTAGGATCCCACAACCCGGCTACCCCTCCACCACCTCCACTCCTCTCGACGAGCTCACCACGCGAACATACCTCTCCTCCGCACTATCTCAATTCCTCGGCGTGACTGGCACCGCGATCTCCATCGATATCCTTAAGATTGAGAACGACGACCCGAATAAATACGCTTGGATACGAGTCCCACGCGACGACGCGTCGGTCGTCGTGTCAGCGGTGTCTTCGTGGATTGGAGGGAGCAAGACAAGTGGAAGCTCGGGTACAAACGCAGGCAATGTTGCGTGGAGGGTGTGTGCGAAGGGAAATTTTCTGGGTGCTTTAGTCAATGGGTCCGGGACGGATCTGTTCGCACCGTGAGAACGGAGTGAAGAGGTATTGGCTATATGCTACGAATTTGAGGGTGCCATTTAGCCCCGGTTGATGCGAGCTCGAGTCACTTGCCAGCAATGTCTCAGTCGTTTCGAGACTAGGAAGTTAAGCAACGCAGGGACCGGTAGTTACCCAGCTTTTGAGGATTCAGCAAGATGTCAAAGCGCCCAGAAAGGCAGCCCGGCCTCTGCCTACAGGATCGCCAAATAAGTCTGCAGATCACGATTCTCAACGAGAACAAAATGCATACGCTCGGATCAGAAAATGTCTCTCGCGCTGAGACAGCAGGGCCAGCCGGATCTTTATCAGGCTCTGAGCTCGTACTACATAACAAAGGTCTCATGGGAAACGCATTTTTTGGCCTTAGCCAACTCATTCAATTTCTGCCCTGTTTGAGTCAAATACAGGGGGAAAGGTCAAGACATCATTAATGAGTGTAAGAAGAGTAGCAGGGTGGATGTCGCGGACACGCCGTCTGATATCCCCTGCATTAAACAGTAGCGGGAGAAGGTATAGAATGTGCATCATGAGAAGAAAAAAAATACATATGGCTCAGGAAGGAAATAAAAAAAAACACGGGAATCAAAAAACATACACTCCGTCAATGCAATTTTGGGTTTTGTTTTGAAAGCAAGCGAGAAGAGGAAAGTGCCTGGTGACAGACCGGCTCACACCTTTGGGGAAAAAAGAGAATTCAAATTCAAACCACATTCTTTGGTACTCTGCTACTGAATGATAAATCCACCATCGACGACGCTTTAGATAGGCCAGGCGTTTGGGAAGAATTGGCGATGACCTTGGTCTTTAATGCTGCGCGGATGTCTTCGATGCTCCGTTCTTTCCAGTCGGAGAATCCACCGAAGCTCAGAGGATAGAGAACAAGATTGTCACTCCTGGCAAGAAATTCTTCTGCCTTGGGTGGGGGAGCAGCGGCAATGATATCCAATTCTGAGGCGAGCTGCATGCAATAATTGTCGAGTGGCAGGTCGTTCACATCGTGGCCGAACGGATTTTCAATTTCTTCACCGATGGCAGCAAGACCAAGGATAATATACGCGGCAACTGCGGAGATGTTATTAGCCGTCCGCGTGTCAGGTATGATATTCCATTCAAGTTCTTACCGATAGTCCCGGGAATAGTAATCCATTTCAATAAGGTATAAAGCTGAAATGGAAGCACCAGGACGTAGACCCAAGCGATCTGAGAGATCGCGATTCTGTAAGCGGCGGGGAGGGGTGTGCCTAGTACTCGCTCGGTCCCAGTCAAGACTTCACTCAAAGTATTAAGAGCAGCAACTGGCCACATTAGTATATTTCCAGATGTCAACAGCGTTCATAAGTACTTACGGACTTGTGACAAGTGAATGGCAGAGGACAATGTGCCGTTATTAACACACATGTCGATGTAGGCAGCAAGGTGATTCAAGATCTCCAGCGGCAGGTTTCCAAGCGGCTTCTTGGAACGCTTAATGAGTTTCCTTGGGTTAGACTCAGCAAAAGGCACTCCAAGATATTCTCCGGCAGCCTTCAGTGTTGACTTCTTCGGAACTTTGAGTAACTCTGGGTCATGGGCATTCTTCGCAAAGGTGTCCAAATACCCAGCGATGGGTACCAGGTCCTCATAAGCCACATGAGGCTCAAACCTTAACTTATGCTTCAAGGCGATGGCGAATGCGACTAGGAGGTTCAACGCGCTCCTAACAGCCTATTATCAGACGCAGCCCATACCGAACAGAGAGTTGAGTTCATACACTTTGGCCAACAAATCCGTCTTTCCGTTCTCCCCTTCGCGTTCACTTATGCTAACCCATACCGTGCGAGAAATGATGCGAGACGATTGTAGTAACATTGCCCAGTACTTTCGTCCGTCGCCATATCTTGACTGCGTCAGCAGCGCATCCAACGTATTGAGGATTGCTTTTTTTTTACCTCTCATATGCCGTAGAATTTCGGAATGACAAGGCGAGACCGACCACGAAACCAAGAACTGTCAGGAGGATATTATTGACACCGACTGGATGTGACAGAATGTATTATTAATATTTGTATTTCCAGGTAAAGCGAACGGTGGGTGTTCATACGTGGATGTACAAAGACAGATATACAAGTGATCAATGTTGACCAGGCCGCTACGAATGATAGAGGTACAAGCATCTTGGGCAAGACACTCCCATGCAATCGCAGAAACACGGGCCATTTCGTATGCTTATCCAGATCTCTTGGACCAACCTGCCCGAAATACCACGGTTAGAATGCGCCAACAAAGAGTTCCTCTCCAGACTTACGAAATAGCGATCTATGTCGTGCGTACTACTGCGGTGGGGCTGGTGTGTAAAATGGCCCTCGCGGATAAGATTCTCCAGAAACGAGGGTAGAGCTGCCAGGTTAGCAGCTCTCGACTCGTCCTCTTCCTTCGAATTGCCCATATCTTCCTGGTTGTGATGATGGTTCGTAGGAGGCGGCTGCGGCACTGAAGTTATAAGATCAGCAAGAGTTATATTATTGATGGGCGTCTGGGGTGTGGAGTTCAACCTTCATCGTGCCCTGAGGGTCCGTCCATTTGAGCGGCCCAGGTAGCTGTGCGATCAGATTGAAATTAAAGGAAAATTGCGAAAAGCACCCACTGCATAAAAAAAAAGAAAGAAAAGAGGGTCTCGAAGGAGCAAAGAAGATGATCCCCAAATGAATGGAACGAATTAGAAAAACAAGAAGAGGTGAAATAAGATGGAGACAGAAGGGAAAAAAAGGAACGGTGTAGAAGCGAAGAGAGTCATCAGCTAGATACAGGCCATCGTCTCAGCGCAAGAGCCAGCGTCGGTTTGACCATTACTCCACCTTTCGCATTCAGATCCAGCCCTGTGAGATTCTAGAAGACTGACCCCTGTTTTAGCAGCTTATAATTGCTCCAGGCAACTGTTTTATCGAGAAACCTGTGGCGTACATTCAGCTGTCAACCATGTCAACACGGGAATAGCCGTACCCGCATCCGCTCAACAATTAATAACGGTCCTGCGGAGAAAAAAAAAAGACGGACGGCGCTATCTCGATCTCGGCGCGCGTCCGCATACCATCGTGGCACAACGGGCCCGTTTGACTCGTGCTTTCTGCCATAGCGCGCGGCCCCTCAGACCACCCATTAATGCAGCACGTCTATTATTATATGAAGTACGGAGTACTGTTGGAATCTAAGCCGTTAATGGAAATCTGGGAGATGGACTATTCGGTTCCCCGGACCCTTCGGGTTCCGACTGCGATAGAAGATTATGCACTAGGATATTTCCCCAGGGTTTGTGTGGTTATGAGGAGTTGGTGACTGTGTGGTCTTTTCAGGAACCAGGAACTTGAAACAAAACCCAACGGTGCTGAAACTCGCACGGACGAGTCTAGAAGGCGGCAGAGAATCCTGAGCCACTGAATGGATGGTGCCCCTGAGGCCTGCACAGGGATCGTCTTCGGTTGGCCATCATCCTCATCACCCTGACTGCACAGACAGTAATAATACTGGCTGTTCAGCTGATCCTGTGCCGTCTTCATAGGGTCTGGTCGTCCAAGCTGACGAGGACGCGCACTTGGGAGCGGTTCGTTTGTAGTCACCCAGGTGCGCAACAAATGAAAAAAAAAAAAAAAGGAGAGGAAAGAAAAGATGCTTCCATAGAATCGATTTCTCTCATGTCATAACAACTCTTGTGGCTCTTTGTCATGTTCATGTTCCCATTTCACTGGAAAAGGAGACGGCGAGGACTTCGAAGCGATCGCAACTGAAGACCCTAGACGAATGGGTTACTGAGGAAGTGAACTCATCCTGCAGTGTCGATGTTGAGGAACCTGCGGGCACAAATCACTGGCACTAATGGACTCTCCCATCGTATTCTGCTCGTTGGCATGAATTGATGCAACCTTACTGGGTTGTCCTGCGAAAGGCTGCCAGCCCCCGCACAATGGGTGTGCTGCGGCAAGAGAAGGACTTCGTGGTACTCGAGAAAGACTACCATAATGGCACCATCTCAATTGCAGCGGCGGCAGATCATTCGAATCTTTAGGCGATTTCCTGCTCTCCCCTCTGATCGATGGTGGCCGCGCTGGCTTATTATAAGGCTGATCCCCATCGGCCTGCACGACTCTAAAACGACTCAGAGATGCTGCGCCGACACCTAAAATGGCTCAGTTGTGGAAAATGCGGATCGACTCATATGCATGGTGATTCGACGGCTGCTTGGCCCCATCTTCATTATTCTACGGTATTTCCCTATGAACCCTGTCTCTGAGCCTTGCCACAGTCCCTGAGTTTCTTCGTGTTCATTGCGCGCGACATGGCGGCACAAGCCGTGCTTGCCTTTCTGCACGTGATCTGTGTTGTTCTGGACCCTGTTTTCCTTTTTGCTCCTCCCACCTATTCACGGTATCAATTACCGAGGGTCCCATGGCAACACCGGAACATGGCTTTCAGTATGGGATGAGTCATCACTGGTGAATGCCAAATTGTGGCGTGGACGGTGAGAGATTTTGATCAAGATACTCTACTCCGGGTGTTGCAAGGTTGCAATGCAAGATTGACCGATGCGTCTCCAGCAATGAGAGCTAAACCCCGTCCTCACACGGCAACTAATTTATTCCACGGCACGGAACGTTGGAGAGGCCATGGTCGCGAGACACGCCTCCCCGTACCTGAACCATCACTCTTCTGTGCGTCCTTGTTGATAATAAGTTCTTTAGCCCCTCGGTGGAGCCGGCGGCGAACCGATGGGCCCTACGATCTGCCTATCACCATGGAGAGCTCGGATACCCTTGGAGATCAGGACCCTGAAGCTCCTCGGGGATACTGCCGTTTTCGAAGTCGCGCCTCCATCAACCGTGGATGAGATCGCCCTGCGTCTAGTCAATAGATGTTCGACTTGTGTTTTCTGCACACGATTCGATGGTCTTGGGACGAGAACAATACGCGGAACCAACTGGCCCACTAGGCAGTATGGCGATGAATCACTGCGCACTAAAGGCGCCAATGGCCCATTACCGCATTCTGCCACGCGATCATGAGCAGCAGTGGAGGGATGAGCTTTACTAGGAGTTTTAGCAAATTCTTTTCCGATGGACCTGGTGTAGACTAAAAGCTTGGTCCCTGGGGTATCTTCTGACTAACAGTTTGGCCAGAGGCAATTTGGCCGGCATTGATATATGGGGATCGTCGTCCCTTTGACATAGACTGTTGAACTCTTTCACTGCAGTAGATCGGAGTCACTCCCTCTCAAATTGACCGCTTTGCGGTCGTCCTCGCTCATTGAATTCTGATATTTATTGTATTGTAGCGTTCCTTCCACCATCATGCAGTTACCTCCCGCCAGTGTGATGGCCCAGTGGCCCAAATCTAATTACATTGATCCGGTGACGCGTGGCGATGCTCTGCTCATTGTGAATATCATCTTCACTGCCCTATCCTTTGTAGTGGTTTGCTTGCGTATCTTTGCTAGATTCAAGATGATAGGCAGCCTTGGCCTCGACGATGCGAGCATCATCATCAGCATGGTAAGACTGTGACAGCAGTAACTACTAAAAAGAATAATTGCTAATGATCTGGCCAGCTCTTCTCGATTGCTATGACTGTTGTCACCTCTCTCGCGTCCGCTCAATATGGCTGGAACCGACATATCTGGGACGTGCCCTTGGAGTGGCTTCCCACTTCGCAGAAGCTCAACATGATGTTCCAGGTCTTCTTCTCATTCTCTGCGACACTTACCAAGCTCTCATTGCTCTGGTTCTGCAGGCGACTGTTGGGGGCTGGTATCAAGGGAACTTTTCGGATATTCAACTACTGTCTCATTACTGCAATGATTATCATAGCAGCTATGTGTATCATATTTGTCTGTCTCACAATCTTCCAATGCAAGTAAGTATTTTGCAATTTCAAGTCTCTATGCGATCTGTCGGTTGCTGATCTTCGTACTCATAGTCCCGTCCGTGCCTTTTGGGATCTGGAACCGACTTATCCATATCACTGTCTGAATGGGAACAACGATGTCTTTGCAGCCAGTGTTGTCAATATCTTTACCGATCTATTAGCTACCGTCCTTCCAATGCCCTTAATTTGGAGATTAAAACTTCCGGTCCGACAACGCATAGCAGTGATTTCTATCTTCGGCATGGGAATTGTGGTTAATGTAGCCGGCGCAGTACGGACGGCGTTTGTCTACAAGAGTATGCTAGGCTCTTATGATACGACCTGGGTTGGCTGGCCCATCTTCCTTGCGGCCGCCATTGAGATCAATCTAGGCCTAGTACGTCACTTTGGATTGCCATTCCTAGGTACATGTCTATTAACTGTCACTAGATTTGCGCTTCCGCACCTGCTCTCCGACCACTACTAGCACACTTCGTGCCACGTTTGTTTCAATCGTCACGCAACATTACCTCATCTGGTGGTTTGGGCCAAAGCAGTCGTGCACAGAAGATCTGGAGGTCAACCGGATTTTCGAGGGACTACTCACGCTCAAGGCTATCATCTGCACAGAAACATGTGGCTACTGACACGACTGAGCGAGTTGAGATCCTACGTACTATTGAGATGGAAACTTGGACGGAGTCAAGGAGAACCTCTCAACATGACATGGTACCGATGCCTGCACAAGCTATTGGCCTGCCAGAAACTCATGGCCCGAAGAATACGAAGGGAAGCGGCAATGTGCGAATCGGGGAGGACGAAGTCTGCTCGTCCGGATCTTCAGGCTCCGATCGCTGCTATTCTAACGAATCACCGTTTGCGGATAAAGGTCCCCTGTAACAGATATCTGTGCAGGACTTCCGTCTGATAAATATGTACACGGCTCACGACATGAATGGCGTTATACAAAATTTGTACTCATATCTGGGATTTTTGTATCGGATACCAATGAGATCGGAATGGGAATTATGGGGCAATATGATCGGGAACATCAAATACGATGGCTTTACAGGATTTAGAGCATTTACCGATGTCGGTTGCCGTCGAGGATAACGGGAACAGCGAATTTCTTGCTGCCCTAATAATCCTAATAATGAGACAGTTCATCAACATCGAACTTCAGATGATCCCTCCAAGCTTTAGCGTGGCAGAATCCCTTGGACGATCCCCAGGGGCCGAGCTTTTAAGGGCGTAAATGTGGGCCGCTGTAGACTCTCGCGTTGAACAAAGGTATTCGAGGACGCACATTTGACCATAATATAACTTAACTTGGAAACTGCGGCGTCAATCTGTGGATCAGCGGACCTAAACCTAGATGCGGACAGCTATTTAATAACTCTGTTTTGGACCAAAGCATTGTGAAAGGAGTATACCCCTCCCGATCGTGCCAGAAATATTCTAGCCTTCGCAACATTTGCTGCTGCAGACAGCATCAAAGCCTGAGCTCGAAGTTTGTGCGTCGGAACTTCAACCCCACGCAGCGCGGTTATATCTTACTCCATCAGGGCGGGAATTTCCGCTGGCAAACCTTTTTGAAGAAGGTTAGAACGGCCCGGCTCACCGAATTAAGTTTTCATCCACCGGAGTCCGGGAAAAACATCGATTTTGCATCAAGGGTAGATCACTTAAGGCTTTGGGCCCCCGATTCGGTGCAAGAAAAAAAAAAAGACTGCTCTCCCCCCGATAAGTGTGCGCAAGGTGTAGTAGTACACAGATCGGCGATAGTAAGATCAAAGATCTACAAAGCCGCGCCTATGTACAACTAGACCTAAGCGGACTATCAGGCCGCTTATTTTTCAGCCAAGAGAACAGACTTTTGTCGTAAGTTTAATTCGTAATTACAAATTGACTTTACAGTGAGTTGTCTCTCGCGGCAAAATCCCTGGGACTCAAGAGCTTACGAGTAACGGCTCGGGGTAAGGAAATTAGCTTTAATCAAAGACTTAATGTGGGACACAAAGCAAAAAAGTCTTCAACATTCGTTTCAGGATTGACAATCCTTCTTCATCTAATAACAATTAAACCGTTTCTGTTTTCCTCTTTCCTAGCATCTCTCTTGACCAATGCCCGAGGGATGGGCAATAAGCGCTCCGTGCATTAAGGGTACATCACTTGAATGGCGCATGGAACTGTGGTCATTGCGCAAAGTCTTTTTACCCTTTCCCCGTACTAATCCCAACCAAAAGAGGTAAACGGAGCACACTACAATCCTCGGTTAACACTAGGTCCCTGACGGTCCGTATCTCACCGGAGACTTAGAAGAGCAGGGGTCCAGTAGAATAAACCTAAACACTCTCAAGTGGCGATCCATAACATCATGCGTGAGCTTGTATGAGCCCTTTTTTTTGGTCCCAAGGATGGTGCACTACCGCCGCGTGTCCCTTTGCCGCTCCATGAGAACACCAAGTGTATATTGGACATGTAAGCGACTCTGTGGTTTGGATACCACTGACTCGCTAGTAAAGAACTAGTCTATGCGTTATCGATGGCGCATATCGGGACTTACTTGTTGTCCGGGGCTATTGTCTTTGGCGTGGGTCTCTTAGTTGCTTGAGTGCCATAACCCCTTGCATTGGAACCATAGTATCTGTCCTCGTAGATTCGAACACAACAAGATAAGAGCTTAAGGTACTGTGATAAGGTGAATACGAGGTATCACGATGCAGCTCTCATCTGAGAACCAGCCAATAAGAGACTTTGCATATATCACATCTTGCTTCCTTGCATGCATGCTGGAAACCCACTCCGTATCGTTCGTTGGCTGAAAAAAACACGCTGCGATTGATGTCTGGAACGGTTCAAAATGAAACGTGTGGTTAGATTTTCAGACTTTCGGACTTATTGCCGAACTGAGCAGATGGTCGTGTCAGTCTTGGTGGCTTTTCTGTACTTGCTTTATGGATGCATCTTGGACACTTTACTTTATCCCTATGAGACTCTAGACCTCTTGTATCGGGTTCATAATACGTAGCTCGTCGATGATACGTCTGAAAATAACAGTTCTCCTAAGAACAGCTGAGGTGAGATAGCCGTTTAAGACCATGGCCTGATTTTTTGCACTGTATGATATAGAGATGAAAATTGCTCATTGACGGGCCTTTTGTGCTCATTTTTCACTGCACTGATCTTACGATACTATTCCGTCCGCCGAAGCGAAAAACGCCATCAATTATTGACTTGGGACTACCCATAGAGCGGTCGAGATCTCCTTCTACGATTTATTATTAGATCCCATGTCTGAGCCTCACTAGGTAGGTATTCCACCCGGGTATCCGTCCCACAGGTCTGGATCGCTTCTCGCTTAGGTTTTCTAAGACGGTCCCGAAAAAAGTTCACAGTGGATCTCTAACTGCTACTACTGAATGCTATATTATTATTTTTATTGTTTACTCGTCATTAAGGCCACTTATTTCTCAATCCATTCCCCAACTAGACGGATAGAATTTGCTCGTCTCCTCGCTATGACCAGCGGATAGGAGCGGAACGCGCCACTAGAGCCGTGGGTCCGAGCTGCCCGGAACGGCGGAGGTTAGCGGTAAAACCACCCCGCCATCGACTGATTGATTCAGATCCTCCACGCGACATCGTCGGTTGACTACATCATTTGTTGCACGATCCCTGTCTCGCGAGGATAAATCGAGATTCTGTTTAATAAAGAGCATCGGCCTTAAATCGTAGTGTAGTTAGACGTTCATCACAGAGCCTCACATGAACCCTTTCTCAACTTCGCTCGGTCATAGAACCTTCTGGAAGTTTCCATCATGTCACGCCCTGGACCCTCCCCGTGCACTCACGTCACTACTCGAAGTCTCCAGACCGGCTTCCCTTCTCTCTTCATGATGCTTCAAGAACCCGATCGTCTTGATAGCAGTGAGCAGAGAAAGCCATCAATCCGACGCTAAACTGCAACTGTCATCATCAGCAAGGCCTACGGAGAATTCCGTCCCTCGCTTATCGTGCAAGAACGTTCTACGCCATTCGAAACCGCTAGGCCCCGCTGTCGTGCCATCGTTTGCTATAGGACCTCTTCCGTCACTGACATCGTCGAACGACTGCACCCAGTTTTATCTTCACCATCACACCATTGTTTGCTCCCATATAGTCTGATTGGACCCCACAAACTTCAATTTACTTTTTACTCGAATTCTCTAGACGATATTACACATTGCATATTCTGTCCTACAGTGACACGTAACCTGTCTACAATATGGTTGCGGAAACCAAACTATACGACTCCCTAAGCATTAGTCCTACGGCAACTCAAGATGAGATCAAGAAGGCCTACAGGTATGTTCATAATTCCCCCAACTTCATCTTAATATCTCGATGCTGACGATAATTGTTGTACAGGAAAGCTGCTTTGAAGTGGCACCCTGACAAGAACAAGGATAACCCACAAGCGGTAGAGAAGTTCAAAGGTAAGTAGCTTCATTGATTCCCATTTCTTTTCATTGAAGAAAGCGGCTAACAACATGCAGAGGTTTCCCAGGCCTACGAAGTCCTTTCCGATCCCGAGAAGCGCAAAGTCTACGATCAATATGGTCTTGAATTTCTCCTACGCGGCGGTGCCGCTCCTCCTCCTGGCGGTGCTGGCGGTCCTCAATTCGAAGGTGCCGGTGGTATGCCTGGTGGCTTCTCCTTCGGTGGCATGCCCGGAGGTATGCCCGGTGGCACCCGTACATTCCACTTCACGACCGGTCCAGGAGGCGGCGGTGGTTTCCGGTTCAGCTCAGCTGATGATATTTTCAAGAACTTCGCAAAGAGCGGAGGAGCAGGAGGGGTTGAGATGGATGACGATATTTTCTCGACGATGTTTGGCGGCGGCATGCCTGGCGGTATGGGCGGCGGCGCCGCTCCTGGTGGTTTCAAGGCTACTCGAGGTCCAGGCGGGTTCCAACAACAGGCTCGTCGGGCACCAACTCCAGAGCCCTCTGTGGTGGAAAAGGACCTGCCAGTCACATTGGAGGAGCTGTTCCATGGCACAACCAAGAAGATTGCAACCAAGAGCAAGACATTCGATGCAAGCGGAAAGCGAACCACGCAAGAAATCACGCTGGAAGCCAACATCAAACCTGGATTGAGGGCTGGCTCCAAGATCAAGTACAAGGGTGTAGGAGACCAGGAAGAGGGCGGAAGACAGGACGTCCACCTGATTGTCAGAGAGGTAAGTTATCATCCCATGTCAAGCGATTTTATTAAAATGCAGTGCTAACTATTTTCTAGAAGGAACATCCCGTCTTCAAGCGCCAGGGTGATAACCTGATCACAACAGTCGAATTGACCCTCAAGGAGGCACTGACCGGCTGGGAGCGCATCGTCAAGACGATCGATGGAAAGTCATTGCGTGTCTCCAAGCCTGGCCCTACACAACCAGGTCACGAAGAACACTACCCTGGTTTGGGTATGCCTCGGTCGAAAAAGCCCGGTGAACGGGGAGACTTGGTCGTCCATGTGGACGTCAAGTTCCCTACCAGTTTGACTCCTCAGCAGAAGGAGCTCCTGAAAGACATTCTACCATGAACTAGTGTTTGTGAGCGCATATTTTCATGATTGATATTGCATCTTAGGCGTTTTGGATTACCCGGTTTGGTCGGGGGTGTTGAATGAAGTTTTTACGTTATTTGAGTCTCAGCTTAATTTCCTAATTGTCGGCCCGGTTGCTCTTAGACATGATCCGAGAAATCAAAAGACATGCCGTTTCGATTTAAGTAGACCTGTAGAATATTGTAGATATAGAAAAGTTGTGTCTCAACGTCTCAACATCTGTGATGTCACCAGTAGAAAAGTGGAGCTCCACTTATGACTAGACCTAATCTGGAAATTAACCGTTTCTCCAGACGGGAAACATGTGAGCTCCCCGAGATAACACGACGCAATTGCATCCCGTTTGAAATTTGGCAAAAATGAGACGACGTATTACTTTTGCGCAGGGAGCAAATTCTGCCTTTGACAGAGATCAAATTCAATTAACGAGTGATGCGTTGAAGCTTCGAGGTCTGGATGCCGCCCGTGAGGAGCGCGCGACCTTTGGTTTCAACGAGCTCCCGTCGGAGGTGACTTACAACTGCAGTAAACTATGATAGTGATCTCAACTGATTATAGATAGCTCTGGCTTGTTCTAAAACAATGCCACGAACTTCATATTCGATGGGCTAGTGAACAGCCGTTTGAAGCTATTGCCCCCTTCTCAAGCAGAGTGTCTCCCGGTCTGCATGTCTTCTTTACTCCGGTAGCTGCGAATCAACCGACGTATGTGTTTTGATACTTCATTATTAGGGGTATACTGACTGGAGGTCTAGAGAGAGTCTCTGTCCGCTGCTTAAGAAGGCGTTTAGTGAGGAGCTGAAATGTACGATACCAGAGGTGAGTTCGTTGGGCCTCATCGAGTTTTCTTGGTCTTAATTCTGACGCCAGGTAGATATCCTTTACGACTCCACCAATTCTTTCTGAACGATTCGCATCAACGTCTTCCTACCAATTTTATAGCATCCTTCCCTCCCTTAGCGAACTCGTTACGTATATTCAACAGAAACTATGTCAGTCAGACGCAGAATGTCAGAACCGCGCGACGTCGATTCTATCTGCAGACTACCTTGATATCGATTATGATAGCATATCGCATGCACTTACAGTATCGGCTTATTGGTCCAAATCCCCGCGGGGAGATGGCTGGACAACTAAGATCAAGAAGGGTGAGCTTGGAATGGAGAAGATAGAGGTCGGGCTGTTGAGCAGCGAGCCTGCTACGGAGCCGGAAGAGCTATCCGTTGGTGGATTATTGGCTGTCATTGGGGAGGACGATCATCCAAGTATGTTTTTCGTTCTATTTTCGCAGGGATAAATTGTTGATGTGATGTGCAGAGGCTACGATGTTTTCCTTCCCGTCGCGACATCATCCACTACCAGACGCTGCGGACTATACAGTTTCGTTCGAATCTCCAACAGGTCTTCATCCGACTTTGAAGATCTCAATTCCTCGTTCCTCTCTCTCCGCGCCGCCAGCCCCTGCTGATGCGACCTGCGCTCTTCATTCCTACCTCACTCTTCCTTCTTCAATATTTGCGGATAAGTACCAGCTTTTAACGACTGATCATCTTTTCCTAGAATCTCATAATCTAGCTTCTCTGCGTGCCATTTCTGGCGAAACAGACTTGGAAGCTCCCGACTGGGTCACCCCGCGCTGGGGCTCGAACCTGCTCCTAGAACTCGCAACACCTGCAGAAAAGGACTCAGCGAAGAATGACTGGGAAGTTACCATCCCACTTCATCTCCGCTACCTCAGGCCATCACCATCTGGCAACCGCACCATATCAGTTCCCTGGCCCGTTGTGTTCTGGGCTTGCACAGCTGAAGAAGGAACTAAAATGGGAGTCAACCCGTTCGACCGGGTAAATCTGGGCTGGGACGGTCTCTTTGGACCCAAGACCATGTTCTACCAACTGACACCATCTCCCGTGAAAGAGAAAGATGCGACCGTCCAACCGCGGCTGGTGGAGCAGTTGGACGTTCCTGTTCTTGAGATTAAAGAGGGCGAGGAAGGAATCTCCCAGATCAGAACTATTGAAATTGGAACGGTGGTGGTCATTCTTCTGGGCTTCGCATGGGCATTGTGGAAGCTTGGATTGGTAGCGCTGTCTCCTAAAAAGGAGAGCAAGAAAGACGCTGTCAAGTCTGGCAAGAAGGATAAATGAGTGACTTCATGATACTTGGCAGGATACCATTTTACAATGAATTTACGCTCATCATCATTCTCTCTTTCTCTCTGTACTTGTTGGGTGTCTGGGCTCGTAATCGTAATCAATATTCTCCCTCGTTCTGCCTTATCCAGTAGAGGGGATCACGAGAAGTACGCAAGACAACACTCTCTAAAATCTTGCACTGCCCTCGATACCCAAGTCCGCTATCCTCCTTACAGTATTCTAATCTCACATGAAATGAAACACGAAAGTTTCGCCCAGGAGCTACAGAAGTGTGCGGTAGAAAGAGCGGGAAACAGTATTATATATATTCAGGGGCACAAGCCAAGATTCGGTATCAGCGTCATGAAAGGAAAACGAAAACTCCAATATAGCTACATAGTCATTAGATCCATATACGAAAGGCACTTCTCATAGAATGAACTACTCGATACAACTACTAGAATCCAAACGATACACACACGTTAAGTACCACAGCAAGCACCGCCCTCGACACGTCGCATCCAAAGACCCCCAACCCCTCAACCAACCCCTTTGCGCTTGACTCTTTTTCTTCTCCACGCCCCTCGACAAGCGAGAGAAAGTGATGAAAAAAAAAAAAAAATAAAAGTGAAAAAGTTCCAAAGATTAATCATAGGCCAAGAGAAGAAGAAACCAACAAGTCAAGCCGGCTACTTGTAGTTTCTTTCCTCCCTTGTCCTCAGCAACGGAAGCTGCTGTTTTTTTTTTTCCTCCGCTGGTCCCGACGTTCAGTTTTATTTTATTAGCTAGATATATATTGGTTAGTAGAGTGTGTTGTATTATATTGGTGTCGATGTATGTTGTGTCCATGAGGCGGGGATAGGTATGTGATGGCGAATGTTGTCCAGGTACGCTGTATGCTGTGTGCTAGATGCTAGACGATCAGCAGGTTCCTGTATCACCACGTCAAGTCAGCCATCTATTCATCGTTCATGCTGTGTGGAACACAAGCAAGATATCAAGTCAGGAAAGTTATGTCGAAAGACTACTCACCACAAAGTTTGAAAAGGCAAAAGAAGCACCAAACGCCAAATGCAACCCGAAAAGCAAGTCCCAGAAAGCAGATAGCTCAGTGAGCGTGGAGAGAAAAAGAAGAAAGAGAAAGGAAGGGTTTGTGTGGGTGAGGAAGGGGGTATTTATATTCAGAGCTCAGAGGAATAACGGCGCTAGCAGTAAGCGAGGGCTAAGGAGTTTGAGTCGTTTGTCTATGAGGAGATTTGATTAGGCAAGGTTATTCTGATGAGGGAGTTGGGAGGGGTTGTTTTCATGTTAATGTGGTGGGTGGTGGATGTGTTGTGTTATGTTGTTGGGTGATGCTATGTTGTACTCGGGAGAGAGAAGAGTGGCGGTGGTGTATGGCGGAGAGGAACGTCGAAGTTTCCTAAGATGGGTATTATTGGGTATTGTGGATATATTTTCTAGCTTTTATTCCTCGTAGAAGGATTAATATGCAGAGATTTATGTTGAATAATGGAGATTGATATTGCAGTACCTTTTTGCATCTTCTACTTAGCAAACCGAGTTGGAGGTTCATACGGACTGCCAACGCGAGAACCAGCCAGGAATTCGAATTACTTCAGGAATAGTTTTAGCACCTTGGTATTGGGAGATATTATACATTGGCTCCGTTGAGATTTTAAATCTTCATTGCGTTGCTAAAGGCTAGAATGGAATTAAGATATCGAGGATGCCTACAAAGGACCCGTTAATAATTCCTTCAAATTAGGAGTTCTGAATTGTCTCTGTTCGATCATAACTCGATATCAATTATTCTTCAAGGCCATTTTAAAAAGCAACGAAAACATAAGCTCAAGTTCTGAACTGAACCAAACATGATCTTTGGAGAGGAGTATCTATCTTTCTAACCCTTCTAGGGCTCTTGATAAATTATCGTACATATCATCATTATCGTTAAATCTCTTTAAACGGGAATGCCACCAGTTCCAAAGAGTTCCATCTTGATTCTCTTCGGGTCGACACCGAATTCCAGCAGTGCCTTGTTCGTGGAAACCATGAAGTCCGTCGGTCCACAGACGTAGTAGTCCGTGGTCTTGTCGTCCAGGAACAAGTCCTTGTTGTGGTCTAGCTTGTGCAGGTTCACCCGCTCAGCATATTGATAGTCAACGCCTTGCTGCTCCGTGGCAGCCGGGTGGCTGTTGAAGAAGGTAATCTTCAAGTTCGGGTGGGTCTTCGCGATATCTTGGACATGCTTCCTGAAGGCACGAGCACTTCCGCGGCGCACACCGTGGATGAAGTGAATCTTTCTATCTGACTGGCTCGACGTGGAGGTGATGGTGTTGAGAATGGAGGTCAGTGGCGTCAGGCCAACACCGGCGGAAAGAAGCACAAGGGGGTTTGTGCCAGTAGGCTTCTTTCCATCAAAGTCTGCAAGGAAGAAGTCTCCATAAGGGTGAGAGACAAGGACCACATCGCCCTCCTTCTTGATCTCATGGAGGATGTTGGAGACGAAACCCGGGTGGCCAGCAGATGCTGGGTTTGACGGGTTGACACCCGTTTCCTTCTTGACACTGATGCGGTAGTAATCAGATCGAGGCTCATCGCTCAGCGAATACTGTCTCGCCTGAGGATGCTTGAGGGCTGGGACATCCGTCATGACGGAGATGTACTGTCCCGGGCGGAACAATGGCAGAGGCTTGCCATCTACCGGCTTCAAGTAGAAAGATGTGATCTGATCTGACTCTGGGACCTTCTTGTCGATCTTGAATTCGCGCCAGTCCTGCCAGTCGCCAGCGGATCGGTACAGGCTGGCTTCCTTCTCGATCAACAGATCAGCCAGGAGCCAATAGGCGGCAGCCCAAGCGTCATGGATCTCCGGTGTCAAAGCATCTCCGAGAACAATCTTCATGGCGGCCAGAAGATAGGTTCCAACGATCTTGTACTGGTCCGGTGTGACATAGAGAGAAGCATGCTTGTTGGTGATCAACTCCACAGCGTCGCTCAGTGCGCCCAAATTATCGATGTTGGAAGCATATGCGTACAGAGCACCAGCCAAGGCTTTCTGCTGGTGCTGGGTGACCTGGTTGGCGGTATTGAAGATACCATGGAGCTGGGGGTTCTCATCGAGCATGTTCTTGTAGAACGTTGTCGTGATCGCGAGGCCATGCTGCTCGAGCACGGGCACCGTCGCCTTGATGATGTCAACCTGCTGCGGGGTCAAGCTCATTTTGTCTTGTTGCTTTTTTGGAGGGTTGGTAGAACACAACGTAAAAAAGATATATCAAATCTGCAGGTCTATAGCGACTGATAATAGTAATAAATATTTGATTATTGGGAACTGTCTCAAATATACGCTGTAGATAGGCGACGACGAGAGCTATTTAACCACCCACGTTTCATCGTCGTCACGGTGGCCAACGAGCCAACCACATCATTCCAAATTGTAAACCCATCAGTCCCTGTACCTTTCCTTCACCGTTGAATGTCATCGGCATTTCCCACCAAGAGTCGTCTGATGTCTGATCGCCGCCAAGTCTGGGGAGGTGGTTCTCGTCAGTTTATGTATCTCCGCGGAGATGCTGGGGATACCGCGGAGACGTGCAGCCCGAGACGCTGGGATCGAGTTCGACCCCTCGGCCTGGAATGCCCAGCGCGATGCTCCCCGATCCCGACCCGCCATTTCCGCAGTTTCGCCGACTTCCGGCTGCCGCTAACGCCCGAAGCTGTGAACTCTTGACACACAAAAAATCCGTTCTTGGAATGGCCTGAGAAAAGAGACTGCTAGAGCATGTTTGCTTTCGTCTTCATGATTCCGTTGTCATGTCACGCGCTGGTGGTTCCTGTTCCCTTCGAGCGCTCTGGGCCGGAATTCATCGTGATGATGGAGACGGCCTAAGGGATAAATCGGAATCTTCCTTCTTACGGGCTTCATGGGATGTCCATCTATGATGATGACAATGAAGGAATTGAAGCGATGTCTAGCAATATCTTGCAACATCTGTGTGCAAAGAATTATAGACCGATTAAAATACTATCTGAGATTCCCTGCATATTTATACCGATATTATAAGGGCCTGTCTTATCGTACATTCGACGAAGGAATAAGCTCCGCGGAGATAGCCGCGCATGGAGATTGACAGGGTGGATTCTCGGATTGTAATATTATTGAGTAATCCGTTATTGGCCAGTGGCTTAGTTTAAGGTTTTCTGCTCACCTCAATCATGCGATATTTATACGGTTCCTAAACCACTAAGAGCAATGCTACTGCGTCGGAACTTTCCGTTGCGAGCCTACACGTAAACCCACTATGACGTCTTTCCAAGGGAAGGCTGACATTGCCAAAAAAAACCCCCCATCATATAGACAAAGTAAACCTCCTGCTGTATGAATCGGGAATATCAACAAGGATTGTTTCCAAATGAAGTATTTCAACTATTACTAGAATTGGCCTGCAGAGATTAGTTTGGAGTCTATGATTCCATCCCGCATCCATATGGTCACTATCAGCGTTAGCCCCAAAATGGCTAGGATATCTGCTATGGTTTTTCACCTAGTGACGTAATGTATTAATCTAATAGCGAGATGATACATTAGCCTTACTGGGCAAAGTCCCAGATCGGATGTGGGGACAGAAATAAGCTCATTCGAATGCAGGGACTGTGGTGAAGTCTGCATTAGTGCCTTAGCTTTTAATCGTGATAATGAATACATCAGTAGTATCTAAGAAAAATATAACCTTTTGCATCAACATTGAAGAGTCCTTGATGCGATTTTACTAGTTTTAGTAGTCTCCTGTGTCCTTCGACTTGGGGTATATATTTGGACCATGCTGCTTCTAATGAAACCGAGAAATATTACTTCTCCACTTCTTTTCCTGGAGTACTTAGAAGGATACTGTATCTTGTTCTCAAGAGATATCAGTATTGTGAGAACTAAGCACAGAAAACCAAATAATAAATCGACGTGGCAGAGTTGATTCCAACTCTATACAAATGGATTCGACTGCTCCTCACACCACTCCCATAACTTTGTATCGTAGCCTAATCCGCCGCTGTCTACTGGAGTCAGCGCGTTGATGATATCCTTTCGCGGACAGTCCTTGTCGGGTCGAATCCTCCCCCAGGGGATGATATAAGCTCCATTTTTCTCGGGCGTGATGTCTGGTGATAGCCCGGCATACAACTCCGTATATGCACCTAACTTCGGGTCGTGGAGGAAGAGACGGCGGATGAAAAACATGGCAATGGGTGCGGTGCCAGCATACGAACCGGCATTTAGATTACCTGGGTTCTGGATCACACTGGTAATGCCATCCTTTCCATACCTCCGCGCCATCTCCCGACCGAGCATCCAGCATCCAGCTTTGGACACTGCATAGTTGCGAATGAGGTCAGATGTCCCGTCATGTAAGCAGTCAAATTCGATCCCATTTTCTGGCGTTCCCCCTTCCGCTAGGAAGCTTGACGTCCAGACTACGCGAGTAGACCCTGGGGTTTTTGAAGCCGCTACCGCTGCACGAAGCTGAGGAAGAAGGAGTTCCGTGAATAACAGTGTTGCGATACAGTGCATGCCAATCATGGGCTCAAAACCCTGACTTGTTTTCGTGCCAACTTCCACCAGATTTGCGCCGGTGCCTGCATTATTCCAGAGAACATCAAGCTTAGACTCCTGCTGCGCAAAGGTTGCTGCTGCCGCTTTGACCGATTCAAGATCATTCAGATCGAAAGATAAAAATTTGATCTGGCCCGGAGTTTGGGGGGCTGGAGATGACTGTGTGATAGATTGGATGGCTTTTTCGGCGCGATCCTATCATGAGGATTAGCTGAGCGGCTAGGAGTGACAACTAAAGAGAAAAAGAAAAAAAAAGGTTGCCTTTGATCTTGATGCCATATAGATGGTCGCACCAGTGCCGTAAAGGATCTTGCATAATTCGAAGCCGATCCCACCATTGCCTCCCGTCACAATGAAAACTCGACCATGTTGTGATGGGACATCTTTCTCCGTAAAGGTTGATCTAGGCGGAAACCACTGCGACCACAGATTGCGTAAAAAGGCTAGCGCCATGGCCTGTTGTTTATGTCAAACGAAGTGAAAACGACAAGTTTTAAATTGCGATGATTGCAATTCGGGATGAGATGAGAATTTATATCTCAGTGCTCTTACGAAGCTCTAGCTGTCTAACTTCCCTGTTGAGGAATGTAGTGAGCTGACGCTGCATGAATTCACATCAAATCGAACAAACACCAATCAAGACGGAAGTTGGGGCATGCGGGGAGGCTTGGGGCTGGACTTTGGTGGACCGGGCGAGATTAATCTCCCCGAAGACCGACCAGGTACACTAGCCATCCCCCGCATTGGCTTGTTGCTTGCTTGACGTCTTACACGACACCGCATACTCCCCAAGATGGTCAATCTCACAGCCTAATGCTTGCTTTCCTTTACCACACCTTGCGATTCTCACCACCGTGACCATTGCGCGAGATCACAACTAGGTGTTTGGTTCCATTCTTAGCCAGGTACACAGCAAGGGATGCACCAAGACCTTTGAGACCAAAAAAAGGTAGATTATTATCACATGAAGGAAATTGCCTACGAGATTTCTCATCTTTCAGCTTTTCTAAAAGGGGATAGAGGGATGGATATTGATAAGATTTCATTATCTATAGGATTCTTAATTACTCCAGAGTCATTATAGGAACTGCTTAGTCCACTGAATCTGTATCTGAACATATCTTTCTGACAGTGGTCTGGACTCTTAGTTCATTGAATTATTGTATTCTCACGTTTATGGGACCATTATCCAGATGGTACAGACAATATTGCTCGTCAACCTATTGATAGATTTCCTCCATACTGACTAAACGTGGTCGCGTGGGACAGTAAATTCATAGTCGCGCCCGAAGATTGACTTCTTCCCCTCCAAAGCGTCAAGTCGGGCTGTGAACTCCAGTTCCTTTTGGGTAACCGTCACTTTAGCCCAACCTTCAACGACCAGTTCCAGATCGTCGCGCCCGAATTCCTTTCGAAAGCGCTGCTCGGCACGTGCTGATAGCGGGTTGTCTGGTGCAATCTTGCAGATTGTAGTTTCCCGTTCTCCAAAACGCCAGCCATTGTCATTGTTTTGGCAAAGACCGTCATCGCTGTCCTGTAAGATTGTAATCTCACTAGTGCCGATGTCTTGCGTGAGGGTGTGGCTACTTTTACCAGGCCGTATTATAGTGGTGTTTAAAGGCGCCCCATTCACGGCTGGTTCGAAGGGTTTGAGTTCAGAGTCAAGCGGCCCATAGGGGCGTGTTGGCAGGGAGAGCGAGCTTGAAGCACAGTCCACTGTCATCACTACTGGTTCGGGAGACGGCCAGGTGATAGGAAAATAGGAAGACGATAGGGATAAACGAATGCGGCTGCCTGCACCAATTCGTTGTCCACAGTGGTTTAGCTTGACAGTGACATCGTAAAAGCGACCTGGTTCAAGAGGCTTAAGATCGACATGGCTCTCACGGTGCGTTAAGTTCAGCAGACCGTACGAGAGCTTTGTTATAGACCCATTGGGGAGTATCTCGGAGAGAACAGCTGCGATGAATGCGTTCGGCTTGTCGCTCGCAATCCTGAGGTGGACGCATACAGCACCAAGGATATTCAGGGGTTCGTGTAATGCTTGACTGTCGAATACAAGTGAGCCACCCGTTTCCTGACGCTGGTCGCCTGGGGCGTCAGTTTCCTGACCATAAGGTATCCATCTACCCGATGCGAACCCCACTGTTTGGGGAGATTGTATCAGTAATTTCTCATTGCTCGTTGAGACCTTCTCTGTCAGCCTCCCTCCTGCGAGACCCATAGAGTGCTGCACAATATTCTGACTAGGCCAACTGCTTTCAGCAACCCATTGCCCAGGACGAAAGTCGTAGTGAGTCCGAGGAGGTGAAGTATCTTGTAAATAGCAGCGCAACATTGGCTCATCCATAATTCCCGTTTCAATGCCTTTTAACCATTTATCCCACCAGCGTAGGGATTCTTGTAGAAAGCCAATCTGAGGAGCAGGCTTTGCAAAATTAGGATATTTGTGAGCCCATGGACCAACCAGGCCCTTTTTAGGACATTCAAGATGTTCGAGCATACGGAAGATGGAGTTCTTGTAAGGATCTAGCCATCCACCAACAAGGTAAACAGGACATTGAATAGCGCCGTAATCCTCACAGATAGAAGCATGCTTCCAAAATGCATCGCGCCGCTGTCGTTGATGCCATTCTTCCATGTAGAGTCCACCAGCTTCTAACCGTTGCAGCCAGAGATCTCGCCATTTTTCTCCTACAAGAGCAGGGTCTGGCGGTGTAGCATTAATAGCAAACATAGTGGCTCCCCATAGGAAGTTATCGACAAGTAAGCAACCACCCATGTAGTGGACATCATTGTCGTACCTGTCATCAGTTGAGCATAATGAGATAACTGCTTTTAGCTCAGGTGGACGACGTGCTGCAATTTGGAGTCCATTAAAACCACCCCACGAGATACCGATGATTCCAATGGAGCCAGTACACCAATTTTGCGCTGCGATCCATTGAAGAATTTCCAAAGCATCGTCCTGCTCTTGCTTGAGATATTCACCTCGGAGTACGCCTTCGGAGTCGCCGGTACCCCGCATATCAACCCGTACGCATGCATAGCCATGAGCTGCGAAATAGGAATGATTAAGAGCATCTCGGTGAGCCGTCCCATCGCGCTTTCGGTACGGAAGGTATTCCAGGATCGCGGGTACTGGATGGGACGTCGCGTTTTCAGGTAACCAGATCAATGCTGAAAGAATTATGCCGTCCGAAAGAAAAATCTCGGCGTTCTCGATGACACGAACTGGGCATTGGGACGACATTTTTTTTTAACTAATGCTTTACAGTACAACATATGTAGGAGTAAGAAAAATATTAACAAGTGCACTGAAACAGCTCGAAATTTATCGGCGCATATCGATAATTATAGAATCAGGTCGCGGTTCTACGAAAGAACCGGGTAGATATGACTAGGGAATATTGTTCATAGAAAGTTGATTCGGACGGGTCGACTACTAAATTCGACTCCGGCAAGTAGCCGACATGCATAGATTAGGTGAATCTGGAGAATCATTCTGCATGCTGACTTAGCACCTTCATGAACAAATTAGGCAGTTGTAGTGAGAAAACCTTCAGCGTTCCCTTATCAATGATCACACAAACAACCAATAGGAGTTGGAACACGTGATGAATAAGCCCCCAAACGTTTATGGACCCTAGCTCGAACTTTTTCGAAGCTAACAATGTAAATTGTGAGATAAGAGTAATGGTTCATTGGGACGGATAGGAAGATTTTGGGGGTTTTTGGTCCTTGCGTGCCGTGTCGTCCAACGTTATGTACCGTAAATAACCAAACAGGGCTCGAACGGTAGATCTAAGATAAATGACAGAAGCGGCTCCAAATATTTTAACACATTCTAATAGTATGCTATCAACTTAAGTTATATAAAAAAGCTTCTAATATTGATCAGCAAAAGAGAATCATATCTTAAATCTCTAGCTAATATCCACTATAGCTGCAACAGTCACTGTCTGCACATGGTAGATGACACGATTGCAACATGTACATGAATTGATAGATGGCAATTTATCATCAAAAAGTAGTTGAAGAGGGAATATCTGATAAGACCTGTGGACCTGTGCGACTTTAAGCCTAAAAATCAGCCTGCTTACACATTGGTAGTATTTCTTGCCATCTAGTTTGGCCAGTGATGGAGGATGTTGTGAAGAAAACTCGATCGCAGTCTTTTAGCTGACTGAAAATACTTCTAGAATCAAAGTTACAAGTAATACCATTGACATATTTCACCAATCTAACAAACTACTAGCTGATTTAGGGTTGCAGTCAGGAGACATTGGAGTACTTGGATTAAGATCTCTGTATACTAGATGTGTTATGTTAGTGCTCATCACGCCCAGCAAGACTATAGACTCCGAGGCATCAGAAAATACTTACTTCTTTCCGCAATGGAAACTTTATCATCAATACTTGCAGTAAGTTCTGGGTCGTATCGAATATTGTGCTTTGCAGTTTGTTGCAAACACTGTTGAACCTCGAAAAGCTTGAGAATGGAGCTCTGGGTATTGAAGTCGGTGCTTAAATGATGCGAAATTGTCAGAGGCTAACTCTGTAAAGAAAAATGAGCTGTGAATATATTAAAATTCCCACTTACATGTCATTTGAGCTTGCAACTTGCGCATACTCTGATTCTAGGGATGAGATAGACTTGGTTATATCTTCCTTGATGCGAGATACAGTAGTCGCTTCTAGCTGGAAGGGTGCCGTCGTATAAAGTATGCATCGCACAGTGGACCTCTCAGCCGAATAAGGAATGCATGTAATCAAAAGGCTCAGGCCTGTCCCTCTCGCTTTGATGACATGGGTTAAGAGCGACGGTTTCATATACGAGCAGTTCGATCGAAAAAGCTTGGATAGCGATATGTTGAGTATGCTGCCTGAGGTTGATGTACTGGCTAAGGAAGGAATTGAAAATGAATTTATGGACTCTAAAGGATTCTATCATCAGTCGAAAGAGCCAACAGAAATATGGGGTCATTTTTACCAGCGAGTTTCCAGTTGAAGTTGGCATTGACTTCCCAGCACTCTAGAAGCTGACCTGATCGATTGGCAAAAGGAGCTATGAAATCCGTGGAGATTTCTTTGTCGGTAGTGACAAAGATAAGGCCATCACGATCTACTTGCACGTGAACCTCGAACAAACCGTTGTCATCCTTCCTGAAACCTTCGATGCCGTCAAACTTGGGCGCTTTAATTAGATTTCCCTTTGTGTCATAACTCCAACCGTGGTACTTGCATCCGAGTACTGTGCTGCAACCAGATTTTTTTGATGAGATGACGGGAAATGCACGATGGCGGCAAACATTATGGAAGCCGCGAATCACATTATCCTTTCCATTTATCAGGAATAGAGGATATCCCGCGGGATGTGAGAATGTATGATATTCGCCTGGTCTTGTGAAGCACTTAGCGTCTGCCAGAACTAGGGACGTCTTTGATTATTAGTTTTGATCGCGTAACGGTGTGGAATGTTGTATGAGACCTTTCTAAAAATGACATTTCTCTCGAAATCGAAAAGTTTTTCAGAGGTCCACCACCCACGGGGAAAATCTGATCTTTTGAACACTTCATGGTCGAGAAACGGTGTTCTGGCTTTCTGTTCCGATCTATTTCCTTCAAGGCTTGCGAATTTCGGCGCTATTCGTAGGAAAAGAAGAGAGAGGACAAATAGTAGTATAAATAGAATAATAATGGACGATAAATCCATGTTGTCGATAGCGTATAAGTGAAGTTAAACTGAAAGACTTCAGGTCACTTTATATAGAGCAACTTTATAGTGAATGGTCATACGACAGGAAATCTGTGTGCTGGTAGTGGAAGTTGATCTGATTTATAGGCAAAATTTTAAGTTTATCTTACACATACACAAGGTCCCTAGGGCCGGAAGTCCCTTAGGTAATGATAATAGATTTTATTGAAAATCGGAAACAATTTATCCTCTACCAGCAGCAATCAAATCTGCAATCCGACTAGCGAAACTCTGTTCTGTCCATAACTATTCGTCCCCAAATATTTAAAATTCGATTTACGGAGCAATCAACATTTCAGTTATGCTGGTAGGAGTTGACGTTTTCTCTACAAAGTTTTCTTCAGATTCCTATCTACGAAATCCATCTATACTTCTTCTTCCGATCTTATAAGCCTCATCAGGTGCACTAATAGTGATATTCATTCTGTAACGCTTTGTACATTTATCATGATATCATTTCATTAGCTCCTTGTTTTCTAACATTATCGCTAATTTTCTCATTCATATGTGATTTTAGGTCATCACTTCTGTTATTTCAGCTTTGTCAGATTATATTTCTTTTTCATGTTGCTCTAAAACCATCTCAAGTACTTTTTGTTGATAGTCTGACCCATATGTTAGTATTTACACTCCACATTTATGTTTCTGAGGGTCACTTACGGATAACACCCGCTTCTTTGATCGGATTCAAACATCCAGTAGTGTAGATCCCTTTTTCCAAATTTGCTTGCGCGCGCTCGCATAGCTCGAAATCCTCATTTGCTACTCTGCGGACAAACCTGTAGAAGTCCTCAAACACGGGGCCGGACTCCTGGTGATGATATTCGAACTCCATTCTTGAGATGGCTGGCTTGCTTGTTGGACACACACGAAACATACTCAATCCACCATTGTATACATTAAGGGCGCCAACAGGGAAAAGGTAAAGGAATAAGCCATCGTCTGGCTTCTCGGGGTCTGTAATATGGCGAGTCCAATTTTTGTGGTTCATTACGCTGTATGAGGTAGTCGGATAGAGCGCAACCAAACCAGGGTGGGTATATTGGCAATGGAGACATTCCTGATAACCATCTATCAGTGTCTTCCAATTATATTTCCCTTCATAGACAAGGCTTCGTCGATGTGGCAACGTGGTGAAGTCGACTGCTTCAAGGGCATCCTCTAACCCAGGGAAATATTCGTCAAAAGATAGTGCCTCCGAGGAGATTGTGGTGAAAATGAGACCGGTCCGGGTTTTATGACTTCGCAGCTCCGAACCCTATCAGAATTACAAGTCAGGTCAAGTGGTCATTAGGAGGAATCAAGGTATAACGTACGCTTTTGTTGAAGGTTTTAATTTCTACATTTCCTCCTAGCTGGGATATTTTTCGAGCAGTAAATTCAACCTGTGCAATTTCGTAGTGCACCTTTTCGTCACTTTCAAATCTTGTGATGGGACCTAGTAGATACCACGCACGAAGGAAAATTGCTCGTCTTTCCAGCTCATGTAGCGAATCGGTACAATACGAGGATGCTGGCAGAGTTCGAGTAATTTGTATCATAATGCAGAAGAGCACAATACGGGTAAGTCGTCTTCAGCCGTCAAGGACTGTGATTGAAACAGTTGGCTTTCTTTTGCAGTCTATTTGTGCACTTGAGATATTAGGATTAGCTAGCTTCTGGAAACTTAAAGATATATTAGACAGTATATCGCAAGATGGGATGTTATAAGCTCAAGATGTACTGCCCATCAAGATTGTCTTGTTGTCTCATAATTGAACGCTAGTTTGCGCAACTACAATCCATCTGTTCTGACATAATCAATAAGGTTTCGGGACAAAATGATAGACTGTCGGCTTAAGACTTTTCATTCTATATTGGTGGGCAAATTCTCAATCTTTTATCCTAATGAAGAATAGTTTACCCTTCGAGGTCTCATGATGTCATTTAAAGTGACTTAGACCTGTCTGATAAGATTTCAAGCTTAGGCTAACCAGCTATAGTTATACCTTTGAGAAATGTTAATTTGCAATGTTTCTCAAAAAAGGTACTGAATCGAGTTAGCCTCTGTTTAGATGCGGGTCTAGATAACGACATAATATGATGTGGGGAAACTTTAAACGAGGAACTATTCTTTATTAGGATAAAAGATTGAGAATTCACTAACGTGAACTCGAAGTGGAATAATTGAACCCTGTCATCGTGGATTTGAATTCTTATCAAAACATGGACTTGAATCATTTTAATATGATACGGTGAAAATCTTCAAAGATGGACTATTCCATGTTGGGATCAAAGATCGAGAACTCGTGTACCTTATCTTAACAATCACGGACTCAACAATGAGTAAAAGAAACAGCTAGTGAATTAGTAACAGTTTCAGAGATAAAACTTTTGCAACAATAATACACGGTTATTTCCGTGTCGGTATTCTATATGGCATAGTGTCTGGGTCATTGAAAATCAACTTCGGTTTGAAGATCATTGAAAACGAATTCTAAGATCAAAGGCAAAACTAAAAAGCGGATCATTTCTATCTTGTCTTATAGCGGCTAGTTTTTTTTCTCCATGAAACATTTATCTTTACATTCTGCATCTTAATCCTCAGTTCAACAAGGAGGAAGTAACTTTATCCTGCCAAGTTTTTCTTCAAATATGCGTGCCACTCCCGGGAACGATACGACAGAATTTCCCTCACAACTCCCTCCTAAGCAGTTCTCGACAGATTATAGTGAAGAGAACTTCACTGAACTGAAGGATTTGGGCTGCCTTCAGCGAATTCTGGCGCCTGTAACAAGCTCTGACTTGTTCAAGTCGGACTTCCTACTTCGAAAGCCGAAGTCAACTATCGATGTTGCTCGTTTTCTCAGCTATGAGGCGCAGTTGCGCAGCCCATCTTCTCTCAAAGCGGGTTCTGCAGGACTAAGTCATGATGTTATCAGCCTCAGTACTGGACGTCCATCGCCTAACACATATCCTCTTAATCGAATTGATTTTTCAGCAAGCAATTCGGAGCTTCTTTCTCAAAATAAGAAATGGTCACAGAAAGCTTCAAATTCAGCAGATGATTCCCCCAAGTCATCCAGAAACTGTACGGTAACTCGAAGAGATCCAGAGTCTTCCATCGACCTTTCTATTGCACTCTCGTATGGATATTCCCTCGGGTCGGAGCAGTTGATCCAATTCTTGACGACTCACGTCTCTCACATCCATGCGCCGCAGTTCTCGGACTGGGAAATCTGTCTTTCGATTGGTAGTACATCAGCTTTGGAAATCGCATTCCGCAATTTTGTCAATGCAGGAGAGTTTGTTCTCGTGGAAGAATTTACGTATTCCGGCACTATAGAGGCAGCAAAACCTCTTGGCATAAAGCTGTTACCCGTCTGTATGGACTCAAACGGCATTTGTCCAACATCACTTGAAACGATCTTATCTTCATGGCCGAAGTATTTCCCTGGTAAGCCGAAACCGAAGGTTTTATACACAATTCCCACGGGTCAAAATCCTACCGGTATTACGCAACCTCTTGAACGTCGGCAACAGATCTTAGAGATTGCTGAGATTCATGATCTGCTGATTATCGAGGACGATCCATACTATTACTTGTCTTTTGTAAAGGACGATGGCCTTTCTAAATCTAGCTTTATGCCATCCTACCTCTCGCTTTCGAAATCAGGTCGTGTACTGCGCCTTGATAGCACATCTAAAATACTGGCACCAGGCTTAAGGCTCGGTTGGATTACTGCCCCTAAAGCGATTGTTGAAACCTTTCAAGCTTCCCACGATTTGGGCATCGTGCATCCAAGTGGCCTCAGCCAGGTTATTGTCTATAAGCTCCTTTCTGAGGCCTGGGGCCACGGTGGATTTGCACAGTGGCTGCAAAATCTCGCAGACTTATATCGACGGAAGGCAGCAGTGATAACGACAGCAATGGAGAGAATCTTGAAACAACCTAACTTCCCCTGCAATTGTAGCTGGACAGACGTACAGGCAGGCATGTTCATCTGGCTTCGGATTGATTGCGGCAGATACCCTGCAATAGCAGCCGATACAACTGCAACTGAGAAACAGCAAACACTTTCAAAAATTGAGGATATAATATACAAAAAAGCTTTAACCCATGGGGTCTTATGTTGCAAAGGGAGCTTTTTCAAAGTGATGCTCCCTAAAGAAGCATTACTCCCCACAGCAAAGGATAATGCTATCCTTCGAGAAAAACCTGAGCCCATCGACCTAAGTGTTCATTTCCGCCTGACTTTTGCCACAGAAGACGACACAATGCTTATTCGTGGCATTGAACGTCTTTCGGTAGCGCTTCAGGAGACCTTTGGAGTCCCGAGATGAAGGCTCTGGCCAAGAGAGTGATCACTGCATCATTTTCGACTGGAGTCGCAGCTGCTGACAACTACAATCGGAGATTCACACCCAAAAGATACGAACACGAGATATCCGGGCTCCAAGTTAGTGGAGGAAAGATTATTTTCAAGTTCGATGTTATCCTTTTATTCCCATTTCTTCTTCTCTTGTATTGTTGTCCTTGTGTCGTTCCACCCTCTGGTCACTCGAAATATATGCCGATGAATATATTTTTAGTTTGCATATTTCAAAATGTTTATCGAATATTCCTGTTGTCTTCTGGAAAAGCTATTTAAGAATGTAAACCTTTGCTCATGCTTATGAATCCCCATAAAATCATGTGGATAAATTCGCTTGTCGCTCTGATGTGACTACCTATTGTTCTAAGAGATATCTAAGAATCTTGAAGATATTTAGATATATCGTCATCCTTACTTCCACCCTATGATCTAGCAGAAGAACTACAACCACCGCTAGATAAGGCCCAGTGCGCTAAGGAAATGAGCAGGTATTTTGGGCTGACCAGAAGAAGTTGCACGGCTGCTTGATCAGCCTGGTGGGCCGTTGTTTTTCTCAATATAGTTACCATTTTCAGCGTAGCTTTCGGAATAGGGCAGCTAGTCAAAATGCTTGGATAGGATGGCAGTTGCTATACCCAATGAGGTCAAGCGGAATCCATCAACGATATTCTGGCTTAAAATTGTATAATTATAATCACTGTTAAACAACTACTGCCGGCCTGATTCATAATTACCGACATAGTTCTAGAACCTTTGCAGACCCTTATCTAGGTTTCCCTGCCCCTGAAAACAAAGTCATCGCTTGCATGCGAACCTGGTGCGAAGCTGAACAGGTTGTTGAATATCGTGAAAATGACGGGACTAGGTTACCTTAATGAGAAACCTGCAAATGTGCTCGTGGTAGGAGGCGGTGGAATCGGTGCTATTGCCGCGCTCAACCTTGACTCTGGACGGAGGGCAAAAGTTACAATTGTTCTGCGCTCCAACTATGACGCCGTTGAAAAGGATGGCTATCAAATTAAATCTATCGACCACGGCCATCTCAAGGGATGGCGACCACATAGAGGTGTGTATGCTATAGAAAAGAGCGGAAAGAGTATCGTGGTGCTGACGAGCGATCTAAACTAAAAGTCCTGTCCAGAGTACCTAGTGTTCCAAAAGATACTTCTGAAGCCTTTCACTATGTGGTATGCACCATGAAGAATATCACGGATAGTTCGTCCTCTACACTAGAAGTGATCCGATCTGCTATAACACCCTCCATCACGACAATTGTCTTGATCCAGAATGGGCTGAATATCGAGAAACCGTACATCCGTATCTTTCCCACGAATGTCGTTCTATCTGGAATTTCGTATATGGGCTCTCATGAACGCAAGCACGGCCAGATTGAACAGGATTATCCTGACTACTTAGAGATCGGTGCATTCCCAAATCCGAATTTTGATGGCTCTCGACAAGCACAAGCAGCGATAGATTTCATTCAGCGATACAAAGCGGCGGGAAAGACTAAAGTGGTATTTACTCAAGATGTGACAAAATCACGATGGACAAAGATACTTTATAATGCCACAATCAATCCGCTGAGTGCAATTCTCCACATGAATGTCGGCAACCTGCAACAAAGTGGTGCGACCGACAGCATTGCTCGTCTAGCAATGAAGGAAATTTGTATCATAGCTGCAGCTAAAGGCATTGTCATTGATGCTATTGTCGTACAATCCATTGTCGATATGAGCAGCGCGGACAGGGAGTTTATTCCAAGCATGGGTGTGGATATTTTAAAGGTTGCCACATTCGGGTGTTGTTCATTTATTCGATAGTAACATGCTAATTGTTCCAGGGTAATATGATTGAGGTTGAAAGCATAATTGGCGAGCTAATCCGAGAAGCCTTGACTGTCAACGTCCAAGTCCCGGTTCTCAATGTGTTATATAACTTATGCCGAGCGCTGCAGTGGCAGGTCCTCAAAGAAAGATCGGCATATTGAGAGTATGACGGCTGAGATAAATTTTTTTTTTTTAATAAATTTACCAAGCTACTTATCATATCGAAGAACCAGTTACTAAATGTTCGGTCTCAGACAATGAGAGGAGTGTAGTGTATGTCCACAAGCCGGACTCAGAATTTTTTTTTTTCCCCTTCTGAATGGGATGCATTCCAGAAGTGCAAAATAATCGCACCGTAACTGGCTCTAACTCGAGCCGCCACGCCCCAATCAGCACAGCTTGCTTATCTTAACCTATTTGAGTCACCTGTTTCCATGACGGACATCCAAATTGCTAAAGTAGATGTTTGCGACTCTAATATAAGGGCAATCAGTAAAAACAAGTTTCTGGTCCAGTTAACCACATAAGTTTTGAAAGATTACCATAGACGGGATTCTAACTGTTATCGCTCTTGCCCAATACGTCCATTAGATTGAGATTTTGCGCTTGAACTATTCGTCCAGCCGCTTTTCCTTATCATGTACTCCTTATCTTCTCGCTCCTAGTCTAGTGCGAATTGGGTTTCGGCTTCCGCCAACCTTGCATTCTAAGCAATTTGCACAAGATTTCATGGCGACTACGCGTCGAATTAGTGCTTGAGTATGTTACGAATGTTTATCGAGATTCCAAGGAAGACCCTTAAGAATAGTCTGCCAGGATATGTAGTACAGTGCTGGCCTTGACTATGCGTGGCGTACGCCAAGGTGTTTTTACCCGAACGGTTAGTGGCTCCGGGCTAGTCATCCCTGGGGGCCTGATAAGAGATGAGTTGGATGAAATGCTGGAGGATTTATCATGTATCTATATAGGACGCGCCGAGTGCGAAGCTTTAATGCGATGAGATAGAACTAAAATCTCTTCGTACCAATCTTGAAGCTATAAGGCCTCTTTTTTGGCAAACGGTTCACCTTCCTTTCATCCTCGTTATTTTCAGCTTCAGAATAAATTCATTTCCCAGGATTTGTATGCAAACAATTCTCTTCTCAATGGAGACATCAAAAGCTCCCTCCATCTCCTCCATCACTGGCCAGGAGAAAGGAGATAGCCATCGGGATAGTATTCAAGCCGAAGAGACTGTCCAAGAGTCAGAGTTGCCGAAGACTTATGGTTTCTGGAGCTGTAATTTCCATGCTTTCGCTCCAATAACTTGATTTCCGCTAACTATTGATAGTAATGGCTTATCAAACCACTATTCTCTGTTCTTGGAGTTGCAATATCGTCCTCTACTATTATATCTTTACATTGGGTGGCCCTGCATCGTTGATATGGGGAACGTGAGTTCTGTACCTCTATAGGAGTATGCACTGAGCATCTTTCTTATTCTTGGGCTGGTAGGGTTATTGTCACAATTGGTCAACTCATAGTTATGGCGTCCCTTGGCGAATACTGTTCATTATGGCCATGCGCCGGAGGTCAACAATTCTACACCCTGGTACTACCCACTTATTCATTTCATGCCGGACCTATACTTACCGCCAATGAAAATCGAACATATCTAACTTAGGTACAATTCAATAGGTCGTTGCACCCGAAAGCCAGCGTCGATTTCTCTCCTATGCAGTTGGGTGGTGTATTCTTGTTGGTGAACTATCCGTGACTGCCGGATGTGCTTTGAACAGTGCCGAGATTATCGGAACTTTCGTAGAGATTGTTCATGACGGATTTGAGTGGAAGGTATGTCATCTATTGATTCATAACTGATCACGTCGTTTAGAGCCAGGCTAATCTCATGATTTTGATTGTTTAGCCATACATGAATTTTCTACTGTACTGCCTTTTCCTCATCTTACCGTTCAGCATCGCTGTGTTAGCTGGCCAAAACAATCTGCCCAAGTTTCAGGTATTCGGTGCCGTCTTCAACGTCCTGTCTGGCTTTACCTGGGCAATTGTCTTCTTAATCATGGCTCCCAAGACCACCGCCAAATTTGTCTTTACTGAATTCATAAATACCAGTGGGTGGAGCTCAGATGGCTGGGTTTTCATCTTAAGTTTTTACGTGCCAATTTATGGTCTTTATGGCACTGACGGTGTGATGCATTGTAAGTTGATACTTCATTTCCTGATCTATTTGATTGCATAAGGCTTTCCTCTATTTCACGCTCTGATATGATTTCCTAGTGGCTGGAGAAATGAAGAACGCACCACGCGATGCCCCACGAGTTATGATATGGTCCATGGTCTGGGCCGGTGTTACCGCCTGGCTCTCTGCAATCGTCATGTGTTTCACTGTCGGGCCAAACTGGGCTGCTGCCCTAAATGAATTATCTAGCTATTTATCATGGTTTATGGAAGTTACCGGCTCAGTTTACGGAGGAGGAGTCTTCTGCGCTGTCATTATGATCGGGCTTAATGTAGGTGCTCTTCTCTTCCTCCGTTCTTCATCTACACCATCTACGAGAATTACCTCAAGACTTAAGCAAACTCTATCAGATTCTGATCACTCTAAACACGTCCTGCGCCGCTGGCCGTATGGTCTGGAGTATGGCACGCGAGCATGCTTTCCCTTACTCGGATTATTTGTCTCACATTTCTAAACGCTGGGATCTTCCTATGCGCGGAATGGGAGTCTTCTTCGTCGCAAATGTTCTTATCGGCCTCCTTATCCTTGGCTCCAAGCTAGCGTTCTACGCCATTTTGTCCGGCGGCGGTGTAGCGTTACAGCTATCCTATTCTATCCCAATTACATGCGTCGTACTAAGAGGTCGTGACAAGGTCATGCCTCATCGACCGGCCTTCAATCTCGGAAACAAGAGAGGCTATATCTTGAACTGGATCAGTATCCTCTGGAGTGTCGTCGTGGTCCTATTTTATGTCTTTCCCCAATTCCTTCCCGTTGTCGGAGACATCGAGAACATGAATTGGGCCATAGTCATTTTAGGGGCAATTTTTATCTTTGCGGGAGTGGTCTGGTTTGTCAAAGCAAAGAACACGTATCTGGTTGGAGAGAGTGCACATCCGATCTTGGAAAGCGTGGAGTATATTTCCGGTCACCATGATGAAAACGAGGCAGATGAGACAATCTCACCAGAGAGGATAACCATCAAGGAGAAATAGAATTTCAGCTGTTGGTCATGACTGAGCTCGATGAATGTGATAGTGTGCTACTGCTTCCTAACGGGTTGAAAATCTGAAATCGGAATGGCAGTCCTCAGTGTTGTGGTTGAGTTCACATGAAGTCTCCTCGGGCAGTGTTTGGACTATTCTTTTCTATGTACTTTTTTCCCCAGTGAGGTCATATTTTGTGGTCGCAATAAGGCACCAATAGGAGACTATGAACCTTTGCGTCGTGTCAGATCAATTTATCCTAATTCTAAAGGATGTTCAATGAAGCACGCGTGCATACGCCCACACAATGTCTAGGGAGCGTATCTCCCGAAATTCGTGTCAGTCATTACTGCCGGCATGCGATTTTATTTTGAACATCTCTGTAGCATTACAAGCTGCTCCCAACGACAGAACATACTTCCATTTCTTTCGATCTATAATGTCAATTCTTGAAATATTCTAGAGGCTTAATATTGATAAAGGTGGTACAATATAAGTATTCCCAGTAGGTTTTATCACCTTCTTCCTTTCATAATATTTCGCCCAGATTCAGAGAACACATGTTCATTTGGTGACTGCTACGAAATCTGCAATGCGCAAGCGTCTATCTTCGAACAATGATACGCGATATGATATGTGATCGACCACAAGTCGAATATATTGCATCTACCAAGGACAGCTTGTAGTGCGAGGAAAATATGCGGTGCAATATTTCACCTTTTGCAATGAGCACTAGTCAATCTGAGCGCCCATACGTCAAAAACCAGGATGGATGTCTTATTATTTAGACCGCAACAATAGGTTCACCTCTACGCTCACGTTCACGTGCAAGCAAGGCCCAGTCGTGATGTGGACTTTCCCATAGCTCTCGAAGGAAGATTTCGATGATGTTGTAGTGTTCGAAACGTGTGTTGGCGGACAGGATTTGACACAGACTGCTGATTTTGCTCCTTCTTTCTGCATTATCCCAGCTACAAATTCCAGCGATAAACACCGGCCACGGAAGGTTCACCAGAAAAATTGGTATATCTTTGATCCGGTCTAAAGCTTCAAAAAGCTTGGTAGAGTGGTATCGCGCATTCTCGTCAAATGTGAAGATGTCAAGGCGCTTGTAAGCATAGAGAATCCCCGCGTGGTGATATAACGTGACAAGTTGAATAAAATCGTGTTTGAATATTTCGGTGCGTGACTCAAGTAATGATCCTGCCAATAGTAGTGTCGAGCCACGAGCAAGTTCAAAATAGTTCTCGAGCTCCATGACAGAAGTGAAACAGAAACTGGAATCTTCGCTGACTTGTTGTAAGGGCCATATTGTGATAGCGTGGATGATCCTCAAGAAATTTCCGAAGAGACTACGGTCTGCTTCAGGTAATACCGCGTGCTGGATGTGATCGACATGGAACAAAGTTGTGCATGCCAGGACATCATATCCAGCAGCTTGGTTTTTCAAAAATACAAATATCTCATTACGCGAAGTCCTTGTGAACATTAGAGTCTTGATAAGAACTCGAACGGCTTGCCTGTGGAACTGCGCCAGAGAAAGATAAGATTTTAGAAGAGAGTGGTTGGAGAGTACCAGCGCAGCAGCTAAAATAGCCTCGATATCTTCGACGTCTCCATCGAGTGGCATATCATCGCCAGCACTTTGATCTGTCAGCAGCCTAACTCGTTCGGTGATCATTTTAATTGCCGTTTGACAAGCTGATTTTATAAGATCCTCATCAACACCTGATTCGGACGGTGCATGCGCCGCAGAAATGACCAGGATTGCAAGCTTCAAGACTGGTTGTGTTGCAGCTAAGGGCATAATGAGACGCCGGTATTCATTTTTTTCTGAATCTAGCCAGACCATCATGGGTGCAATTGTTGTTGCATAATGATACATTAAACGACTAAGGACTGGCTCCGCGAAAAGTTTGGTAATGGAAGTGACCGGCGACTCAGTCTGCTGGTTTTCAAGACCGAGGTTGGCTGGTGTCTCACTAACAATAATGCCGAGATTTTGTCTGTCACTGGCTTGAGAGGCGTCTGGAGAGCCAAGGCCCCGAAATCGGCCACGAATTGCAATCGAATTTGTCCACCGAAGAGGACGGCTGTATCCTGGGCAGGAGAGACCTTTTTTAGAGCATTTGAAGCAAGACGGTAGCTTTCGATCACAACGAATACGCCTTGTGTTGCACCTTCGACAATCTTAAAATTTTTAAGCCTAGTTTAGAAGCGAGGAACTAGTGAAGGATCCATACCTTTTGTCGAGAGGGTCACTGAACTGTTAATGGAACAGACCAAGCTGTTAGTAGGCATGGTGCATGGAACGCTCAGACAAAAAGCACGTCAGAGAGAGATAAAGCCAAATCATAGATGTGCAAATGCGCTGTGCAACATGAATCTTATTAGATTTAGTGTTTTCCAGATAAAGTTGGCATACAAGTGATGAGTTGAAACTCTGGAGAGAGAGAGATCCGAAGTTAGGCAATACTTCGAAGAGTATTTTTAGGGATCCTTATCAGCCTTATCAGTAGATGGCAACCACCAGAGCCGCAGAGCACAGACCCCGCCAGACATTAAAAAGCAGCCAATGCCTAAGGTCCGAGGCTTACATAGGGACTGCTAATTGATTTCCTTGAGAGAAGCACTATGTACCCTGCAACTCCTAAGATAAACTAATTAGATGCAAATTTTTCTTTGAAAAAGTAGTAGCCTTTTGAAGGTATTAGCTGGAGTTACCATATCGGGTATAGTTTGTATTAATATAAACTCTCATTGGCTCATAAGTTCACAGTTGTCTAAAAGGATTGCTGCAATGTTCTAATTCTTTCCCACAGCCTCTGAGCGTGTCGTGCATAAGATATAAGCGTATAGTGGCTAGTGGCTAAAATTATTTGATATATAAAAGATATTGATGCGAATTGATTGCTTGAATTCATGGTTTACTGGTGCTGGAAGAATTATTATGTTGGCCGTTGGTACTTAATCTGCTAATCTCATGTCCAACAATATCTGCTTAATCTTTGTTACCTCTGATTTTAACAATTACTTATAGAGTAGATAGAGCTTATAAATTCAACCTTTGTTTTCTTAGTCTTCTGCAGCAAAGTTCATGGTTTATTTGATTTGATTTGATTTATTTGCCACCTCATTTTCATTAAGCAATAAGCCTATTTCAGAGTTCATCTTGTTTCTCAGCAAGGTCCTACATACGATTCGGCCCAGAATCTCGATTATCACAGCCATAATAATAGTCCATGCTTACAAGACAGCCATTCCCAAAATGCTTGCTCCCGCAAACGTGACAACCCCCAATGTTTCTAATATCCTGGTACGCATCCCACATCTCATCGCCGGTAATCTGACAATTATTGCCGTCCTCGTCAGTGCCTCGGATTTTCACTGAGCATTCAAATTGCTCCCAATTTGCCCAGCAATTTCCGGAAATAGCTAGCGAATCTCCGTTTGCAGTGTAGATTGTAGAGCCGCGTTGCATGTTGTTGACCGCCTCATCGCAAAACTTGACGTTTGTAGTACTGCAGAGAATGTCGCCTTTACAGTCGTATGGCGCTTTCCCAGTGCAGAATGCTCCGCTACTGCTGTTGCTAGAGTCCCAAGTACTTGGGCACGGGTGGAAGACGTTCGTCAGCGGTCCGTAGCCCTCGGCTTGAACAATAAAATAGTTCGAATCTACGGTCGAGGTGCCGATAGGAAGGGTCCACGTGTAGGTATAGCCGTTCCGTTCCACTGGGGTGTACCCTAACCAAGTCCACGTCCAGGGGTAATTAGTTTCGGTTCCGGTTAAGTTAGCGCCGCTATATTGGTACAGTGCCTCTCCCTCGACCATGTAGTGGGTACATATAAAGTCCCCGGCATCGTAGTTTATTGGCCATGCTGGTAAAGAACAGCGCGTGTCCGGGTCTGTAAGGAAGACGCGAAGAAAGGCGTACGGAACAAGAACATCGGCCTGAACAGTGGTTGACGTCTCTGTTGGGAAGGCGCTGACATTGACCACGGGTTGGTTATTCGGCACACTTAAAGTATTAGCATACGCCGAAGTCGAATCTCCGGTCTCGCTTCCATCCCCACCTATAGCCCGTAAGGTGAAGGATAACGACGAGGATCCTGGCTTAATATTGCCGATAGTAACGCGGGACATTGTACCCGGAAGACGAACAATTTCTTTCCCCAAAAGAAATACCGCGTATGCATAAGGAACATCTGAGCTAGAGGTTTCCCAGCTTAGGCTCACGGAGGAATAGTCGGAGCCGGTAACTGATATTGAGGCAGGCTGAGATGCAGGCTGTCCGTCGGCCGGATACGGGAGAGGATCTGCAACATGCGGGCTGCCGCCTTCAACGGCGTTCATAATAGTCTGCATATAGGCATCATCTGGTAGGGTATCGTACGGATTGGGTAGGATGTCATCAGTAATATGGATAAGGCCGGCTCCGCGCTCCAGAGCCAGCGCAGCGACTTCTCCCGCACTCGCCGCCGGTACGTTGTAGATAATGTGCCAGAGCTTGCGCGGGTCACTGGGGGTCCAGTCGGGGTTTGGGACATAGTTGTTGATGTACGTGTCGTAACTGCTCTCGAAAGTCATGAGCGTGTCGGCGCTGCATAGCGTAAGTTTTCTCTTCCAGACTCTGTGTACAAGCCATAGATAAATACAGACCTATGCTCAAAACACTGTGGCATTGTGGCTCCCGGATTAATTACGGTCATCGCGCCCGGGTACTTGCGCTTAGTAGTCTCGCTGATAAGACGGTACAGTTCCGAATATTGGTTGTCTGGCCCGCAATCGTTCCAGCCCTCGTCGAAGAAGATGCCGCCGATCATGCCGGGGTATAACTGGTACCACAAGTCGACATCGGTTTGGATCTGCGAGACCCAGTCGGCGAGGTCGGTCGAGCCAAGTCGGGTCTGGAACTGTTGCTGGCTTACACCTAGATATCCGGTCCGCACATAACCAAGGACTCACTTTCCCGCGTAAAACGCCCGGACGATGACCTTCTCCCAATCCGTATTCACAGTCGTGTCTGGACCATTGAGGACATTTGCGATCAGAACGCTTACCTTTTCTGCCGGATAGTCGATAATCCGATTCCAAGCATCCGGGTCAGCGAGCGGGTTGATATACGACGCTAACGCAATCTGTTCTAAACACCAGGATATCAGATCAGTATTGCCTCTAAATAACACAATTGCGGTTTGAGACATGAGACATGCGCAGTGTCTTGTAAATTGGAATTGATACATACGGCCGTCTGCAGTCCCGTTCGTCGAGTTCGAATCTCCTGGCCAGGGAGGGTAGTAAGGGCACGAGTCGAAGGACAGACTCTCTGGGATTGTTGGAAACCCATTATTTTGCTCGTTCAAATTGACCATTTCATAGATGACCAGCGAGGAAATGACCTCATGAAGCAATATCTGGGGATGGAAAACACGCCCGTATCTATTCATTATTCCTTTGTTAGCGAAGGGTCCTTTGTGACGGGATTAAGACTTTTCTTACCCGTCCGGCAGCACATCTGGAATTTCTATTTCAAGCATTTTAATGCTGTTGGATACCTCTCCTGAGGAGGCAGTAGCAGTATCGTTGGCCTCGGCCTGGTCAGACAATTGGGCGTTTGGATCCATTAGACGAGTAATCTGTGCGAATTCGTTTACGGTGCCCTCAAACGTTCCATTCAGCGGGTAGTCTGTGCTTCGTTTCCAGGGAGTAGTGCCCGCGGGATCCCAAGTATTGAGCTCGTAGAACATGAGACCGGTTCTATTCAAGGTAATGTTAGTGCTTGCATTGCAGTCTCGTTTAGGGTGACGTTCGAGCACTCACCTTGTGGTGCTTTCCACTGTTGATTCGTCGACACCCGCTTCACAAAAGCGACCGTGAAAGTAGCCTACGTACGAGTCATAGTCTATAAACTTGACACTAGAACCCGCCCGGTCTACTGCAGCTGACTATAGAGTAATTTAGTAACAGCTCTACCTGATAAGGGAAAAGATCGAAACGAACAATTTGCGCGTTGACAGAATCGACGAGCTCATTCATTGTTCTCCGATGCTCTGCGGTAAGTTTCTCTGAGGGCTGGAATATGTTGTACAATTTCTGACTGACGATTAATGCTTTGAACATAATACACTGTCGTAACACTACTCACATATATCCATGTCGTCCAGGTGACACTATCACAAGCTGCTGATAGATCTTCAGCCCAAAATTTGGCATAACTGTAAACACTATCAACAATTTTTGATGGCAATGCTAAAGGATAGAACGGTAACACTTACCCAGTGTAATAGATCATGCCACTGTTTTCAATTAGTGTCCAGACCTTAAGAGAGGGAAAATGTTGCTACTAACTTTGGTGCTAGCTTTGCCTTTGCCGCTGTGATAACAGAATCTAAGCTCTGACTGAAGGCATTCCCGGCAATGAGCGTTTTTGTGCGAGCCAACTGCCCGTCACAGCCGAGCCCTAATGAGTCCCAATCAAAATCTTGAGCCCATTGATAATTCGAATCCAGAAGAGCTGCCGCCTTTGCCACGGCTACTTGGTCCGAGTTCAATACGGCCCATTGGAAGATACACTGGTTCAGGATGTTTGAGAGCTCAACGTCATTACGACCTAAGATCTCCGGTCAGTTCAGTTCAGTTCAGTTCAATCTTCCTGCCAGCCCCCGTTGGAAAAAATCTGGATATATATATATATATATACCGGCTGATAGCAAGATGACTTGCTGGCTCGTGTTGATGTTGGGGATCTGTTTGTCGAGAACATCGGCTATGACTGCGC
>JAPVCE010000041.1:817695-873127 GCA_029606265.1 Paecilomyces dactylethromorphus
GAACAGGACTCAAACTGAAAGGTGCGTGCTGCTGGATCGCCCAGCCGTTCATCGGTATGAATGAGATAGGGATACGCGTGATCATAACGACTGCAAGCCCAATCTTCCGGGATAAATATCTATCAGTTGTGCACCACGGCCTCGAGGCAGGGAGGGAGACTTACCACTGTCCGGCTGAAGTGCTTGAACAACAGTCCCGAGTCGGTCACCAGCGCCAATTCCGGCCGAGTAGGAGTCGCCGATGGCAGCCATTGTTGTGATGAAGGAAAGATCTGTCGGGTCGAATTCAATTGTATCTCTCATCATCAAGCGCTCAGACTGTGAGCCAGAAATGCTTGCGTTTCCCCACAAATCCCAAGACACCAGAGGATTTGCAGCGGCACAACTCCCAAGTGTCGCAATGACCGCAAGGCCATGCCATATTTGCTGATGCATAACGAACAGAGGAGAGAAGGAGTAAACTTATAGTTGCTTTCAAGCACATCCTTGGGAAATTCAATACCCCAAATTCCAAGACATACAAGACTTCTTATAAGCATGTCGACGGTAATTATGTTAGTAACTAATCTAGTCTGTCCATAAGACTGTGCCTCCTTGTGAGGAGCACACTTTCCTCACTGCTGTCTTCACATCTTGCTCCGCGCTACCGGCGAATTATGGACTGGGAGTAGAAATCCACCTTTCTAGCGGTTCAACCATGAGGCTTTTTCGTCTGATTTCCCCTAGTCATGAGATAATAACTGCCCTTCCCCGCCCTTTATCGGGAGCCGCATCGAGGTTGGGAGTGTCTTGGCATTACGCCTTTTGGAAACTAAATACTCCATCTCAAATGAGGGTATGTCCAATGGATGAGATCCTCACTCACCTCGCGGACATAGGTCGGCTCACCCTGCACGGACTTGATCGCACGTGCCTTCTGTAGAATAGTCCGAGCGGGGTGTTCGTCCAATGATCTGTTCGGCCCGGCCTAGCCGAGTCTGTAAGCGCTGAGGCTCTCGAGTGGTCCATTTTAGGCACCGACGCAGGCCCGTTAGCGCCGAGCGGCAAGCAATCTCCGGATACAGTAAGTCTGAGGCCGAGACCATCCATAATGATCGTGGTTACATACTACTTACGAGAGATTAAATGCAGCCCTTCGGAATTGTCTCCTTATCTGGCCTAGGCGTCTGTGATATGTTTCTGTTAATGCTTGCAAGCTCGCGCCCTGCGGTATTTGCCAAGGCTTTATTTACATTGTTCTATACCCAATGTGGAATGATATCGCAAAGCAAAACACTACAGCTTCCATGCTTCTTTTTAAAGATGGCGTTGCTCACTAAACTTCGAGGGGAGCAGTGGCACGCTCTGTTCAAATCCATGCCTATTGGTCTCGACAGGAAACTCTTTTCTCGCTGGTAGTACCGGTGGCCCCCTAGTAATCTTGATAGTATTGTCGGTACGGGTCCAAAAATATGAAGCGGAGGTGACCACCTGTTACACAAGAGAGTTACCTCAAAATCTTAAGGCTATTTTCAGTGCTATGTTATCTATTATTTCTTATCATATAATTTGGAAGGATAGTATAAAAACCATTTTGAATCCCCCCGGCTCTATTAACAAGGTTACCAGGGGGAACCCGTAGACGGAAGAGCAGCTTTTCACACTTGTTAACGGTTATATTCATAAAAGAGCATTTTAATCTCTTGATTCTTCATCATGATCATTCCATCATTTCCACCACTCGCACTGCTGCTTCTTGTGATCTGGTGCGCATTCAGCACAGTGCTGGGTGCGTATGATCCCACAACACGACGGAAACCACAGGGTCCTCTGGGAGTGGCGCTCGATTTCTCGTTTGCAAATAATTGGCCGAGAGAACTCTCTAACAGTGACACGCAAACTCCCCGAAACTGGATGTGGAGCAGCCATATCACATTCAAATATCCTGTCAGTGCCATCACCGACGGTCAACTTTGGCAAATCGCAACCGATGCATACAAGGAGATCCCAGCTGATATGAATCAATATGGAATCTCTGTGAACAAACACCAACCTGGGGCCTTGACAATCCTAGCTTTTGGCAATGAAATCATCCTGGCTTCATCACAAAGGGGACAGCCATCTTATACATATAATTATGCGAATACCGATGTTCTCGAAAGTCTTAAACTTTGCCAAATTATTTGGAAAGATAACAGTCCCGATGACAGTTCGACGGATAAGCAGCACGCGAATCGGGGCCAGTGTGGCGAGGTGATGGCCGCTCACCTCTATTATTCCATATACACCGTCCCTCTGAAGGAGCGACAAGCAAGAATTGGTACAGTAGTGTCGCGGGGTGGAAAAATGAGATTTTTTCCTCCCTGTGGAAACCCTGAAAAAGTGAGTGAAATTGCCCTTCGCAGACTATCACAGCAGGACTGACAGATGTAAGGACACTTGGGGATGCAACTTGTTCGTTGAACAGGAGGGGTTAAAAGTTTTAGACCCGAATCTTCCGGCGGAGCCTTATACTCTGAGCACTCTCGCAGGGGGGGTATCTATCATTAACCAGGTTCAATTATGCTCTGTGATTATTAAGGGCTAGATATCAAGTGCCTTATTGTGGATGGGTTGAGATACTCAACTACCTGTTTACCCTAGTAATCTTGTTAGTATGTGGGTATGATTCACATATGGTAGTGAGGTGACCGCCAGCTATTCCCGGGAATCTCCTAGAATCTTGAAGCTATTCATACCTATCCTCTTTCTTGCTTCAACCGTATGTTCTGGCAAATATTATTAATATCCAGCGATGGCGCCACTCCAGTAACAAAATTACTAGGGGTAAACCAAGTACTGGGAAGTGGGTCTAATGTTCGAAGAAAACCTAGATAGATGAACTGCTGCGATTGATTCTTAGCAAAATTAATATACCTGCAAGACATTAGGTTAAGAACAATACCAAACATATCAATTGTTATAAATATTAGTTACAGATCATCTCTCAACTTGATTTGAAGTTGAATTCCAACTTGAGCACACTGCTCTTCGAGCTCGTTTCTCATATTAGGGCCCCATTCATATTGTGTCAACCTTAATAACAGAGAAATGCCACGAAGATGAGGTGTAGATATCTTGCAATTCTCGAGAAACGATCGAATCACAGGTAAAATGTTATAGTCCTCCCATTCATAATCATCGTGTTGCATTAAGTCGTCCGTTATAGCTAGAAATTCGATATTCTTTGGGATTACATCTTCCAAGCGCTTTGCTGTGTCTGGTGAGAATCCCATCAGGAATGTCAGTGGAGCTTCAAATCTCTTGAGCATGTCGAAATTGACTATCGCATTTAACGACCCCTTTGTCTTAAAGGGAGGATAAAAGCCCCCAACCAAGTCACTATCGGCTGAGATGGTCAAATCCGCTAAAGTACCTCGAACATGAGATATCGCAGAAACAAACTGGTCAAGATCGATGATAGGCGTGCAGAACTGATCGCTGTATTCGACATCCTGGCAGTAATACCAGGCCCAACGAAGGGTCTCAAGGGCTCTAGTGACCGAGAGCAGTTGGCCAAGATATGCTTCCCGTATCCAGGCCAAATCTAATGATGTAAGTCTCGAGGGGTCAGGTGCGTGTGATGAAGGCCATGTAAATGTGACTGGATTATCAATCGAGGCTGAGATTCGTTGGATTGTCGGTAGATAAAAGAAAGGCAAGGTATCTGCCGTATTTTTGATCCTCGAATCACGGCAGTAGTCGAACTGGAAGTCAAAAGACACATCTCGGAGATGCTGAAAGTTAGGTAGCCCATAATCCACAGGCTCGCAGAGGGCTGATCTGAGCACCATGCCCATAAGTTGGCTTTCTTTGGTAAAATTAGGGCCAAGGTGTAGACAGGTCAGATTCGAGAGCTGTGATAACAGGAGAGCGACAAACGCATCCATTGTACCGTGGCGCAATTCCTGTACCCAAAGATCGCCATAGGGCACTCTAGTCCTCCGGACAAATGCAATGGGTTCATCTAGCTCAACCTCAGAGATGGGAATTCTAGGAGCTATACCTCGAAAATATGGGAGGTAGAAGGTATGACCGTTGAGGATGACGCTTCGGATGTAAGCAGCCAGCTGAGGCCTGCATAGGATGCTTCGTAAGAGCAGAATGATTGGGGGAGGAGTCTGAGCTTTTAGCCATGTCCATTCAATTTTGGAATAGAGAAATGGCTCAACGAGTATGTATAAATCCTTGTTGACAAGACACAATACGCGGAGATCAGCAGATGACAATGATTCGAACACCAAGTATAATATATCCTCCGGGCAGTCAACAAGCGCGGATGTCTAGGACACATTAGCAACCAAGTAGTTCATGTCCGCATTAGCCACGTACAGGTTTCATTGCGGGTGCCAACTTTGCAAATTATTGGCCGGCATACCCCTTCTAAGTTATCTGTAAGAAGCAAAGGGTAGACGACAAATTCTGGAGATTGCACTTAGGGTCCGTTTATCAATCAACTACCGCATCATTCATCACGTGATCGGTTTAGGCGGCGACACTGCCCAAGCAACACTAAACCGGTTAATAGTACTAGTAGAATAATTTCTCTGGCCTTTTTTCGATATGTACATGGCCGTCCGTACGGGGTGCGGTTCCCTTACTTTGGGAAGTTTGGTGATCTGTGGCCTTGGTCAAAAAGCCACCGATCTTCAGTGGGAAAGAAAAATCCATCATCAGACGCTGTTGAGGACGTATCTTCATATGTCCAGTACAGTTGAATTAGGGGGTCATGTGGATATTTATTCACCAACATAAGGGCAGCTAATATTAAAGATTGCCTCCGCGGACCATTCGTGAAAGAATTGATATCGCTATCCTTTATTTGCTACCCTCGATATCTAGGAGACCATCAACTTCAGTGGAGCGCGAAGTTTCAAGAGTTTGGCTCGTTTTAATATAAACCCCAAGTTACTTTGGCGCAAATGACCAGGCTCGATTCTGGAAAGAAACGAGCCAAAGAACTTTTTGAGAGCACAGGTCGCTGCTGTGGCAGTTGCTATAAGTCTACAATTTTGTCTCTTCCTTCCTCTAGAAGTACTATTTCTGGCCTTAGCTTCTTTCGGTTTGTTTGTGTTAATGATATCATCTTCTGACTCCTCAACCAGCATCCATCTCTCTATAAGCCCTCTGAGCCCAGAGGAAGCTTTGTTTGCAAGAGGATAAAAATCTATTTCAGGAAATGCATCAATAAATGCGCCAATAAGATTATCGTGAGTCTTATTACCTGTGGGCTGAAAATTTACAATGTAAACGGCCATCGCAGTAAGGGTTAAGTGGAGAGCAGGCATGATAATCCACTGTCGAGGCCTGCCTGTAGGCAGGCCTCCTGTCGGGTTTCTCCCACGTCTTCTAGCTCCACCCACAGAGATAAATAGGTTGAGCTAGTTGCTAGAGAATTCAAGCTCAGCGAGCTTCGCTCCAATATCTACTTCGCACTGTAGTAGTCAATAGCCGCGAAGTGTTTTCACAATATTTACGGCTGCTGTAGCACATGTAGTTGTCGAATTCAGAGGTATATCATCAGCCCATGAAAGCTTTTGTCGGACTTTCGAGAACAGGAGGAACGGACGGCTGTGATGTATGAATGGGTATAGAACTGCATACTTCAGTCGCGTCAGTTCACATTGAGCCTGAGAACAGTGGGAAAGGTTTATTACTAACCGAAGAGTGATGAATAAAATGGTGGTATCGGGCAGTCTTTCACAGGCCAAGCCAAGTCTGATGGTAGATCACGATGCAATTAGCAAAGATCTTTATAGATTTGAATAACATGTCTCTTGAGCTCTGCCTGGAAGATGCTTCGGCCTTGTGTGCATATGATCACGAGTGTCTGCGCAAATGCCTGCAAGAATTGAACTATTTCAGCAAGAAAGTGACGGGGATGTATAAAAAGAAGATCAGTTCTCGTTCTGGAATGTCGTCCATGATATCCCAATGCATGAAGACGGTTGGACGACGGAAATATAAGTACCATAACCTGGAGTCCTATTGTACTGGGGGAATAGGGGGGAAGCGAGAGGACTTAGGGACACGTGATGAAGGCCGTGTATTTATCAACGAGGAGTCTGGATAGGAGAGGAATTCAAGCACGCTTCACACGAGTTTTTTCAGGATAGTTATTCTAGGTTCTACAGGTAAGATTCGGGGTTTTTAATGCAGTTTAGGAGCAGTATGCGAGGCTACGTACAGCCCGGGGACCCGAACTCCCAAGCTCCAGTCCTCTCTCCGCCCTTTTCGCCCGTTGAAGGGTTTTTCGATCGTCTCTCCGTACACTATCAGTACATGCATTGGCACATCTTTTTAAGTAGAGAGTTAGATATAAAAATAATAATAAACTGCAGTCCTTTGAGGGGAGAAAAAAAATCGAATCGTTTGGATATTAAATAAAAACAGACTCGTCCCTGAATACGTGTTTGTCTAGTGCTTCGGGTGTTCAAGCAACTATAACAGACGTAGCATCCAGGGATCTTAAGCGGTCAAGTTGGAGAGCTACTTGGACCAGCCCCTGAAGAAGCAGTCCTGCTCACAGCAGAGGAAAATACTGTCTTTGGAAAGAGACTTGGATCCAGCCAGATAAGTGTTCTTTCGCGCCTGACGTTTGCTACAGAAGATAATACAATGATCGTTCGCGGTATTGAATGCCTTCGTCCAGCTCTTTGAGAGATCTTTAGATTCCCAAGACGATGCATATCTCCGGTGGCAAAGACTTTGGCAACAATTAGGCGTTGACAAATTTATTAGCAATACTTCGATAATAAATTATCTCAGGAGGCTCATTCTGTCTTAGCGAGGTGCTCTTCGGGCTTTTCGCTGTGCCGATCTTGCACTAATCCATCTCGATACCACCTCGAACTCCTCCACTCAAACACCCGGGCCAATCGGAATACATGTATCCACTTACCCTAATTTCTGAATGAATGAGTGGCTGACATCGAAAATCTGCGCAGATACCTCGGCTGCCTAATCTACCCGAGTTACCTTTTTAATAATTCTTATTGGCAGAGGGGTTCTCGGGACCCTATTCTAAAAATGACTAGTGTAAGACCCTAATTCTTTAGCAGAGTGTCTGAGCGTACTGAAATAAAAAGGGTGTATACAGGTTAGAGACTAAAATTTTTTGATATAAGGAAGCCAAATGCTAGACTGGATTGATTGTTTTCATGTTTTACTGGTATTGGAAATAGCATTACTGCGTTAGTAGGTTGTACTGTGGTAATTTCTCTAACTATTTTATCATCGCCAATGGGACAAGTTAATGCCAAGAGTTCAAGAGTCATGCGCCTCCCAGAAATTTATGGAATGAGCTCATCCGCCTGTTCCGATGCCCTAAGTGGGGATTAAGCGCGCGCGAGACGCCCAACCCATTTGTTAGATGTGCCCACACAGGGGGAACATGACTCAACTATTGTATCGACCGTCGGAGAAGACTGAAATGGTATCCAGGACGTTCAATGTAACATCAAATGCGCTAATGAATCAGAGTTTTCAGTACCGTTTCTTAGCCTCGTTTCTCGATTATATGGCTGTTTCACGATGATTTCGCTACCTCTACCTAAATAACAGGGAGTACGATGATTCAAGGGGAGTTCTTCCTATGATAGCCAACAACAAGCAAGGGACTAGAATAACTGGAGGCGCACATGATGTAGGGGAAGCACTCAGCAGGCATATTCCATCCGAAGGAATCTCTACACTTCGGTATATCAAAATAGAAATTTAGCGGTCGCTTCTCAGCTACCTCGTGCTCTACCAGTAAGTTGGAAGTAAGTTTAAACATGTGCGGAAATGGACACTGTAAGAAAATAGGAGACACAGAAGTGTGCTGCCAGTCGATTTGCTTGGACTCGCACCGTTGAAGATTCCATAGCTTTGGGTCAGGGATTCACGCCTTTCTCCAGCTCTTTGGGGATCTTATCTATCTATTGGTAGAGTATTGGTAGAGAGGCAAGTAAGTTTCTTGAAAAATTTAGCGCTCTTGTTCCACCTCTCTTGGAAGACGGACCCTAGGAGAGTCTTGCGTCCCCAGGGTCGCCAATGCATACTGTTGACGTTTTGGTTTTTTTGCTCCCTTCATTTGTGTGTCGTTCGAAACTGTGTCGTGTCACGTCGGCACAACTGACGCCGAAAGTTGCAAGTAGATATACAGGTTACAGATAGTCGAATGATTGGGGTAGCCTCTTTTAGTCCTTACTTCCCTGGAGAAGTCGCCTTCTAGGACAAGAGGTGGTTACAAAATAACAAAAAGCTGAGGTATAAATTTTCATGGTAAAGATGCATGTGTCCGCAGTTGCGGTTTTAGCCAGGGAATTCCAACATACTGAACAGCTCTGGACTCGACTCTTCTATATAGCACCAGATATGCTTCAGTTCTTATCCACATAGACAGCATAGTTTCTGTAAAAATGGAGGGATACTTTTTTTTTCCGGGACGTTGAACATTTTTTCCTTTTCTGGGATCTGTCCAAATTGCTTGCCGTACATTAAAATAACCAGATCAGTAGAGCTAAACTCCAAGCATAAATATCGTAGGTCTAGTAGATCGACCTTATAAGAGGTGTGCAAAAGAGAGAGGTCCAAAAACCATATACAGATAGCTAGGCCATAGGTAGAGGAACCATATAGTGGCTTAAACATTGTCTCTATAGATTTCAAGATATGCCACATACGTCTAATTCAAATGGACTGTACATCATTATCTGCTCTCGAAGACTCTACTCCTAGGGAACTCTTGACAGATTTCTCGCACGCATGCCTAACTAGAAGCCCCATCCATAGAGACAAATAGCCTGGGCCTACTAGAGGATTCAAGAATCGGACAGCTTCAGCCTGCCGACATCTGTTGCCCCTTTAAGAAAATTTCCATCCAGCTGTCTGACCTCCTGAAATGGGCTATGTGACTAGTAATGATTGTCACATCCCGAAACATAATCAATCTTAATCTGGCAAGCGTCTCCCTGATTATCATCATCCTGAACATAGCCGCAGATGCGGCATCCGTTTGCCCTGATATTTTGGTACGCTGCCTTAAGTTGATCGGAAGTTCTGTAGCAGCCACGAGGCCCAGCAACAAAGACACCACAACCAAGGCCAGAAGGAGCACCCCAGCAGTTTCCCGTCGGACCGCCACTAGGAGAGCACATATTTAATTAGTCTGGAGCATATCCATGGTAGAAGGAAAGACAAAAATTCTTACTTTGTGTTGAATGTAAGACCCGATTGCATACTGTTCACGGCCTGGTCGCAATAGCCAAGGAGGCCAGGGAATGAGCCACACTGGCTAGAGCCAGCACAGCTGTAGATAGCACTTGCTTCGCTCGCTGCGAACTCTTTGCCAAATGGGATGGCAGCGGGGGTCACAGTGCTGTTTTGAGGATCAGGGACGAAGAAGGCTGATCCCAGTGTGGCAAAAACGATAGATAAAGTAAGGAATTTCATTTTCACAGAATATGATGAGCTTCTAGTGTCAAGAGAGTTGATTCTTTTCTGGTGAAGATGATGAATCCTTGAGGAGCGCTTATAGCCTTTTATAGACAAACCGCCAATTGACCACGCTTCATCTCCCAAATATCTACATGATTCTGATTTCCAAGCCGAAGGATCCGAGGCCGAGTCCATGCATACTGAATGCTACAGCGGGCCCTTAGCCCTGATCTAAAGCGTGTGAGGAGGCTGGCGACTATCTCGTGTAATCCCACTTGCAGGGATTCAGATATCTAACCAAGTTATAGCACATGTGGCTAGCACAAGTCCACCTGCATTTATCCTGTTTTCGAGATATGAACTACTAATTGTGATAGGAGAATCATATGCCTAGATTCCTAGTACTGGTTCCATGGTTGATAATGGATAGTCGTGGTTTGACCCCATCTCCCAGTTTTCCTGTCCTGTCTGTGCAATGGATAGAGCAAGTCAAAAGGATAACGATAGAAGATATGCAGCAGCCTTTCCACTGCACCGTACTATATACTCCGCTATATCTCAAAATAATAACTCCAAGATGTGGTGACAGTGTGAGTTGAGGCTTTGTCCCTTATGTTAACAGTCAATTTCATTATCTACCTTGATTTACCGGAACTGGCCCATTGCTGCGGGGGCGATTTCACAGTTTTGTCCAATTTACTAGCATCAACTACTAGTCGCACAAGTTCAACGATCCCGCGGTGGCCATCATCGTTACGTCTTACTACTGATATGACTGGAAGCCGCCTCCCACCCGCAAATTTAGTGCGTCAACATAATTACCACGGGCTTAAGACATGCACTCAGAGAAACACCCTCAGTTTTTCGTTGTCAGAGCATATAGAATTAGATAGATCCAGTAGAGAAGTGCAATTGCTCCGTTAGAGTGTTCTGTGTTGCGCAGTATATTATCAGGTTAGGACTAAGATCCTTCAATAGAGTTGTTTGTAGTACAACTGGGTGCATGGCCGGAACAAAACCAAACAGATACGAATAGATTCAATGTAAATTACCAAAAATTCCGAAGGCATGTGCATAATCAAGAAACTTTATAAAGGGCAGTATTTAAAGATCTCATTCATGTTGCAAATCTATACTCAATTTCAAAATATATATTCTCTCTTTAGGATAAATTGAGCAGTTTATTCGTGTGTTATCAAAGGATTCACATTTGTACAGGGGGGCCAAAATAAAGAATGTAGAAGACCTGTTACTCCATCAACGGTCTCTGGACGAGGTAACTGGGAATTGCTATCCTTGTCAGGCAACTCTTCCTGGTAGTATCACGTTGTCTCCTTAGTTTCTGTCCACTCTCGTGGGTGCATTCTCTCACTTACCAAGTATTGTAGAAGTAATTGGCGTAGTTCCGTATCATCCATTTTAGATCTGCGGGAGCGGAAAAGGCCGCTCCGGAAACGCTTTTCTGCGAACTGGTAGATCCGCTCACTTTATTGGACTGCGTAGATAGTAGGTTTTGTGGCTGAACCATGGAGCATCCCTGAGTGGGGTGGCGCATCCTCATTTAGTAAAGGAAGATCCCCTGGTAGTAATTAAATTACATGAAAAACAATTACTGCTTAATCATCAGCCGTAGAGCCGCAAACCTCATCATTAGTGAGAAATTACCGTAATAAGAAAGAATGACACTATTTAACAGCAATTTAGATTTTGCTTTGAATTTATTCTCACTGGAATTATAAATTGCGAGTGAGAACTCATAAATTGGAAACGGTAAATATAATTCTGATAGGGATAATGATAGTGACATTGATATATCTGGAATAGGCGAACGTGACCATGAGATTTCTATAATGGGGGATGGTTGCTTATCCTCTTAAAGCTCTAGAGATGGAAATAGAATGGTGTTGATATTTATGGTGGTGGCCTCCGGTAGAGATCTACCACACTAAATTCGGTAATACGCTACGCTCAACATTCAGTGGTGTATCGATATTACGAGGGATGTAATAGCTTTTCAGATCCCCAGTTCGGTTAGACCAGGAGCTCGGGCACCTAGTCTGCCCGAATTGGGAGCCCTTCTCGCCGGTATGGCCGAAATAGTACCGGTGACAAGGTTAAGTGTCATCCATAAATTTCAGCCGCAAAAAATCCCTCTAGTAGGCGTGAAAGGCTTCTTGTGGGGGAGATGCCAGCTGGCATCACGAGGCAAAAAGAAACCTCTGAAAGTGGGCATTATATGAACCTATTATGAAGTCCCTCTCAAGTGATCTAAATCATTGAATGAAGACGGCGGACAAGAATCGTAGAGATCCTCATATTAAGCCAAGACACTACCTTGAATAGGCCACAATACTGATTAATGTCACAGAACATCAGCTGGCTACAATAACCTCAGGACAAAGTTCGATTGCTGACTGGCTAAATTAGATGATCCTCTGAATGCAGCTCATTACCAGGGGTATTCAACCACGCCACCCATTAGCCAGTGTTGGGTTCTTACGGCGCAGTCATGGTGCATATCTCCTGTTACTTCCTAAGACATAGCCTAGCGAAATTAAGCTAGCACTAAGTGACCGTCTCCCGTTTAGCGCTGTTAATTTACTTCCCTCCAACAGGTGTTGGGTGAGTGGGTGCTCTCAAAATCGTCTCAGGGTCTTAGAAATCCGCTATCACAAAGTACCATGCATTTACCAGAATCAGTCGCGTCTAACAAGGAGATGGTGCCTATCGGTGCTGCTGCTACTGACGTTACATCGGGCTACTTGTGGCGGAATTCCCTCACAGGAAAAACAACAATATCCCCATTGAACTATTTTCTAGTTACCTTATAGGTTTTTTTCCGTTTTCGTGATTTCCCCATCCCCCTTCCCTGTTGTCCTTCATCTGCCGGAATTAATTCCTCTTTCTCTCCGAAATATTTGTTTCTGCCCATCATACCTCATACATCGCAAGATAGGCACAGATGGGCCGATTTAGATATCCTCATCCATGTCAGCTTCTCGCTCTGGGCTTTGTTGCAACTCTTGCAGTTTTAGTATGGGCACTATGGCTGGGTGTCAATTCAGACAAAGACAATATTCATCCTTTACTCAACCAATTGATTCCCGCTGGTCACTGTGCTTGCAAATATTCTACTATCTTTAAATGTGACAGTTGTCTTCAATGCTCTGCTCCGTGTTTATCTCAGAACCCTCCACCTCCCTCTGCTTCTAGACCTCTCTCTTATAACACCTTCAATCCCGATGAATATTCCTATAATGAGACACAATGCCAATCCTTCTTCCCCGGCCTTTTCGAAGATCCAACCCGTGCACAGTCATTCTGGCAGGCCAAACATGGAATAAGCAGGGCTGACCTGGACAATGTCAAAATGGTCGATGGCATGGCCAGGGCTGCTATCTATAAAGGAAGACTGTATATCATCAAAACTCTCGCCAAGGGGGAAGATCACCGACGTAAAATCCTAGGGATTTTGAGTTCGATCCACCGAGCCTTGATCTCAGCACCGGATCTCGCTGCTATCCCAGATACAGAGTTTATCTTCTCCATTGAAGACAAAGTGGAAGATATCGCCGGACCGGGCCATCCTCTGTGGGTTCTGGCGAGAAAGTCTGAAGAAGAGTCTGTTTGGCTCATGCCAGACTTTGGCTTCTGGTCCTGGGGTCATCTTGATAGCGGAATAGGGCCTTACGACCAAGTGGTCGAGAAGGTTAGACAGCAAGAACTTCCTTGGGATGAGAAGAAGGATAAGCTGGTGTGGCGTGGAAAACTCAGTTTTGCCCCTAAATTGCGACGCACACTACTCGAAGTTGCACGAAGCTACCCGTGGGGAGATGTGAAAGAGGTCGAGTGGAAAAACAAGGCCAACTTTCTCAGCATGGAGAATCACTGTGATTATAAATTTATCGCTCATGTGGAAGGTAGAGCAGATTACAAGAACATTATACATAATGAACTAGAGCTAACGTCAACCAGGTCGTTCCTATTCCGCGTCCCTTAAATATCGCCAGGCCTGTCACTCTGTTGTTGTGATTCATGAACTACAATACATTCAACATCATCACTATCTCCTCGCCTCCTCCGGACCACATCAGAACTTTGTCCAGGTCAAAAGAGATTTCTCTGACTTGCCACAGAAGATGCAGGAACTTCTTGATAACCCTATGGAAGCTCAGAGGATTGCGACTAACAGTGTAAACGTGTTTCGTGAACGCTATTTGACTGCAGCTGCTGATTCATGTTATTGGAGGGCATTACTGCGGGCGTGGGCTACGGCCTCTACTGATATCACTCTAAAGAGCGCACCTCAAACAGGTCTCCGATATGAGTCATTTTTATTGCTTGAGGATAGCAATATGATGCATTTTGTGTTGTAAATACCATTAACTATTAGTATATACCTAACGATATGACAATTCATCAACTATGTTTATAGCAATTTGAACTTAGAACGTGCGTCTCTACATGCTTTTCTAGCGTGTCAGATATAGTAAGATATATTACTTTCAGTTCGCTACATCTATGATTATTAGTAGAAACAAGCATTATTAAATAGAGGGACATTATGCAAGATTATTTTATATGGGTTCCTTCCGAGATATCGTATTTTTACACTTGTAGAAAATACGTGCCAGCAAACACTCGAATATTGTCGAAGCCTGCCTACAGGCAGACCTCCTGTCGGGTTTCTCCCACGCCTTCTAGCTCTACCCACAGAGATAAATAGACTGAGCTAGTTGCTAGAGAATTCAAGCTCTGTGAGCTTCGCTCTAATAAATATTGACCAACTTCATCAACCAAGAGCAATTTCTAGTGCAAAAAAATGATGAACCCAGGTGACAACGCCAAATAAGAACTGGCTCTTGTGGTGATAAGCAGAATATATTCTGAGCTAAATTCTTATTCGCTTGGATATAAATCAAGCCACATGTAGCTCTAAAGCTACGGACGTTGGGGAGATACTATCTCAGTATGGCGGGTAAGGGTGTTCTCAGTCTTTTGCCGCCCAGGGATGTGACAAAGTTCTTGCAGAATGGTTCAGGTGTAGAAAATCAAATATGTAGCCTAAACTCCTTTATGACTGATTTAGGTTCATAATATGGAGACCCAAGCGGGACGAAATCTAGGTCCTTATATCCGAATTCCTTCGGTCCCCCAGTTCGAATCCCCTGGGGAGTATACCTGTTACTTTGCATTAGTGTCAAAGTCTGGATAGTAAAGAGGTGGTATGCAGGTTTGCTACTATCAGCAGAGATATACATTCCAGTATGCACTCTGATTAGGAGGGTAATTATAAAGATAAAGAGGCAACATACCAGTGTGGGTGTGCCACGAAGGCAACAACAGTGACTCGCACCCCATACTTAATGTCTTGCGTTCCCAGTGCATATCCATCGGATCCGATCAGTGATATTAGATCCGGTACTGTGCACAGGATCTCCTGGTTCTTACTATCCGGATCATTAAGCTCCTGCAATCCTGCATATAAGTACTCGTTCTGAAAAGGGAGGAACATCTCCCGTGTCTCGGTCGAAGATTGTTCTCCGTATTCGCGCTCGTCGCTGCTGATCGGCTTAAGTCGTACCCAACCTTCCGTGTATCCGCCTGCAGAGATCCAACGGCGCACGTCAGTAATTTTGCCGGTGTACAGGATGCGTCCTGATGGATTTGCCTCGATCTATGTAAATGGTTGAGTTTGATTAGTGACTCCCCTTCTGCATAGCTATGTGGTCGAGGTGTAATATTACGTGAGAAAGAAACAGAAAAGGGAGAAAATGCGATAATAGAAAGAGAAGAAAGGAAGTGTAGGAGCACGCCGAGCCTACAATTGCCTTCATAATATCCGTCTTTTCCCTTCTAGCCAGATACACAGCGCGACCAATATACCACGCCAGAGACGTCGTCCTCAGGGTCCCAACCTCCTTAACGTCCTTTACTGTTAAGGGAGTGATCGTCAGTTGGCTAAACAGGCCGAGTTCCAGGCCAGCTTTGCGGTGGATCTTTTCGAGCTTATGAAAATCCTGAGCTTTGTTCACCGTCACGGTGTTACCCATTCCGTCGGCCTGTGTACATGGAGTGGCAGATTTTCCAAATACTGTGTTTTGGGTTCAGTATCCTTGCTAGACTTGTATATGTTGTATACTTTATATCAGTATAGACCAGGTGGATAACTTACAGTAAGGAGTCATGATATATAAACGAGGGTATGCACGACCCATCAAATCTCCATCGATGGTTGGGACACCATATGTGATGGCTGTCAAAAGCGGCCTAATACCATTCATGCCGCCGATCTCGATCTAAATTCGAACAATGAGCAGCTAAAGAGCCAAGAGAAGGTATTTTCTTCCCCGGAAAACAACAAAGGTTAACATACAGATATCTGCGCCACCTGGTTCAATCCAGGGAAAGATTTCAGCAATTCATCTGTGGCATCAATGGCTTCCGTGCCACTTGGCAGACGTTCTGAGGTAACGGTTGGCGCTCTGTATGTTATAAAATAAGACAGAAGAATTTATATAAGCATATTACAGACAAGCATGTCTAGCTAATAAACAGATAGCACTCACCCATATGAGATACTCCCAAGTACCGCCCCATCATCCGGCAACGTATCTATATCTACGATCGGAAGCCTATGCCCAGCTTTAATCGCTGCCCTCGCAGCAAGATAACACATATACCCTGGACCACCACCACCACAAGCTAGGACACTGCATCCCGTTGAAAGGAACTCACAGTCAATTTCGGAAACCCACCATGTCCCATTGGCGTCAACGTCGGGCCTGTAATTCCGGATGTCGACAAACGCGGAGGGGCTAGATGTGAACTCCAGCGGATCCTTTTCACTGTTAGAGATTGCAGGCGCTAACTTTCCTGCTGCGACAAAGGCTTCGGAGTCCTCGGTAGTATCTTCGTTATGGGGGAGTACGATCAGAGCATCTTTGCTGAGTTTTCCAGCCTGTATGAGGTTTACCATCAGAATATTTCTGCTATACACGGGAATATTCTGAAATAGATAAATCTAAAACTTACAGCTTTGATGATCAGCCGGGTTGCTTTCATCGCGATGTACTGCAGTGGCATATTGTCAATTGATACAACGCTCACGCTGCTCGGGTCAGCACCCGCCGCGATGGCTTTGGATACAGCTTCTGCAGAAACCTCAGCCAAGATATCGTCTTCATTGAAGCCCTCCAAAACTCTGACAGCATCGACTTGACCTGATACTTTTGCAATCGCAGCACCTACTGCATTTGCGCAGTCATGAAATCTGTAATTTTTGTAAGTCACCCAGATAATTGTTCCCGAAGTTGTACAGGGGATTTTTCTCACCGTGGTCTAATAATCTCCGCCACCCCTTCTAGATTATCCATCTGGACGATACTTCCCCCTCCGACCAGAATGACAATGGCATCATCGGCGTTCAACTTCATCCCATCAATGGCTTGTTCGAGGAGTCTTTTTATGCGGAACCTAGCCTTTGTGACAATATACTCGGAGACATCTGCCACGCGCAATGAATCGCCAATGTCGGCTTTTTTGCTCGCTACGACGATATCTTCAGTGACTAAGTTAAACTTCATTCCCAAATTTGTACATGTTAACGGTTTAGGATATAGCTTACCCGTTGCTGTAAGCGTAGTGCCTCCAAACACGAGACCTTCGGTAATCAATCGATGTCCGACCGACTCAGGGCCTACAGTAACAACTCCGTTCTTCTCTTCTACCTTGGTTCCTCCTCCTAGGCCAATGGAGACAACTTCAGGCATAGAGAAGGCACTTCGAACACCCCCGATTTCAACCCAGGTTCCTGCTTGGCGAGGGAAGCCGGAGGGAAGGCTGAATACGTGCAATTATATTAGCTTCCCCAAAACAATAGAGAATTTCGAAGATTTGTAGGTATAAGATTCTTACAGTGCACAAACATCAGTCGTCGTTCCACCAACATCAGCAACAATCACCTGTGCATTTGGAGCTCGGGAACGTGCCTGATCCAAACCAGCAAGGTAAGCAGCCCCGGACATGGAGTTCGTCGGTCCGCTGGAAAATGTCTTAATAGGGCACCTTTCCGCCGTCTCTGCATCAATGATAGTTCCATCATTTTGGGTTAAGAAGAGAGGACAGGAGAGTCCCAAATATCGCATTGCGTGTTTGAATCCGCGGACAGTCTTGCGGGGCGAACTTCAGAATAGACGTGTTGAGAATGGTGGCATTTTCTCTTTCCAGAAATCCAATCTGGCCAACTAAAGGAATATTACATCAGCTTTGACGGTTTTATCTTCTGTGAGAGGATCAAAGGATAATTTTCTACTTACTTTCTCTCGAGATGACAATATCTGCATCAGGTAATTCTTGTCGTACAATTTGCTGGACCCTAACCTCCTGAAGACCTCCCGTGTCAAGAGGAGAGAATACCCCAATAATCGCAATATCGTTTATTCCCTTCTTCTTAACGATTTGGCATTCCTTCCGGATTTGGTCCTCGTTCAGTGGCATGATTTCTCTGCCGTCGACTAGGAAAGAGGTTCTTTAGAATCGACAATCAATGGAAAGTCAGGCTGTCTACATACTTTCAAGACCTCCGTCAAGATAGGCGAGATGCCCGTTCATTATTCGTGACAAAATTGGAGGGAAATCTAGAAATGCGGGATTTTCCTTGGTATAGGGACCGCAGATCCGGAAGACGGCAACCTTTCGCAGGTTACGATCATCAGCCTGCACAATAGCATTGATAAAATGCTATCAGGCAGAATCGAAATATGTCAGTGAGAATAACAGATGTGAACTAGATGAATCATTGTGGTTGACATACAGTCGTTCCAATCATGACAGCAGATATGCTGTCACGGTGGATGCCAGATTTAGAGATGGCACCCTCAATAGCAACCGCAATACCATCAGTGACATCAGCCGTAGTGGGAGTTTTGAAAGAACTTCTGATGCCACGATGCTCTTCGTCTGCTTCTCCAGGATCTGCAGACCATTGTGACCCGTTAGCGATTCACAGAGGTTCACAGGATATAATAGGTGGTCGTACGTAGAATAACACAATCAGTATTCGTGCCACCTAATAAATTCGTTAATCTATCTTCCAACTTTCTTATCTTGTATGGCAAAATCAGCTCACCAACATCGACACCAACCCGATAAATCTTTTCAAGAGTCATGTTGACGAGATCGGTCAATCCTAGTTGTTCTCTAGGTAAATCTGGAGTACAGGAACCCTTGATACGTACTCAATTAGATTTAATCTACTATTTAGATCTAGGATCATTCCACTAACGCAATACTGCCGTTCTAGCTTTGTAGGTTGGCCGAGGATATAGTACGAACTACCCCTCTCTTCAACTTTGGTACAATGCTGCATCCTCCACGGCCGAAAGATGAACCACAGCTATCAAACGTCTTATCGTGATGATAGCGCAAAACTCCGCCCTAGCACTAGAAGCAGATTCTTATCGTTCGGCGACAATGTGAGATGAATGGTGGATGCTCTCGTCGGTGAGGCCTTCCTTGGGCGCTGGACTAGTGCTGAGCAGCTATCCGCTGGATCGCTTTAGACCATCATCAACCGTGCGTTTTGATAACACCCCCCTGTATAGATTAGATTTCCCTCATCGATCCTTTCATATTATAGTCAAAGTTAAAAGCTCAGGGACCACTACTAAGCAGATATCTTATCGATCTTCCAGCCACCACGACCAACAGATCAATCTTGGCCATGTCAATGCTCGTCGATTTCATCACTATTGTCATCCACGCTGGGCCGAGGATGTCCAGCAACGGGGATCTACCTTTCCCCATGGTGCTTCGGGGAGAGCCGCTTCCTAATGTCCATACAAGCAGATAAGGCGCGCAAATCGACATCCCTGTTAGATATTCTCCGCACGCAATGCCCACGAATGTTTAAGATAATATTCGATACAAAAAGTCCTAGCCGGACTATTCCCAACTCCTTGGGGGGAAAAATCTAGGAAAACTTGCAGCCTCATATAGCGACAAGCAGATTGATACTACAAATCCATATAAAACCTTGACATAGCCATCCATTCTTGAAAGAATCTGCACAGGGAACCAATACGCGGGGAGGAACCTGTCGATTTTAATACACCGCCCTCATCCTGCCAGCGCTCGAACTAAAAGAGAATATCACAATGAAATCATCTAGAATGAAGACTTTTCCGAGGAAAGTCTTGCGATGGATTGAACTTCCTCAAGATCAAGTTACCAACCGATGGTCGAATGAGGACATTCGGCCCGTGCCTCCAGAGCGTCAAACATGGAGTGAGTGTTGCCAGCAGATCAGCTACTTACAGAACTAACTAGAAAAATAAGATGCTTTACAATACGTGGAACTGTGGTTCCTTGTCAATATGAATATCAGCAGTTATGAGACCGGCTCCTCCCTCATCGCCACAGGAATGACATACTGGCAAGCTATCATCGTAATCATCATCGGCGATCTATTCGCTAGTGGATTTGCCGTTCTCAACTCCGTATCTGGTGCTTCTAGTCATCTGGGATACCCAATTGTGACGAGGAGTGTCTGGGGTATGTCCACTCAACTCTCTATCTAATCATAACTAACGTCAGCGAAAAGGAATGTATGGCGCTTACTTCCCGATCCTCAACCGCATTCTGCTTTCGGTAGTATGGTACGGTGTCCAAGCAGTCATAGGTGGAAAGATGATCTATGTCTGCCTCCGTGCCATCTGGATGGATATTGACAAAAGGATTCCAAACACGTTCCCAGAGAATATTGGCATCACCGTGGCACAGTTTGTCGGCTATGTCCTATTCAACTTCTTATGCTGCATTCTGATCTGGTTTAAGCCGCAGAAGCTCCGTCCTTATTTCCATGTTGGATCGATCCTGGTCTCTATCTCTGTCTTTTGTCTACTTGGATGGGCTGTTGGCACAAGCCAGGGCTACGGGACCGTTTTCAATTCGACAAGCGAGCTAAAGGGCTCCGCTCTCGGGTGGAAAATGTGCGCTGGGATTATGTCTGTCATTGGCAGTATCGCTGCTGGTATTCTCAATCAGAATGACTATACACGATTCGCTAAAAGACCAAGTCAAGTCACTTGGTCTCAGTTCCTATCATTCAATATCAGCAGTGCCATCATTCAGATTATCGGCGTCATCGTTACAGCGGCGACTCAGAAACGTATGTCCCTTCTTATGTATTATTTCAAGGTCTATACACTAACAACATAAATCAGAATATGGTAAGGGAACAGCTCTTTGGGATCCGACTGAGCTTTTCACAGCCATGCAAGACCAAGGAGGATCAAGAGCCCGTGCAGCAACTTTCTTCTTAGCCGTAGTCTTCATCATCTCTCAACTTTCTATCAACGTCCCAGGAAATGTCCTGGCTGGTGGTCTTGACGTCGCAAGCATATTTCCAAAGTATATCAATCTGCGACGAGGCGCTTACGTCCTAGCCGCTCTGAGCGTGCTACCAAACCCATGGCAGCAATTAGCCTCTGGGTCTACGTATGTGTTCCTAACTCGTGCCCCCTATGCATGCAGAAACAATAATAGATAGTACCATCTAACATCAAACAAAACAGCTTCCTCTCCGTCCTCTCCGCCTATGCCGTCTTCTTAGGTCCGTTCGTGGGGCTCTTGTGCGTTCACTTCTACCTCATTCAGAAGCGCCGATTTCACGTCCCTGATCTCTACGAGGGATCAAGCAAGTCCACTTACTGGTATACCTATGGTATCAACTGGCGATCAGCCGTCGCTTGGGTGTGTGCCGTTTTACCAAGGTGAGTTAATTCCCTTACGTCCCTCTCAATTGAAACCGAACTGACTAAGAATAAAAAATAGCATGCCCGGATTCGTAAACTCCGTCAACCCATCTATGAAAGTATCCGTGCACGCAACTCACTTCTTCGATCTGAGTTTCGTAGTTGGGTTCTGTTTAGGTATGTAAAATATTCCATTTTAGTTCATGATCCCAATTACTGACTTTCACAAAGCCTGCTTTTTTGCCTATGTCCTTCACTGGATTTTTCCAGTTGAGTATCCTGTGCAAAGCGCGTTGGAGCTAGAGGTCCTCGAGGGCATACAGCCGGATCCGACGATGCCGGAGGAGAAGGATGGTTCGACGATGACTATGACTGTGAGCATGAGTACAAAGGATATGTAGATGAATTAGTTAAGTCTTCTTTTTGTGATTTATTATGATTGCTGCAACCACCCGATTATGCCGTGATGTTATGTATCGCTATCTGATGCGGATGTACAGTAAATTCCGTTTCGAACAATAACAGGTTGTAGATAAAGTAGTTCGTATCCGGAGGACGATGTGGGTCCTTCCTTATCTAGTAACCTATCCAAGAAGCTTATCGCTAGTTCAACGTGCAAGGAAAGTGCCGAATTTTTGATAAGGGAGATCTCCGCGTTTTAGCCGCTCAGCAGGACATCTTAGCGTGTACTTAGGCGACACTATTCCGTATTTGATTTCCGCCAATAGAGAGATGTTTACCCCGACTTAAGTGGCCCCTCTGTTATGGGCGCTTATCCGGCTTATCTTTTCGTATTACTCTTGCTATTGATCAGGCTACTCTTCTTAGGGTATTAGAAAATATTCGATCTTGAGCAGAGTCCCGGGAAAGTTGCTGTCGTTTGGCCGGCCGTCTTCGTTCTGCTCCTTTCAAGAATCTCTTCGCGTTGACCTGGAGCAATTTGAGAATCACTCTTCATGAATTTTGTGTAACAGTGGCAGCCACATCTTCCAAAGAGCCAGTATCACCGGGTGTTGGGGTTCGGCCCTCACCTTTCTAATCAAAATGGCGAAAGTGTCAACGCAACCTTCAAAAAAGTCCTCGCCAATATTATATCTTTTACCCGCTTTACTTATTGGCATATTTGCGTACATTAATCCGTTTAATTGGTCGTTGCCATCCTTCTGGCAGAATGAGATCGACTCCAATGACTACATGGCGCGAGCCAGGCATATTCTGGCAGACACACCGTTGATTGATGGCCATAACGATCTTCCGTATCTAATGCGGGAACAGCTCAAAAACAAGATATATGAGTCTAGTTTCCGAGAGGGGCTTTTCAGTCATACGGACATTGACAAGATGCGGAAGGGCTTGATGGGAGGGCAGTTTTGGAGCGTTTATGTGCCTTGTCCGGGAACAACGACTACATGGAAAGCTGCCGAGATTGAACCGGATATCGATGATCCAAACGTACGTCTGCTTCTTAATAGACACTATGTGAGCATGTGGAAGTCTGTTTGGCAGTAGAGCTAAATTCCATCCGTTACAGTGGGCAGTTCGAGACACCCTAGAGCAGATCGACGTGACAAAGCGCTTCGTGTCCGAGTATTCAGATACTTTCCAACTGTGCACGACACCCAGTTGTGCTCGATCTGCATTCAAAGCTGGAAAGATTGCCAGCATGATCGGTATTGAGGGCGGTCACCAAACGGGTAATTCGTTAGGAGCCCTTCGATTAATGTTCAACATGGGAGCTCGTTATATAACTCTAACGCATAATTGCGACAATGCCTTCGGCACCGCCTGGACCACAGTAGACTCCGGGAAAGAAGACAAGGGCCTCACATCTTTTGGTCAGGAATATGTAAAAGAAATGAACCGACTTGGGATGTTGATTGACCTGGCACATGTCTCACATAATACCATGCGGGATGTGCTAAACATCACCCGTGCTCCAGTCATCTTCTCGCATTCTGGAGCATATAGTATGGAACCACACTTGAGGCATGCCCCAGACGACGTTCTCAGAAGTATGAAGGGAAATGGAGGCGTCGTCATGGTGCCTTTCGTAACTTGGTTCCTCAACATGAAGCATCCGGAGAACGCTACTGTCGAAAACGTCGTCGACCATATCGTGAGGATTGCGGAATTTGCAGGCTGGGAACACGTAGGGATTGGCTCCGATTTTGATGGGACTGTAGATGTCCCTAAGGGATTGGAGGTCGGTGATCTTTGCTATATTCGTCTACTAGAACAAAGAGCGTACGTCTGACATGCCATTAATGCTTCTAACAGGACGTCTCTCAATATCCCAACCTCATCGCGGCGCTTCTAGCCCGAGGTGCAACGGACGACCAGGCACGCGGGGTCGCCGGTGAGAATATCCTTCGTGCGTGGAAGGAGATTGAAGATGTCGCCAAAAGGATCCAGAAGGAGGAACGGCCTAATGAAGAAGTGTGGGAAGGAAGAGCTTGGAGTGAACCCAACCCAGATGTGCCTCTCATGTTTGAACGTCGTCGGGGATAAGAGGTGTCTATTTGATGATCTCATCATTCAGCTCCTCCAGGCTAATTAGGTATATCATATCTTCTTCCACTACTGAAAAGCTTACTCGAAGCAAAGGTCGTTCTTGTGAAGCAAGGTAAAAGTCTCCATATAGGGCGTGGTATCATAACCATTTGTCTTGGGACTTTTCTGGTGCTCGTACCCATTGTTGACACGAGTCCAATGTCATAGGGCGTGGACAGCAGGTCGGAGATGACATCCTAATTGGATCAAGCATGGGACCATGAACCGTGTCTCAAGCTTATTTGTGAACAATGGATGAGGAAATAATTTTTCTTACTGCCAGGTTTAGTGAATACGAGAAGAAACACGTTGAAATGTCCAAGTTAATTCTCTCTGGGATTTACGAGAACTAAGGTTGGTACCTGCCCTTCCTTATCAGGGCCCGGTCCGGTGAACCGATGGACGAGGCAAACTCTGTCGTCTTCCAACGTCATTTGAGGCGAGTAATGGAGTGTAGAACGATCTCTCGATGCTTCAGGGTATTTACAGAATCTCTCTATCTGTTTCTACAAGAGGAAGAATATGCAAAGCATACCATTGATCACACATTGAGCGCTATCCCACACCGCAAAAAGAAGTCTAAGCGGGCCGTAAGCGATATCCTACGTCAGAGGCGGATGAAGTCATATAGGCTGTCAAAGACACTGCCACCACAGAGAATTTACTCTCACATGGAGACCTATCGAAGTAGGCTCTCCATTGAAGCACCAGACACTTCGAGAAGAATGTCATGAGGAAAGGAGACTGAATACGCCAACTGATCAGTGTTAGTCAAGCGAAATGGCGGGCAATCTTTATCGGGACCGGAAGCCGCAGCCGGAGAGCGGAAGCCGAATTCAGAGCGTTCTGGTTGGCCGCGGCGAAGCGGTGAAGACCCTATGAGTCGACCGCGCCCCCGATGTTCGCTCCGGCGCCAGCCAGAAAAATCCTGTCGCCCCTCGTCTTCCCTCTCTTTCTTTCTCTTCCCATCCTGACTTCATGTATCCGCCATCCACCCACATTTATTGAATCCTGCCACCAGCCTTCCCTCGATACCGACGTTGTATCGGATCAATTCTATCCACCCTATACTACTGACGGAAAGAAAAGTAAAACCGCGCTTATGCGTGTGATTGTTTCCATTTTCACCTCCCAGGTAAGTCTTTTTTTCTCTCCCATGGACGGCCACAATTGGCACGCGACACCACGCCAGGAGACGCAACAAAAGCTAATATTCTTTTTCCCTGATAGGACTACATCTCGGGTATGCTACTATGAAGCATTGTCGAATTTGAACTGCAAACTGACCAGGCATAGATCACCTCTGGAAAGCCAACATAAACTGAGTCATAGTCGAACCAAACACGGATCAGAACTCTACTTTAATACAAAATGTTTGCTCGACTATTCAACTCCGCCCCCATCCGGGTCAGCACGCTGGCCTCGATGAAGGCGCCTACCCTTCAGGCTCGGTTTATGGCCACTGTCGATCGCAAGATCCCGACATCTTCCCCGAGACGAACGCCCGTGTCACACGACCGCGCGACGTTCACGATCCGAGATGGTCCCGTTTTCCACGGAAAGTCCTTCGGTGCCAAGTCCAACATCTCTGGTGAAGCCGTCTTCACCACCTCCCTGGTGGGATATCCCGAGTCTCTGACGGATCCCTCTTACCGTGGCCAGATTCTGGTCTTCACCCAGCCATTGATTGGCAACTACGGTGTCCCTTCTGCGGAGAAGGACACCAATGGACTCCTCAAGTACTTCGAGTCCCCCAACCTCCAGGCAGCCGGTGTTGTCGTCGCCGATGTTGCAGAGCAGTACAGCCACTGGACCGCTGTGGAGAGCCTTGGTGAGTGGTGTGCCCGTGAGGGTGTTCCTGCCATCTCTGGCGTTGACACCCGTGCTATTGTTACCTACCTCCGTGAGCGGGGTTCCTCCCTAGCCCGTATCACGGTAGGTGAGGAGTACGACGCCGACGAGGACGAGGCGTTCATCGACCCTGAGCAGATCAACCTCGTCCGTCAGGTCAGCACCAAGGCTCCGTTCCACGTCAGTGCTGCGGACCCCCAGTGTCACGTTGCTGTGATCGACTGCGGTGTCAAGGAGAACATCCTCCGCAGCCTGGTCAACCGTGGAGCTAGCATTACGGTATTCCCATTTGACTACCCGATTCACAAGGTAGCCCACCACTTCGATGGAGTATTCATCTCCAACGGACCCGGTGACCCAACCCACTGCCAGGAGACTGTCTACCACCTCCGCAAGCTCATGGAGACCTCTCAAGTTCCCATCATGGGTATCTGTCTTGGCCACCAGCTGCTGGCTCTCGCATCCGGTGCCCGAACTATCAAGCTGAAGTACGGAAACCGTGCCCACAACATCCCCACCCTAGACTTGACTACTGGTCGCTGCCACATCACCAGCCAGAACCACGGTTATGCTGTTGATGTTACGACCCTGCCAAGTGAGTGGAAGCCATACTTCGTCAACCTCAACGACGGTAGCAACGAAGGAATGATCCACAAGTCGCGCCCTATTTTCAGCACTCAATTCCATCCTGAGGCCAAGGGTGGTCCTCTGGACTCCTCTTATCTCTTCGACATCTACCTTGAGAGCGTGCAGAAGTACAAGAACAGCCAGGCCGTGTTCCAGCCGACAAGGGACAGCCGCCCCAGCCCTCTGCTGGTTGACCTCCTTGCCAAGGAGCGTGTCGGTGTGCAGCCCACCATTGGCATGCAGAACCAGCAGGCCGCCGCTGCCGCGGTTGCTGCCGCTGCCTAGTCTGTTTTCTTCTGTTCGTTCTCTTGGAGTCACGGTTGATGGGGTTTTCTTTGCTGGTGTTAATATGCTCTTTTGCGCTCGCGACATATCCTGTGGATATAAATTAAATGAACATGATTAATTTCTATAAACTTGCCTTCTGCTTTCTCTAGTAGCACTTCAATAGATCACTTAACCGGACGCTTAATGTCACTACTTGCTGCCATCTTCTCAAGTAACTGTAACAGCAAACTGGTACCGTAATTTCACACTTGACTCATTGCATCCATGTTCAAATACATCCGCATCCTATTATATCCAAATACATAACTACATAACCCCACAATCCACATACTGAGGCTGATAAATCCCTCTTTTTCTTTCTTAAATTTTTCATTGAACCAACTACTTGTCTACAGTTTACTTAGCAACTATCGAAACAACATCCTCATCCGACACAACATGTCCCAACCCCACTCTCTGTGGAATATGTCTCGCGCTCGCACCCCACACCAATGCATACTTGAACGTTTCCTTTAACGTGCGATGAATGTGATCGCACACGTCTTCGATGGTCGAGTTGCTCCGCACGATGAGTGCCTCGCTGAAGTCGGGGTCGACGCCTTTTCTGTTGTGGTTGAACTCGGTTAGTTTCATGACGGTCTTTGTTTGGGGTTCAGTTGGGTGAGGGGAGAGGAGGGGAGAGGAGGGGGAGAAGGGGTAAATACCGCTTCGTGTATATTCGAATCAGACGCAACTCTTTCCAGACGCGCTCGACGACGTCTTGGATGCCGAGATCGAGCTCGCAGCTCATTACGATCGTGTGCGGTTCGCGGGCGAGTTTGTCGAGGAAGTCGACGCTTATGCTGTCGATTTTGTTGTATACGTATAGACTATTCTTGTTAGTGGGGGAAAGCTTGGTGCATTGGGGAGAGGAAGGGGGAAGGAGGGTACCATCTAATGTATTTTCTGTGGTCTTTCATGATAACGTCAATGAAATCGTCGACGGTTGCTGCGGTGTCGAAGAATTAGCAATTATTTTTTTTCATGTTGGTAGAGATGAAAATAAGAGGGGGAGGAGAATAGGTATGTACCATTCTCATCTCGTATCAAAACTTCGCAATTGAGAAGTTTGTAGTCTCGAAGGATGTTGAAGATCATTTTCTCGTCTAGGTTCTTCGGTGGTGTTTGGAAGGTGATCTTCACACCACCCGCTTTCTTGGTCTTAAGGTAGATGTTTCTTGGAAAGACGTTAGTTATGTTTGATATAAAATGAACCGTGCATGAGAGAAAGAGGTGATTATTTGGTTCAACATACGGAGGCTCCCGGTTGAGTCGAATACCGACAGCTTCTAATTCAGCTTCCAGTAGAGCACGCTGCTCGGCACGTTTCGTAGCGTCCAGGACCATCATGATCAGATCACTCGTCTATAAGAAATCAATTAGCATAAAACTTCTCTTCTGCATAGAACATGCAAGGTAAACATGGATTACGAACCTTCGCTGCGGAAATAACCTGTCTTCCGCGTCCCTTACCCTCAGCAGCACCCTCAATGATACCGGGAAGATCAAGAATCTGGATCTCAGCACCACCATACTCCAACACACCAGGAATAGCTGTCAGGGTGGTGAATGAGTAAGCAGCAACTTCACTTTTCGTCTTGGTGATCTTGGACAAGAACGTCGACTTTCCCACGGACGGGAAACCAACAAGAGCGACACGTGCATCACCACTCTTGCTGACATCGAATCCTGCACCTCCTCCAGCACCAGCACCAGCGGTGGGTTCTAGTAGTTGTGCTCTTAGTCGAGCGAGTTTTCTGTATTGGGACGTTAGTCAGGAACCAATAGTAGTGTGGGGAAATAGATGGTTGATATAAGGGATCTACTTACCCCTTCAGAAGACCAAGGTGATATTCTTAAAAAGAGTAAGTTAATAAAAATTCAGAAGCTACAGGAACTACTAATATCCCACCTGTCGCCTTGTTCTCTATTAAACGTATTAGCTGCGGGGTACATTGAAAAGAAGTATGTTTGGAAAATACTTACTCTGCGTCCTCCGCATCTCATCTTCAATCCTACACAGAATCCCAAGTCAGACACCATATTCATAAAAAATATAGAGACATTCATCTCACTCCTTGATCTTGTCCGTGATGTTCACCATTTTGGCGATAGTTGGAGCAGAACCCCACGATCAAACTACTAGAGAAAGTCAACCGCCCAGGGCGGGGCAGATGGGCTTTAGAGATTATGCTGAACAAGATAAATGAAAGACAAGAATAATATCAAGGGGTGAAATAGTTTTCCCCTATTTTATGAGCGTTGTGAAAAAGATACTCCCGAATATCAAATTCATGAAAGCGAGCGGTGCCAAGACTTTTGAAAGCTGCGGTGCTCGAATCCACGTGACGTGGCATGGAAGCCGCCCGCATAGAATACTTTTCCATTTAGAGCCGTTACATAGATTCTCTGAAGTCGATTCTCATGAGATTACATTGAGATTGATTTTAATGGATGCCTGTTTTTCTTTGCTCTGAAACCCTGTGATAGATGAGAAGAAGAAATCCCTTTCCCCGGAGCCAACAAAACTGTAGTTACTTAGTCTACCGAGTTGCCTTGCATCTTTTTTCCTTTCAATCTTTCGTCTTTCAAACTTGAAAAGAAAAAAAAAAAACGAAATTTTATCCTATCTTCACAACGGAGTTGAAATTCAATTAATTACTCTTCTGTTCGGTGATATCAGATTCAGAAGATTTAATCCTCAACTGAAATAGAAATCAATATCATTCTGTCAATGCAAATATCAATGAAATATCCAAGATTTCAATATCTTTCAAACGAAAGTTTTGAAATACTAATCTGCAATCCTTGAATTTTAGCATCTCACGTTGAAAATTCATTTAATTTTCCATTCATGCGATTTAAAATATGAGTACACTCAGAAATACAATTGACATAAATTAAATTTCATCAAGAGTAGTTGGCATTTCATGCGCTTCTGGCATTTTGTATTTCAAAATGTCAGTTAGGCCCGCGCTAGCACGATGTGTACTAGAGCTGCGAGTTAGGCTTATATATGTAGTCAGCAAAATGAAGACCGCAAGTATTAATTAGATCATCTCTGGAAATTTCTCAGGCTTCATCTAGATAAGCGATATCTTTTTCTTCGGTGGCGAATAAAACTGTTAGGAGCGCGGGGGTTTCGTGCTTAAAGTCATGGAAGTTTACAGAAATATATATACGCTTCACGAGAGACCTATAGAAAAGCATTGCCCACTTGACCATAATTATTCACTTCCGAATATTAGTGAAACCTCTGGATCTAAAATATGAGGCGATATCTACATCTCTGCTGAAAGATTGCATCGATTTATTGTCTAGTATGGGTTCGAAATATTGATGCCTCAGGCATAAATTCTGGGTAACGGATTATTACATAAGCTAGATATAACCTCTCACGACTTCACCGAGGCGCATTTGGATAGCAGATTCAACAGCAGCTATGGCGTCCACAATCAGTCCTCCACCTGTGGAGAGAGATGAAGAGACAGAGCAAATCTCTACAACTGAGAATGCCCTTGTGACTCAAAACGCAGAGACTGCTGTCGTCTCTGCAGAGGGAAACGATGGAGAGAAGAAGACCAAGAAGATAATCCGCCGCAAACGACGGCCAGCGCGACCGCAGGTCGATCCCTCGACGATTAAGTCAGAACCACCGCCTCAGACTGGTACGGTTTTTAATATCTGGTATAACAAATGGTCAGGTTAGTAGCGGATTATGTGCTCCTTGGTATTCACAACGGAAGCTGACCGTGACATTTCTAGGCGGCGATCGCGAAGACAAATACCTTTCCAAACATCACGCACCGTCGCGCTGCAATATTGCGAAAGATAGCGGATATACGCGTGCCGATAAAGTTCCCGGATCATATTTCTGTCTGTTCTTCGCGCGCGGTATTTGGTACGTACCATGGATGTTATATGCCTAATGAACATTTGAGAGTACAATTTAGTTCAAGACTAACTGAAACTACAGTCCTAAAGGACACGAATGTGAATATCTCCATCGCCTACCAACTATACATGACTTGTTCAACCCAAATGTGGATTGCTTTGGCCGCGACAAGTTCAGCGACTACCGCGACGACATGGGTGGCGTTGGATCATTTATGCGGCAAAACCGAACACTCTACGTTGGCAGGATTCACGTTACCGACGACATCGAAGAGGTTGTTTCCCGTCATTTCGCAGAATGGGGCCAGATCGAACGTATTCGAGTCTTGACCTCGCGCGGCGTCGCCTTCGTAACATATACAAACGAAGCGAACTCCCAATTTGCCAAGGAATCCATGGCCCATCAGAGTCTTGACCACAATGAGGTGCTCAACGTTCGCTGGGCGACCGTGGATCCGAATCCTCTGGCGCAAAAGCGCGAGGCTCAAAGAATTGATGAACAGGCTGCTGAGGCAGTGCGCAGGGCGCTGCCTGCGGAGTTTGTAGCGGAACTAGAAGGGAGAGATCCTGAGGCCCGTAAGAGGAAGAAGATCGAGGGCACTTTCGGCTTGGAAGGGTATGAACCCCCGGATGAGGTGTGGTATGCGCGGGCCAAGGAGTTGGAAGCAACGGATGAGTCGAAGCAGTTAGAGGCGCCTGAACAGCGACGGCTCCTAGAAAGTGCGCCTGTTTCTACATTTACCGAACAGGCTGAGCCGGAAGCTGCCAGTGGGGGAATTATTTCAAGTTCAACTTTAGCGGCGTTAAAAGGATTTGCGGGAGGAAATGTGACGACACAACAAGCGCCTCAAAAAGCAGCAGGTCCATTGGTTGCTTACGGCAGTGATGACGAAAGTGATTGAAACCATTCTAATTAGTTGGTCTCTTTTTTTTCCTGCATACATAGTGTACAATAGTAGAGATACCTAAAAGGGAAACTTCCCATGCTCGTTCCATAACCTCAAAAAGTCATTCATCGTTACAAGGGTAACTCAAGAAGACTAGGGTTCGTCTTGTTGACATCAGAAAACCGCCAATAAACATAAACTCCTGCCGCGGCCGTAATTTCATCTCTCGTTTCCACGTGTCAGATCGTAATAAATGCACGATCCTGTGCGATAGTTGTAAATAAAAGCATTAGTGTAACTCTCCTTGCCATCATTGGCATCCCGACTCTCGTTTGCGAGGTCATTCATCAACTCGTGAACTTGACTCAGATATTTCCTCTCCGTCAGAGGCGCACTTTGGATAACAGTACGCCAGCTGTCAGGGTCGGACAAACGAGTGTCTCTGATTGCGTCAAGGACATCATCCCTGGTGTCTATTGCAGCAACAGGGCCGTTGAGTGCCTTATCAGCTACTTCACGAGCATGCAGGAGAGCTGTAACTACGATTAGCAAACGTGATATCACTGTGCAAAAAGGATAGACCTACCAGACTCCACGATATTTCTTCTGTTGCTTTTCTTGTTCCTGTGGAGTGGGACCAAGATGCGCACATCATTCCCACGATCGCCGGCAGACACACTCCCCTCCTGTTGACTGGACAATCTGTGCAATCTTGGATGCTCTGCGCTTCCTTCGCGTTGATTGCGTGCACGGATTTCGTTGCGCAGCCACGAGACTAGCTCAGAGCTTCTCACATCGAATTCCTCCTTAGGGAAAAGGCTTCTGATCTTCAAGCCGCGTTCTCTGCTGTCTGGTTTGACAATAACAATCCAACTATGATTATCATCCTTGTATCTGGCAAGAAGCTCCTCAAGCGAGGAGGCATCGACAGCTAGCTCAGCACTGATATTGTTGGCCCACAGCTCCTGAACGGTCCTGATGCCCACTGTACGCAGCACGGTAGGGTCGAAACTCGCAACAAGTACATCACACTATACCTGTTAGCAACTAAGTAGTCTCGTGTCTGGGACAAGCATCTTACTCGTCGAGTTCGCCAAAATCCTCCAGTCTCAGTCTCAGAATGCTTCAAGAATGCCTTGCTTGTCTCTCTTAAATACTCGAACATGCTGCTGCTTAGTTTATCCCAACTCAAGTTGAAACCGACGGCGTGTGGCTGAGACCGACTGGACAGGACTCGAGGGTTGAACTCTTGGATTAGTCGGTCATATCTTCCACCGGCGGCAAATACGTCTCGACTTTTGCTATCAAAAACACACTGGAAGAGGATACTTCCCCTGAAGAATTTATCATTCAGACTACTCAGGGGGTTTACGTAGACCTTCCGTTTGATTTCAAATCCCTGGAGATATGAGATCAGAGCGTTGATACGAGCGAAAATTGGCGGAAGCCTCTCTGCGAATTCAGTTCCTTCCATAATCGTCTCCAGTTTCTGTAGCACCTTCTCTGGAGTATCTATGATGTGTTAGCGGAATAGTTTAACTTAGGAGCACCAAGAAGACAAACCTCTGAAGTCGAACCTAGCCAGATCGTCCAGGGAAGTGGATGCGACGCCTATAGAAGGAGAACGCAGCTCGCTTCTTATCTTTTGCATGGTCCATTTTCCGACATTTAGCTTGCTAATGACCTCTTTAACAATAGGAATCTGAGCAGAAGTGATACGGCAGAATTCCATGATCACAGCAAGGAGGTCAGAATGATTGATAAGAAAGCACATAGGCACTGATCGCAATGGCGGAAATTCTTCAATGATCTCATCGAGCACCTTGATGACCTCGGCCTCCTTCAAGGCGAGATCTAAGGTATTATGAGAGACGATGTCAAAGTCAGCTTCCTTGTGAGTCCTCGGCTCACCACCATGGGGAGATTCTCTATAGACAGTGCCAAATGCGAATGTCCTTTCAAGAGAAGAGTGCTGGCGTGGAATCGCGCGAGCATTCGGAAGAGTAAGGTCGAAAGGAAGCTGGACTAAATTACCCGCAGAATCCAGGAGTTTTACAACACCATTACCATAATGCTCTGATCGAGGGAAGAGTAACTGCCTTGTAGTCTCCACGGCACCGTGTTTCCGAAATATGGCGGTCAGCTTCTCCTTCACCAACTCCTGAATGAGCATCTCGTTTGCGGCTGGTGTCCCACGCGAGTCTAAATCCCACGTAATGTCTTCAAATCTCTTAGGGGACTGAGAGAAGATGGCGGAGAGGATTCTCTTGTAGTCTGGAGAGTTTGGTTCCGAGAGAAGTCGAATGATCGCTCGCCTGAATGTTTCTTCCTCAATCTGAAGCGGGATCTTGCCACTCTGAAGGAGCTCGGCCGCAGAGGGGCGTTCGCTGGGACGATGACTGAGAAGCGACTCGATAATCTCGCCCTGCACTGCCTTCTCTGGTAGTTCGAATGTTGAAGGAAGTGTATGAACTCTCTCTCTAATCGCTTGTAGGGTCTGGTCACGCTCCATGGCAGTTTTGAGTGGGTGACACATCTCGAAGAAGATAACACCCAAAGAGTACATATCCACCTTCTCGTTGTAGTTACCGCCAGCGACTGACTTCATCTCTGGGGCAACATAGTAGGTGGTGCCGATGCTTCGCGTGAAATTACCGGTATAATCGGCTGCGCCGGATGAGCGCACTGCGGTGGTAAACTGCCCACTTGTAGCCAAACCAAAATCTCCAATACGCGGGTTATTCGCAACGTCGATAAAGATATTGTCAGGCTTCAAGTCACGGTGTATTATTCCGTGGCTATGAATATGGTTCAGTCCATCCAGTATTTGGCGAAATAGACGCCATGAACTGTCGATATCGTCATATAGGCCATTCCTGATCAAGTCGCGGAGCGTATGCTTCTCACAGTACTCCATCTGTATGTACAAGGTAGTGGTAACGGGTCGACCTTGGGAGCCTGATTTCATGCGAGCAAGTTCTCGACCTTCACTGGTCGACATATGATCCCCATTAGAAACTCTATCATCTTCAGTAGTTGTCCCATCATTTTCCTCATCGGTGTCATAACCGAATTCAACTTTAGGATAGCCACTCGAACTAATGAAATCAAGGCCACCAGTAGTACTGTATTGATAATCATTTTCATCCTGGTCACCATTCCGGCTAGACAAAAGGTCTCCGTCGGTTGATGACACAGCCTCTTCATCGGCACCATCGAAATCTTCTTCCAGCCATGCGGTGTAATAACGCACAACGTAGGGATGATTAAGTCGAGATAGCAACATGATTTCTGACAAAGTATCCTTAAGTGCAGCAGAAGAATTCTGCGAAATCTTTTTCACTGCATAGAAACGGCCGTCGAGTTTGTTCCTTGCCTTAACCACTTGGCCAAAGCCTCCTCTGCCTAGGCGGCCTGCCTCGTCGAAATCTTGAGCGTACCGTGAAAAGGTGGGCATTACACCCTGAGAATCAAGTCTCGGGCGTTTTTGGAGCGAAATGGAGTTGGAAGCGCTCGTAGGCGTAATCAACGGAACGTCAACACGGAAGAATTCAGAAGGTTGAAGTTGGAAAGCCCCTGGGCGTTTCTTCGGATCAGGCCTGAAAAACTCCCGAAGCAGATCCTGCAGCGGTTCGGAAAGATCGAATGAACCCATGAGAGCGTTGGCGGACGTGTAGCGCTGTAGGATGTCATTTCCGAATGCCATCTGAAGAAAGACTATACCCAGGTCCCATATATCAGTCTTCGTTGTCGGCTGTGCGCCTTCTTGAGTGAGTTCTGGCGGCAGCCAGAATGGTGACTTGGAAGTTGTTAGAGATCCCTGAGTGCCGGTTGGATCTGGTAACGCTTCTTCAACGCTCGCTTGTAATTTCACGGTCGTATCACCTGCTGGACTTCGAAACAGCATTATGCGACCTGAATCAACGTTTCCATGGACGAGACCACTGCGGTGGTAGTACTCGAGAGCCTCCAGAAGTTGAAGCATCCAGGAACGAATCGTATCTACTGAGACGCTGCCAACGAGATCCAACAATTCGGACAACGAACCTTTGTTTGCGTACTCAAAGAGAACGTAAATATGCCATGTATTGTCATACGAATCGTACGCATCTAGTGGTCTGTGGATCTTGAATCCAATAAAGTCGACAAGATTTGGATGTCGCAACTTCTTCAGCAACTCCAGTTTGTCCTCACTGGTTCGCATCTTCTGACGGAACGCTGGAGTCTCCGGGCCCTTCTCATCAAGGAAGATCTCTTTCAGGAGAAGAGGAGGTGCACGGAGTTTGTCCTTATTATCGCGGACTGCTGGCCGAACCGTGAATGTCTCCTTGTTGTGTGTGCTTTTAAGCATAGTCTTTCCCCAGATACCACGGAACATCAGAGGCTGGCCTTCATTGTCATTCATGACAAGAGGTGGGTCGAAGGTAATGACACCGGGGGTCTCTTCCGTTGGCTCAAACAGAGAACCTTCCATAGTGGCTGTACGACTCTTTCGTCTCGAAATACGGGTCCGCTCTCGTTGCTTAAGCTTGTCTTGAATGAGCTGCTGCAACGTGCGCTCTTCCTCTGCGGTTGCTGCTTCCTGCTTTCGCAGCTCTTCCTGTTTCAGTTGCTCTGCTTGTTGAATAGCCGCAGCTTCCTGCTCAATGCGTTCTTCTTCCAAACTTGGGATATCCTTGTCCTCAGCTTGCGCTTGTGCTGCATCCTCTAGAGTATCTTGAATGGACAGCGCAATCTCGTATATCATCTCAGAACCGAGCAAAGCTTTTGGTTTGTTCTGAACAATATCTTCAATCCTTGACTTTGCTCCTCTACGAAGATCATCTAATTCTTGCAGCGAAATGTTCGGAACCGTCTTCGGGTACGTCGCCGGAAGCTCGACAAGTAACACTACTCCGATTTCAGGATTTGAAGATGCTCGCAGTCGAAGCTTGAAGGCAATTTCCGAGGATTGCTAAAACAACAATCAGTACATGAACCAACCGTAAGGATGCCATTTTTCTGTAACTGACGTACATGCCATGCTGAACGTCTGTTCTCTACTTCTTCAAAGTCATCGCCATAGATCGAGCGTAGAGCTTCGGCTTCATTTTGATGGATTTCTTGGTAGTTTGTGGTTGCTAGGATGGGCAGAGACAGCACATCTGGCTCGGACGGGGACGACCTGTTATCCGACCCTGTAGAGCCATTCTTCTGGGCATTTTTATTCTTTTTCTTCTGTTTATGAGGCATGGCGGGGATCTTTGAGCGGCGCGGAGAAACTGCATCCGACGGTATTGGCCCTTGTCACGTGTCAGTGACAAGTGTTGCAGCCGAAGCTGCAGGCCTCTTATCTCTTCACGGGGGACATGGTGAACAGTGAATGAAAAGAGGGAGTGAATGAGTGAAGAGAGGTGCAGTGAAGTGAAAGTCAAATATCGCGGGGAAGCAGAGAGTTAAAGCAAAGAGCGGTATCGATAGCCTGTCCGCCCCGTTATTTTTCCGCCTCAGCCTTAACGCCCCAAGAAAGTCTAATGCGGATGCCAGAACCGCCCGGTAAACAAAGCGCATCGTTCCACGTCAACCCCCATCCCAGCAACCTGTGGCCTCACCCAACACCAATGGGGCTCATATTGCCATGTGTCTTGCTGCCGTGTGCGTGATTTGAAATAAGCACCTTTTGGTTTTTGGCAGACAAGATGTTGGGTTGGATCACTGGCCAGAATGGAGACGGAGCAGGTAAAATCCAGCCCTTCGAACACGACCTTACTTCGTGATTTGACATCTAAAAATTGACCCTGACTGGCGCAGACGACTCCAGAGTTTTCGAGCCTCCCGAAACACCAGCCCCTGTTTTCGCGATTCGCGCCTTCAAGAGTGCCCTTTTTGGTACGCCCGGTGCAGAGGACGATGGAGATGAGACGACAATGTCGCGGAAGAATCGACGACTATCGGAGCCTCCACGGAGCAAAAATGACACTACGAAGCTGTCAGAAGATAAGCCGACAGTGATTGGTGTGTCCAAGGATAAAGACTCGGATCACGAGATGCCACTACCACCTACAGCGTCACCTACCAAGAGTATCCTGGTCACACCGGGAACTACCTCTAACCGCCGCAAGACAGTCTCCTTTGGTGAATCGGTTATGGATAATGAGCGCAAAAAGGATGCACAGGTCTCCAAAGCAGCTAAGTTGACGCCCTCAGGAAATGTCACTAGCCAATGGATGTCGGGTCAGCCAGATGGGAAGAGCAAAACTCGAAGTAAACTCACGCAGAGTTTACTCAATGCTAGGGACAACCCGTCATTCGACCCACCAAGACTCGAGACCACCAAGTTAACCAAGAGCCCTAAGGAGACTGAGTCCGCGACAAGAGACCAGCCGGAGGAGGACCTGGAGGATGTGACAATCAACCTGGACGATCCCCGTTCACAATCAGGGAAGTATTGGAAAGCAGAATTTGAGAATTACAGGGTGAAGACCAATCGTGAGATCAAGAAGCTTATCCAGTATCGCTCCGTTGCGAAGTCTTACGCCAGGAAAAAAGATGCAGAAGCATTACGGTTGGCAGAGAAGCTTAGGGAGGAAGAGGCCAAGGTCGCGGATATGGAACGGCATGTCTCCAATCTAGCTTCTACTATGGTTGGCAGTGGAGGTGATGCCGACAAAGAGAAGCTCGTCCAGGACCTCACGAAACAGACGGCTCTGGCTTTGCAGTATAAGCATAAGGTCAACAGACTACGGAAGCTCCTGGAGCGGCATGGTGTTGTCGGGAGCGATGTTGAACAACAGGATGATGACACGGTCTCTGAAAGGAGAGCAGAGGAGCTCAGGAAGACCCAGCAAGCGTTGGACCAAGCGAATGCCAAGATCGAGGAGCTGTCACTCCAAAAGACTGATCTGGAGAGACTGCAAGGTTTAGCGCAAACCTCTGAAGAGAAGGCTGCCTCTCTTGAAAAGGAAAATACCGCTCTTAAACTGAGCCTCTCACGGGTCAAGCAGGAAATGACAAAGTATGAGGGACGGCGGAAGGAAAAGGAGGCCAAGTTGAAACAGCGGGAGACGAAGCTTGAGGCCCGAAACCAAGAATATAGGGAACGCTTGAAGGCTGCTGCCCAGGAGCGACGCGATGCGGAACAGTCTTTTAATGAGGAACGCAGGCGAATGCAGGAGCAAATCGACTCGTTGACAAGTACAATCGCAAATATGGGACGATTTGCGACTGTAGGAACTGCTACAGCACACACCTACAGTCCGACAAAACGTCATCATTCTGGAGTGGATGCATACGACTTTGTTCCGCAGCCACAGAACGGGTATGTCGGTAAGCAGCGTGAATTTGAGGAACCTGGTAGTCCAAGTCCCATGTCCAAGCGTGACGGCCGTCAGATGCGGAGGAATGCTTCTGATACTGTCCCTGAGCGACGCAGATTGTCCAAAAGGCCCCCTGCTGATCGCGATGAAGAGGACCCCTTAATCATCATGGAAGATTCGCCATCGAAATATCTTGCATATCATTCTGAGCCTCGTCGCACAAAGGCCGCTGGAGCCATCCCACCATCATCGCCTCCTGACTTGCTCCCGATGGAGTATCGAGAACATGTGTCTCCTCAGAAAGTTCAGCACAACCAGCCCAGCCGTCGTGTGTTTCCCTCTCCTCGGCCAACAATGATTGGCTTCCCTCCAAGTCCCGAAAAGCCTGATGACCACGGGAGACATAATACACACCACGTCAGGCAATCTCGTCACAGAGCAAGCCATCTCCCCCCTATCGTGCATGCTGTTCCAGCAGAGCAGACCTTCCTAGACAACAGCCGGACCGGAAGTCTAGCAAGTATCAAACGCGACGCAATGTCTGCTGAGCGCCTGGCCGCCGCCCAAGCCCGATTGAGACAGAGACACGAGAGCAGAAAAGGCCAAGAAGTCATGGGGAAGGAAAACGTCAGAGCCTACGTTCACTAAGCGGTATCCCAGAATCGCCGTACTTATTTTAACATGTTTACTTGAAAGTCGAGTTAGAGTTACACAGTTGACTAAAGCGAGGGAGTATGGCGTCCGCGGAAGCGAAGCATTGTTAGCGATATGGGGACACGGCGCACGTGATGAGGATTTCTTTTCAGGGCTTTTTCTTCTCCCCCTTCTATACTAATCCAGCCGATATCCCTTAGCCTTTCATCTTTGAGTTCTCCTTTTCAAGGTGATATACCCCGGAGATTCGAGTCGCGGTATTAGCGCTTTTACTTCAGTTCAAATTGGAAAACTATATATTTCTATCGTTTTACTCCTCTGCCTTTCCTTCTGAGATTACGTAGCGAGCTTTGCGTAGATAAAGTAACCAATGCCCCCAGAAGATGAACTGGAACATATATCTCACCCTGGCGGATTATACTCTACATACGAAGACGTATCTGCATGTGTGACATAAAACATGTGATGGTTATATGATTCCTCAACTCTGTTATATTAGAGGAGGACACGTGCTGCAGATAAATATCTAGACAACAGTAATCTAATCTAAAGGAGAGCGTAGATACAAGGTATCTCTAGCTATGTATCATCTCAAAGAGCGAAAGACGCAACAGAAAAATAACGAGATCTAATTACCCATTTGCAACCCTTTCTCTCTCTAATCTGTGATTTTCATTTATGCCTTTCCATCGCAGAAGGATACGACGGCCCACTTTCCACTCCAAGCCCACTTGCGGGCTCCGGAGTCACCGCCGCCGTTCTCAGTTTGGCGGAGTTTCTCGTCGAGGCCGGAAGGCAGTCCGACGACAACGTCGGCCTTGCAGGTGCGGAAGGCGAGAGTGCGCATACCGGACTTGGGTCCCAAAGGACCAATTGCGGTGGTGAAGGGGGTTGTTGGATCCCAGTCGGCCTGTGCATAAGATGGTTAGAAAGTATAATTTAGATTGTTATTAAGGGATGAAAACTTACGTCGCTAGTCAGCTTTCTGTAGTTCAGATCTCCCTTGAACAAGACTAGTTCGCTCTGCTTCAGGTCTTCGAAGAGATCAGGAGCCGTCGTTGGTAGACGCCAATAGCTTCCGGAATTCGTCCAGAACCGGTGCGGACGCAAGACCAGCTTGCCTTCCGCGTGGAAGTGGCTCCATTGGTCGAAGAGGAACTTGATCTCTTCAACTTCAGGATTTGATAGAGGCTCGTATGTCTTTCCTGTGTCATCAGGAGCAGTGTAGAATGCCTGTGGATCATGGAGGGCATTGAGCAGGTCTGCAAAGTCCTTAGGAATAACATCCGAGACAAACCACGGGATGGTCTTTGGGTGAAGAACGACGGTCGTGGCCAGATCTGCGGATAAAAGGTATCCAGCGAGGATGAGGTCCACAAACAGTTCGAAACCAGCATTGTCAAGAACGATGTCTACCTGGCGCTCCTGGTTCTTCTTGGTCTTACGCGCATCCCGCAAGACATCAAATGCAGCGTCCAGATCGTTGACGATGATGTTCTTCTGCGAAGCCTTGCGTGCCTCTGAACCCTGAAGCTTCTGAATATCCTCGTAGGTGAGCGAGGTGAGGAGAGAGAGATCAGTAGCATTTCCCCAAAGACAGATCTCGCACATCTCCGAGAAAAGTAGCTTCTCCGCTTCCTCTACCTGCTCTGCGCTCCTGCTATCGGCGCTCTTATTGGCTTCCGCCTCCTTAGCTAGCTGTCTGTATTTGTTTGCCAGCTCGAGCACGGCAGGACGGGAGGACTTGAAGGTGGACATCTTCTGGCGAGCGAAGACATCGTAGCTCTTCCAATGCTTCGAGAGGCGGAATAGGGTGTTTATGCGCCTGTCTATAATTACGACTCAGCACCATGCACAAACCTCTAATATGCTGGTAGACGTACAGAGATAGCATTCTGAGTATAGCCATGCCACATTTAACCAAGTCGGGTTTCCTCTCTGCTCTAACTCCTTGTTATATTCCGCGATATCTGGTTCTCCATCGTCGAGAAGCGGCCTTCATAAAAATTATGCTTAGTCTTGCTTTTACCTTGAACATTGGATTTGAGTAAAAATACTCACGTTAGCTGCCTATCATGCTGAAGCTCGTACTTCAGCTTTGCCAGGTTTTCGATAATGGATTTGCCCTCAGCGCGCTTCTCCTCGTCGGTGACATCTGCGACGGTTCGGTGGAGATCGTCAATTACGCCCGTCTGCAGAGTGAGAGAACACCGTCAGTACATGGGACCTGAGGCGTTATAAGAGGAATTGACTGACCAGAATCACCGGCCAGCGGTCGCGCGCCGAAACAGAGGCAAAGCTCTTCGGGTCGGACGTGAGGTATTGCGCTGATCGATCGCGGGGTTAGCTTGAATTACCCCCTCTATTGGGGAAAAAATAAAAAAAAGATGGATTGACTGCGGGGAAGACCAGATAAAACTTACGGGTCTTAGGATCCAGCTCCATCTCTAGCTCTGTCTTTCTGAGTCGAAGAACGAGATAAGGAACAGGACTCTATGGATGTATAAGTAGGAAGCAATTAAATGCCCAGACCTTAGTAAGTTTGTTGGAAACACAACGGAAACATCTCCGCCGCGGGGTCATTACGCATCCAGCTCCACGGGATCGGTGAGATCGGGGAGATCGATGAGATTGTCCTCCACATCGCCTACTGCTCGATCCTTTAGATATACCACCTTCTAGAGATCGCATTTGATAATGTCATCATTTCTATTGGACTGATAACACTGATAACTCCGTTCGCTCAGATGGCTTCATATATTAGCCCCTACGTTCTCCAGCTCTCCGAGATAGAGAGCAATTCCCAAGCGCGTCCGCTCTTGATATCTGAAACAAGTGCAAAACGTAAGGCCCACGTTCCATCGTATCGCTATGCAAAACGCTGCAAGAGAAAAAGATGATACAGATTGTTTCTGTATGCAAGAAACATGCAGTTATGGGACTATTTCAGATATAGAAATATGCCTCATAGGGGAATCACCCAACCTCATGTCACTGAAGCCATCGCTGAACCAAAAAGCGGCATCTATTGGTCTACGGAACTCGCCTTTGCATCCGAAACGCCTTCTCCTAGGATCCAATTGATGCAGAGATTCATCACATCATCATTGACATAAGTGAGCTTTGCGCATAGGCCTGTTGAACATCAGCATAATGCAGTTACAAATGTGGAAAAATGGAACGAACCATGGGCTTAATGTCTGGGTGAGGCACGGCATCGAACTTGTGGAATTCCAGCTTGAGCTCCGGCCCAATGTTAATGTAAGCACCCTTGTTCTCCGTCGTATCACAGTACTTCGGTGCAGAGAAGACGGTGATGCAGCGGCCATCGTGCTCGACCTCGTATCCTTCCATCCGCACTTCGTGTGATCGGATAATTGCTTCGAGACCGTTCTTCTCGCAGAAGCGCTTGGTGACATCGGGACCGAACTGCAACCCAACACCTCTCTTGCTGGGGCCCCGGCCGGGAGTGGGCTGTGGGTCGGTCCATAGCATCTCCATCATCAACCCCTGCTGACCAGGTTGGCGCTGGGTGTGTCGGTTCAATTTCCGGATGTCGTCCAAACTGGTATTGTCATCGGAGAAGAGACCACCGTGGAGAACGAAGTATTTATCACCAATCAATGTGGCCAGAGGCAGGGCGGAGAACGATTCGGAGAAGAGCTTGAACATCCGCTCATTATATTTGGCCTTGCACTCGCCCTCGAAACCATACGCCCGGTTCATGTCGTCCGTCTCGTGGTTTCCGCGGTTAAGGAAGAACTTATTCGGTCGCAGCCACTTGTAAGCATACAGAAGGAATGCAATTTCTGTCGACCACGAGCCACGATCGACGAAGTCTCCATTGAACAGGTAGGCATGCGTATCTGACGGGAAGCCGTTAAGTCTGAAAATCTCCAAAAGGTCGAAGAATTGTCCTAGCACAAGTCAGACTACTGCCCCCTTCTAACAACAGTCAGGTGGGAATGCTTACCGTGTGTATCACCACAGACCGTCAGCTTGGTGCCCTTATCCACGCCGACTTCGACCATTGTTGGCTCCGCAAAGGTAATATCCCTCACAGCCTTGATGATCTGGAAAGCGTACTTGCGATGAATCTTCTTCCCGTTCTTGAATCGCTGGATCATGTCGTCGATGAACTTCTGCGTCATCTCGGACTCTAGTCGGACACCATCGTAACTTTCATCGACCACGATAGAGTCAATGTCCAGGTCCTCAAAGGCCGACGGCGGCTCTGAAACTTCAATAGCCTTCTCGAATTCAATGCGACGGATCAGTTTCTCGCACTCCGCTAGCTTTAGCTTCGCATCTCGGTTGTTAGGTTCCCTCTTCACGACGGCCTTGAAGTCCTTGAGAGCTTCGCGGGAATTTAGGATCGCAGTGTTTGCAAGGGCTCGTCTCCAATACGCCTACAGATTATCGCGCATCAGCATACCTAGATAATCACATATGCTTCGCACTCTTTACGGGGCCGCAACTAGACTGCTAACCTTCACGTAGGAGGGATCGAGGTCGATTGCCTTGGTGGCATCAGCGACCGCATAGCCATAAGCCTCAAGCTTAATATGACACTGACAAACAGGAAAGAAAGTTAGTATTTCCCAATAACACTCCGCCAAAAAAAAGTCTCTTGAGAAAAACCTCGTCGCAAAAGACGTATTTTAACTCCGAGTGGGGTCCGCGCGTACCTGCGCTCTGTTACAGTAGAATGAAGGGTCCTTGTCGTATTTCTCTATCGCTTTGGTGTAGAATTCGATAGCGGTAGGCCAATCATGCTGTCCAAAAGCCTTATTACCCTGCAGCTTCAGCGCAGTGGCCGCCTCAGCATCGGACGAAGTCATCGGCGGAGAACTGAGGGGAAGTTGACGGGGCACACGACGCACGAGAGAGGGGATAACAAAGGGTCCACTGGTAAATAAAGACTAATCTAGGTACTCCAACCGGTTCGTAGAATGCCAGTGGTAGAAAAGGAAGCGAAGAGGAGAAATATAGACCCGTACCAAGAGGAGTGGAGAGGAGAGAGAGGTCGAAGTTTGGAGGTTCAGCGGCGTTCGTCGAAAAGCTGCGGTACCTTTCTTTTTTCCCTGGCGGGCGCAGAGTTGAGGCACTCCAGTAATCTCCGAGCATTCTTTCTCCGATGCCAACGCCGGTCTTGGCATCGCCTTTCGAGAACCATCGACCGTGAAGAGGAAGTTCAAGCTTCGAGACGCCTCCGCTGGCTGGCTGAACACGAACAAGCACGACGCCTCCACCTCTTTTTTCTTTTCTCTACCCCAGTCCTCCTTTAGCGGGGATATCGAGACCTTGCTTCAGGGAAGTCATCCACTTCACAACCTTCCCCATCAGCTATGTCCTACTACGTTCCCCCAGGCCAACAGCGCACGCTCCGCGCATGCATGGTCTGCTCTCTTGTCCAGCTCCAGAGCGTGAGTTTCCCTTTTTTTTGAGCTATATTCCCACCTTCTTCCCATTCCTTGATATCATGCGATTCTCCCCCTCCTTCACTCCGTCTCTGAAAAGCACAACTCCAAACCAAACTAACCACTCTTTCCCTCAGAAATTCGTCCGTGAAGGCTGTCCGAACTGCGACCACGTCCTCGGCCTCCGCGGCAACAGCGAAGCCGTGCAAGAATGCACCTCACAGGTGTTCGAGGGTCTGATCGCTCTCTCTGACGTGCGGGCCAGCTGGGTGGCGCGATGGCAGCGATTGGAAGGATACGTTCCCGGAACGTATGCGGTTAAGGTGGTTGGATCGGTGAGCTTTTTTTTTCTCCCCTGCTCCCAGTATACTGCGTCGGGTTCGCGCTGCAGTCATGCTTGAACTAGCTTGGAAGAGTTCAGAAGGATGAATGAATACTAATATGTACGGCTTCAGTTACCATCAGAAGTGATCGCGAGTCTGGAAGATGCGGGGGTGAAATATATTCCGTACGTTTTATATCCTCTTCTCTCTTTTTTTCCGTTTTCTTCACTGGAGATATGATCTGTTTCCTAACATTGTGATACGATAGACGTGACGGCAGCTCCCTCGAAGAAGAAGGATAATTAACCATAACAATGGCACGCGCGACTCTTCACCTTCCCATTCACTGAATACAACCAAACCGATCTGTGATACCCTGAGAGTATGGATGAAGCAGAATCTAAGTCCAAGAAAAATAATTGAAAAAGACATTATGGATGGCGTTAAGGGGGCTACAAAAACCAAACTGCGGGGTTTGTCGAATCGAACCTGATTTTGTATTTGTATTTGTATTTGCTATGCGGCATATATCCTCCATGGAAGGTAGATAGCGATGGAGTTTGATGGGTTCGTTATTTATTTATCATACCATACCATACCAGATCTGTTGAATATCCTTCATTTTGTGCGTGCTGTTTTAGCTGCATAGCTCCGCGGAGGGTGGAGGTATTTGTGAACATATTGGTGAACATATCAGCATATTCAGAGCTTCTTCTCTACAGGGGACTCGAGATCAGATTCATGAATTTCGAATGAATCTCGTCAATTTCATTCTCATCAAGCAGAAGAACTACTGCTTTTGTTCATGGGACATACATCGCTTCTTTGACGTGATACATGCTCATGAAAATAAAAGAAAAAAAAATCATGCCCGCACCAGGGGGGCCGGTGAATAAACGCCCAGAGATAAAAATAAAATAAAAAAGCCGAAAAGAAGATGGAAGGATCAATCGTCTATCCTGTGAGGACTTCCTCACAGCTTGATGATCTTCTCAATGGCCTCGAGGAGGATATCGGCTGTTAAGAAGGAAAAGTTAGCAATCATATAGTTAATTTTCGAAAGGGGGGATATGTCACTCACCATGGTGCTGCTGGAAGACCAGCATAGGTCGCAGACGGATGGCACTAGCGCCACTGCCGCCAACGTTCACACCGACGGTCTTGGCCTTAGCCAGGAACTCGTCACGGTTGGGGGTATCCCAGGCAATGAAGGTACCCTGGCCCTTTCCACGGAGGTTCTGGATGTGCTCGGGGTACTGCTTGGCGAGGCGCTCGAGACCAGCGTAGAGGTAGTCACCGGTGGTGGCGGTGTTCTCAACCAGGTTCAGACGCTCGACCTCCTCGATGATACCGCGGAAGATCAGAGCACGGGCTGGGTCACCGATCCAGGTGTTGAACTGACGGTAAGGCTTGTTGGGGCGCAGATCAGGGTTACCGTAGTAGTAACCGGCAGTCTGGGCCTTCTTGGAGAAAGTCACGATATCTGGGGGAGTCTGGAGGTTCCAGTGGTCGTGGGCCCAGAACTTACCGGTGGCACCGACACCAGTCTGGACCTCATCGACGATCAGGAGGACATTGTTGCGCTTGGTGACCTCGCGCAGACCGCGGAAGAACTCAGGAGAGGCGTGGTTGTCACCACCCTCAGACTGAATGGGCTCAACGATGACAGCGGCAACGGGGTTGTGGAAGGTCTTGATGATGCGCTCAACCTCCTCGAGGCAGCGCTTCTCCTCCTCAGCGTTCTCCTTTGCGTGCTCCTCAAGCGGGTACTTGAGAGCAGGGAAAGGAGCCTGGGGCCAGTCAAAGGCAGGGATATCAAGCTTGTGGATGGGCTTGCTGCGGGTGGTGGATAGACTGCCGAAGAGACGACCGTGGAAGGCCTTCTTGAAGGACAGAATGGACAGGTGAGGGGAACCGGGGAACTGGTTCACCATGGACGTGGAGTTCTCCTCCTCGGTGAACTCCGCATTGGGTCCTCCACGCTCACGCTGACGGTACCACATGAACGCAGCCTTGTAGGCAGTCTCGTTGGCCTCCGAACCAGACGAGCCGGTGAACACCTGGTTCATGCCCTTGGGAGCAGCCTTGAGGAGACCAGTCTTCAGGATATGAGCCCAGTCAGCGGAGGGGAAGTTACCCGTAGCAGGTCGGTTGATCAAGGCATTGATCATCTCCTTGGACTGGGCAACCTTCTCGAGGTTGGGGTTGTTGTATCCCACAGGGATAGAGGCAATCTGGGCATAGCTGTGGACGTCAGCTTATACTGCCAAAAGAGGAGACCTCAATTGATCACTTACACATCCAGAAGCACGTTTCCATCCAGGTCAGCAATGCTGTGGCAAGTCAGCTCATATCTCATACCCACCCCCCAACCTTCTTAGCGGGGTCAGGAGATACATACTAGTTACCAACAGACTTAGTGTAGTCCGCCAGCATGTTCAAGCTTCGAATATCAAAAACCTCATTCAGTTCGGCGATGGCCTTCTGGTTGTTGGGACCGGGGATCTTCGTCTTAACCTGGGGACCGGCTGGTTCATTGGGGAAGAATGGCTGCGTGGCTCTCAGATGAGTGGTGGTGCTGAGAGAGCGAAAGGCAGGGACACGAACCGCAGAGCGCAGGCTCGTGGAGCTAGAGCGGAGAATGGAAGCCATCTCGAAAATGTTTCTTCAAACGTCCAAGATCTCAATTCTTAAATCAGGAGGTAGAGAGCACAAGTTTCTTTTTCTCCAAGCCAAGCCCTCAACAGACGTTGACGTCGTTGAGTGGAATGTGGAGTAGAGCTCGATTAGGAATGGAGCTCCGGGGAGGAGAAGAGATGGCCAGCTACACCTGATCACGAAGAGAGGAGATGGGACGCAATTGAAACCGACAGCTAAGAAACTACCAACAGGCACAATGGAAAAACCTAAGAGACCTTCACAGACCAGAAATCTTTCTTCACAGGGACTCAACAGTGGGATTATATACGGACAACGCGGCGATTGAGCTGGAGCTGCCCCGCGATAATGCTCACAGTGGTCGGCGATCAGGACCAATCACAGAGCTCCATTTAGCTGTCGCCGGCGAGTCATCGCCGAGGAAAACGATGGACCGATGGGGCAAATGGGCCAAATGGATCCCTTCAGGCGTGTCCAGAAGGGGCACTTGATTATTGACGGGAATGGACGAAAGAATATCGGACTAGCGATGGTTGGAATAGGCATGTCCTTCCGTGGTCGAAGCAACAGAGCGCAATCGGGGATCCTCGCGGGCTGATAAGATAATGTCGTTATCGATTGTCAACAATAGTGGCGATCGCCGATAAGCTAAGCTAAGCTGTCGGTCACGAGTGCCCCTCGCACCGTATTACTGTTATGAGTACTGAAGTGTCATCCACGACAGGGTCTCCGATCACCGTTGACGCTAAAATATAGTGAAAAATAAAAGAAACTACTTTCAGAGTCATCATGACTAGCTAGTGGCGAACATGGACGGATGCTGCGTTCAATAAACATCATGAGACTCCATGTCAGGCTGGCTACCGACTGTATCCACCACTGAAGACGCCGTGACTGGACAATGTCTATTATCATGAGAATAGTCTAACAACATTCGCCAGTGTAAATGCTCAATGCTTGGTAACATTATGAACCTCTTTCCACCGTCTCATTCTTCTCTCTCCATCTTATAGTATATACCCCGAACGTGCTGCACATGCTGTGTCCATACAGAAAGAATGTATACCCCAGCATTCTCACTGGCTATCTATCATGACATGTTGCTCGCCCTGTTCATAACATCGTCAGGTTAGTAAATCATCTACAAAGCAAACCCCATCGCAAGAGCTACGGAGACCAGTACCGAACTGGCAGCGAACTCGAGTCTCCCGGCCGCACTCTTAGATGAGCTGCTCGATCCGCTGGATCCACTCGATCCGCTATCATTTGCCGTGGTGGTCGAATTGAACAGATCCTTGGTGTTTGCATCGACCACAATATAGTCCTTGATCAATGCAGAACCGTTCTTCACACTTTCAGCCTGACGCGCCGTGCAGGTGCTCGCTAGATCGAGAATATAGCATGTCGGCTCCGGGCTGTCGGGAGGATCATCCTTGATGTCCCAAGTAGAAGAAGGACCTTCAGTAGAATAGGTATCATTCTTGACAGTGGAGATATTGCCCGTAGCGAGATCCAGATTGAAGAGCGCTCGGTAGAAGATCTCATGGGCAGTCTCGGGCTGATAGGCAGGCACCTCATGACCAGCTTGATACACACGAGTGAAAGAGAAGTTCCCGTACTGACGAACCTGGCCACCAACGTAGGAACTATTGGTATGCAAGTCGGTGTAACCAGCAGAGCGGAACTTCTCCGCATCCGTATAGTTGACGTTCAAACTAACTTCTTCTCCTCCGATCCAGTTGCATGCGTAATCACGGTCACCATAGACCAAGGCAACTTTGATGCCGGAGTCCAGAAGATAGCCTAGATCTTCAAGATAGCCCCGCACGTCGGACCGTGGATAATCACCCGTTTTTGAGAACGCATCGTAAACGCTGTCAACCGACTCTGTGAAGTTGATGGGCACTCCAAGTGCACTTTGAACCCAGTGCTGATTCAGATAACCGAGGAAGTATGGTGGAGGAAACGGGTCAGGATTCAGGTGGGCTATATCGTAATATCCCCTTCCTGAGAATTCAATATAGGGGTATTCGATGGTGTTGCTACAAATAGTGTTCGCACTCCTGCACTCTACGTTGACCGCAGTATTATTGCCAGTGAGGTATGGGTCTCCTTGCGTGGCTAGCTGTCGACATTGTTCAATTAGTTGCTTACAGCCATGCTGGCTGTTCCAGGCATCCACCGCGGCATTATACACGGTCTCGTTGATTGCTTGTATACCATAGGTGTTGTTGTATGCCATCTCCGCATACGACAGCTCTTGCGTGAGGACATCAACACAGCCATTGATAATACCGAGTGTGTCCAGATGGATATAGTGGGTCTCGTTGCCCTTGAGGGTCCCATTCTGGATTTTCTCATTCTGTTCCTGAAAAAACGCCGTGAATGACGGTCCATAGTGCCCACCATAAGACTCAGTCCAGATACTGACACGGTCATCGTTGGGTTTGTACTCTGGAAATTCGGTGAACCACGTCTGCGCAAAGTGCCACAAAGACCGAGCAGAGTTTTCAGTAGTATTCGCCGTGAAGCTTGCGTTTAGGCTTGGGAATGTTCCGACTTGAAAGGTATTATTCTGCTCCGGCACGCCATTGGTGAACGGGGATAGATCGTGCTTAGTGGTCAATTGGTTATAAGTTCCATTGGTGGGCGTATCATAACTGAACCCGACTTGGTTCGGCTGATCAATATATAAAACATTGGCATAGTTGTTGAACGACCAGGGATTGAGGTCGGTCGTATTAGAGTCCGGATTGACTCGACAGGGTCCGTTTTCCTGGAGCAGACCAATCATCGACGAAGACCCAGGGCCACCATTCATCCATATGGATAGCGGTGCATTAATAGGGTCATTTCGGGACTCGAAAAACCAGAAGAACGTATTGATAGGATAATCCTGGTCCACACCAACGTCCGCCAGCGTACCGGGAGGAAGATGCACATAACCTGAGTATGATTTGACACCTTCGGTAGCTTCACAGATTCCCGGCTAACAGTATACTGTCAGCAAGCTGAAGCAAGTATATTCAGCAAGGGAAAATTAAGTCCAATAAAAAAAATTACCTCTTTATAAGAAATTGTCACTCCCTCCTCATGTTTCGAGTTGATGACCGTCAGGCCTTCCGGCGTCGGGGGAAACTGAGCTGCAACGGCGCCCGCCAGAGCAGCTGCGACAAAATAACGCGTAAAGGACTCCATAGCTGTGTCCAATCGGGCCAAAAAATAGCCCGTACAGCAAACAGAAAGTCTCTACCCGTAACAAAAAAGAGAAATAGAAAAGAAACAGGCACACGTCTATATAGGAGGCAGGTAAGACTTACCTGCAGCTGGGGCCAAACCCAAACCGACAAGGCTTCGCAGCTTGTGTAGCATGCACGACTGTTATGGGAACGCTTGCCAAGAATAGTTGCCAATCGCAGACCCAATGTCCGTCACGCTCGAGGATGATTTCTACCCAGTAACCTCAATCGTATGACACAGCCTTGCTGGCCAAGTTGAGGTTGCAAACGACTTCCCAGCTCTGGCGCCTGGAGTTATTGTCGGGCTTAGCTGCGCCTTAATCGTGCCAAGCAGAATACGGAAGCGGCTATGTTGATCCTCCAGCTTACAATCACAGAAGCCCCGAAATCCCTTGCAGATCGAGTGCGCTTCAAGTCGATAAATTTACCACCCGGGTCCTCTGTTATTCCCAATCTAGTGTGTTATGATGGTGAATTCTCGCAAAAAGATAATCGTAGCCCGTCCTCATGCTTGATCTCCGGCATCTCGTGTCAGATCATTCATTGTCTGGCTTAACGAGGTGGCCTATCAGAGAACTTTGAAATAATTAAAGTTCTGTAGCTCTTAATTAGATTAAACCTTTCAGGTTGGCGTCCGAGGGTGTCATGGGTCGGCATTGATGGGAGTATCCGAGCACTACGTTAATTATCCAAGGCGTCACATCTGCCCATACTCATCATCTGTTGCCAGGAATGACCCAGTCTTGTCGAGCCAAAGGATCTCAAGAGCCAAAAAACAATAGAAAACACATTTAACGATTGGTTGGTTTACTCCCCGGATTCCATGAACATGAAACTTTATTGGTATCAATACCGACCCGAAATAAAGCTATTATACAGAAGGCATGAATATTTCCCATTAAAACCATTAGGCCCCAACACCCGCTTCATAAGACGCCATTTTTGGTCCGCGTTTCAGACAACAGAGGTGAAAATTGAAAAAGTAGCGATACACTTCAATCGAAAGACACACGTGAAAGCCCATCACATGCGCACGTGAAGAAGGTACTTCTGGCGAATCTGAGCAACATCATAGACGATGTATTCGTTGTAGAGCAGTCCGTGACGGACGTTCAATTGTCCTGGGGGGGTGGTAGTATCAGGCATCATGACTCCTTTTAGGCTAGGATGGACACAGCCCGCGTCCTTCCAGCCCTTGGGTTCTGTCGAACCCATACCCAACGTGGACAGCATACCGCCCTGCTTTGCGACATCGCCGGCATTGTAGTTGGCTCCCGTGAGTTTGAGCATCGGATTACCTAGCTCTACGTCACAAAGGAGCAGAAGACCCATATTGGCACTGCCATGCGCCCAACAGTAGTTGGCTGACTTGCTCGACATATCTGCGAAATAGACACCCTTGCCGAACATATATCCGGTGACTGGGGCCTCAGGAGGTGCAATTCGAAGACCCTGGCTGAGGATACCTCCGAAGTTTGTGCTACGAGATCCGTGCCAGAGTAGACGGCGGTTACTGTTGGGAATAGTTGCATACTTGGACTGCGTAAATCGGTCGTTCTCGCCCTGACGCTCAATGCGGAAGATGTCGATAACCTGAAGAGAAACGTCAGCGACGGATTATTTAAAATTTATTGTATAGCTTACCTGATAATTCACATAGTGTGTCGAACCACGAGACTGAATAAGATAATTCTCGAGTTCCTTGTATTCAGAGGAGTCGTGGCCCAAAGCCGTCATTTCTTGCATTCCAAGACTCTGGAACATGCGATCCAGATGGTTGATCTCTTCTTCTTCCTTGGAGTCCTTCATGATCTCATTTGAAATTTCCATGTCTGTCAGCGCTTCAAGAAGATCGACTTCCCTCTTGATCAGTGCTTCGGTATTGATGACAGGAGGCCTGTTCCGGCCAAAGACGTGAGGTATGGTAGTGAAATAGCTGTTGCTGAGATCTTCCATGGCTTCAGAATACGATACACTATATTTCGAGAGCGCAAGGGATGGATCTTGAAGGAGCTCGGACAAATCCTTCAAGGTTTGGAAACCAGTTCTTAAGGTCCGTTTGCTCAACTTTCCCAGAGGTAGCTTCTGAGCATCATATGACATCTGGGCCATGGCAGAAAGGAAATACTGTGGGTTGAATATAAAATTCATCAGGTTCTGAACCGGGGCCGAAAGAGTGCTTTCAACGGCCTTTGACTCTTTCTTTTTCTCTTTTCCATCTTTCTTGCCGTCGGTCATGTCTTCATCTTCGTCCTCTTCATAGTTACGCTCGATGAAGGTGTATTTTCCCTTTTTCGGAGGATCCAGTCTATTCTCCCATGTGAGACCCGACTTATCTTTAAACTTCTTCTTAAACTCAGCCATCGCGCTTGGGAGCGAATTGCCAAGTATGGCATTCTGTCCTTGCTCTCCTACACGGCCCCATCGAGTCCATGTCTTGAAGTCATTTCCACTGTTGCTCGCAAGCAATTGGATCCGGTAGAACTTATTGTTGTTGTTCGCCGCGTTGGTCTGGTTCAGCGTTGCATCCCAGATCATTCCGTCATCATCAATGTGCACATGGTGGTTAACTGAATGCGATTAGTAAACGCCACTCTTGTTGTGACAAGTCGTCTGACTCACGCTTCAGAAAACAGGCTTCATCAACATCCACCTTGAGGTCCTTGGATGTCGCCTTCTGGCCATCCTTCTGCTTCTTGTCGAGGTGCTCATTATCGTCGTTCAGAGTCTCTTCGAGTGTCCGCTTTTTAGACGATTTTTCCTCTTTGGCGCTCTTTTTCTTGGTGTCTTTCTGGTCATCCACAGACGTCTTCTTATCGTCTTTTTTCTTCGAATCAAAAAGATAATCGTCCTCAGGAAGCTGCTTCTTGGCCTCCACGGACTTGAGCAGCCAGTCCTTATCGACGATGTGGCAAGTATACACCTTCACTGCTTGTGTAACTATGAGATAGTAAGCAACTGAAATCGAAATTGAGAATCCATCTCGGACAGTGTCTTCCACTCAAGCTTGTAAACGTAAACTGGACTTAGAACACTCACCCTTGCTAGTCTTGGCATCAAACTCCTTCTGCGTCGCCACTAAATGGGTACAATCGGTAGTCACTTTGTAGCTAAAAGTTCCTCCATTTTCTTCGATAATAGTCTGCAGATCGGCTACACGGGAGGTCAATTGGGTCATCCCAGAGATAAAACGTCCTAATCAGGCATGAGGATAATAACAATGGAGCAGTTGAGAAAAAAACAAATTCAATGGCATATTCTCACCTTGTTTATACCCCGGAAACGTCCCCGTCACGGCGACGGTAACATTCTTTAAGAACGCAGCAGTTCGACGAGCCATGGTCACATAAAACTTCCTAAGACTTTTGTGTTGTGTTGTGTGTTCAATGATGAAATGAAATGAAGTCAGAGGTGATGAAAGAAGTAAAAGAGTAGTCAATTGACCGATAACCTTCGCTCAGACATTCGAGTTACGGGTACTATTTATTCACTTGGAAGCTGCGAGCTGAGAACTGAAAGCTGAAATCGAAAACGAAGAAGAAAATGAAGACCACAGGGGGCCTCAATGCGCTCTTAAATCAAACTCCAAACGCCACAAGCTCGCTTGAACAGAGTTGATGGAAGCAGCCGCAACGTCCAAGCTATTAGGTGGAGTCTTGGGGCCGCTAACTGCCCCAATTAGGAACTATCTCACTCCGCGGAACGGCGCCTCTGCCTGCTGCTGCCTGGGATCTAAGCGTAGATCGCGACAAGAAACACATCTAACCGATCGCATGGTGCGGAAGAGAGATGGATAGAGTTAAGCTAGAGCTACAGTTTCGGGCCCCATCCTAGGCAGCTGGCCCGTTTTCTGAGCTGGGCTTCTTTCTTTTGCCGTGGTAGCTACGTGCTAATAATAATAACAACAAATGATCACTCCCTACACTTGGCCGAGCGTTGTCCAGTAACTCCTGAACCGGTCGGAGTTTCCAGGGATCAAAACGCCGACCAGGAAATGTCCCCACTGAATCTCCAGGCACCAACGCACGTGCCACTTAAAACTGCTCGGTTCGTCCCGAAAAGCCCGAAAAGCGAAGGGGCATCAATGGCCTCAGATTACCTCGAGAAGAGGGAGACATTCTGCCGTTCTTTGGATGCTCTCTCTTATAGAAGCAGTGGAAAGTACTTGCTCCAATCCCCCAGGATCGTGTTTATGCTCAAGAACAAATGCCAACATGTCCAGTCCTACACGCTAACGAACGGAAGTTTACGGATAACAGCAGAGCAGATGCCAATGCATGCGAAGGCATGCGATACAAGTGAAGGAGAGTTCAACGCTACTGTTAGGTGGCATAATAGGTATCGTGACCAATTGCAACAGCTATGTGAAACAGAATCGTGACGGTGGTAAACGAAGTTGATAAATACACTTAGATAAAAAAAAAACAACCAACAATATCTTCGGTAGGGGGGAACAGGAACATGCCGCTCCCTCTTTCCCCATTTTCCCATCCCGCGATCTCAAATAAACAAG
>JAPVCE010000041.1:873237-901717 GCA_029606265.1 Paecilomyces dactylethromorphus
TGCACCCGTATCCTGACGCCAATGCAGCCACCTGCGCAGAAAAATACTTTAATATGCAAGAATAAAAATACAGAACAGAATGTAATGGAGATCGGAGAGAAGAATGCCCAACCCGCTGACATCTCGCTCGTAAAACCTCGAACCCGTGAATCATATACAATGGGGGATCACCTCCAACACCAAGCCTTCTTGTCTAGCAGCATGCGATCTAGGAAGATTCCCGTCATCCATTTCATGTGACGCCGAGCAGATCGAGAAGTCCATATTGATGGAAAAGGGGCTCTTTAAAGCGACGTATTCGTGGTAGTGTCGTCAATCATCACTTTCGGGACATCGGTCTTGGTTGATTCTTCAACCTTGTGCTCAATACCACCCTTGATCTCCTCTTTATCCTTGGCCTCGTCCTTGACGTCGACCTTATCATGTTCAAGTTCATGTTCATGTTCAAGTCCATGTTCATGCTCATGTTCATGCTCATGTTCATGCTCATGCTCCTGCTTGTGATCATGCTCGTGTACGTGGTCGCCGTTGGTCCCATTAACCTTTTCGCTCTTCGTCTCATCTTCATCAACTTCGCTGTCGATCTTAGCCTTGTCCTCTCTCGTCGAATTATGGCGAGAAATGACCCCATTATGAAGCTCAGCTTTCGATTCCTCTTTCTCACTTTCACTCTCCTGTTCCCGTGCCTCCTCCTCTTGCTTTTCCTCCAAGGTTTCGTCTTCCTTGGTGACGATGGATCCACTTCTCGACCATCTTGGGGAACTAGAGGTCGAGTGGAATTCATCTTTTTCAGCAGTATGGGTAATGGCGTGGTCATCGTATTGTCCATTCGTAATGCCAGCAACGAGAGCGTCAATGCGAGCTTCGACATCAGGGGGAAGCTCTTCTGACGACGCATAGGCGTGCTCATGTTGAATATCGTCATGATTAGTCGTTTCAACGCCAGAGAATTCACTTGACATTCTGATCTCTTTTCGCAGGGACGAGGTAGGAGACGGCAAAGAGACGGTGGTGGACGTCGAGTCGTGCTTGCGTACCGGATTTCGTGGTGGGAGAGGCGGAGGGGTACGCTTGGGAATTGTTACCAACCGTGCGCGCGTGAACGTCGGCGACAGGCGCTTTGATTCGGTGGGACTCGTCTGGTCATCGACAGTGGGAGGAATACTCACGATACTTTCATGTTTTGCGACCGTAGTGGTGACGATCTCGTGTTCTTCGGATTCACTAATGTGCTCGTGGTCTCCGTTCGTCTCCTCGTGTTCTTCCGGAATCTCGTCAGAGAGGGATTCCTTCAAACTCCGAGACGACGTCCTGCTCGTTGTGGTGGTGGCGGTCGTGGGGCGTTCCTCGGTCTGCGTGGCCCTGTCGACGCTGGTATAGCTCTGCAAACTAGCCCGCCAGCTGGTCCGCCGCGAGCTGGATATACTATATCGCGGGAAGGTGCTATATATGGGGCTGGTCGGTGACGGACGAAACTCGAAGGCTTCGTGACTTGGTCTAACCTTGGTTCCTGCTTCTCGAATAAAGAGGCCTTCGGCTTCCAAAGCCTTGACGCCAAAGGGATCAGGATCGTCGGGGGCCGGGATACCAAATGCGCCATCTTCTATTTCCATATCACCTGGCGCCTGTCCTGGAGATGGGAGTGCAGCCGCATCCACGTCCACATCACCCTGTGCACTCTTAATGGTTTGCATGAGCATCTTGAGCGACGACTGCGGTGGATGCCTCACTTTGCCAGCAAGTATATCGCTGGCAGAGATCCTTTCACCGTAGAACCGTTCATTCTCATCCGTTCGCTCGATGATAATAGTGCCATCCACTTGTACTCCCGCATAGATACCACGGCTCTTCATGTATGTCCATATAGGCGCCTGTCGTTTGTGAACTTCTGACTCTAGAACACCGCCGATACCGACCGGTCCCGCCGCGACACTCATCTCTCCGCCCAAGGTACATCGGATCTTCTTAAAGCCTTCTAACGCTTCGTATGTGTTGATGACCACAACACAATCGTAGATATCCACTCCCACCATGAACCCTATTCCAGCTGTGTGTAGCATGATTCCGGACGGCGGACTCCATTCTCCGGTCTCCGGAATCCTGGCTAGCAACACGCCACAACCTCCAGCACCGCTGATCCAGAGTCCTGTTCGCATGACTGTGAATATCGCCAGTCCCTTGGCGCGCTTGATAACATCCGTCGGGATCTTCTTAAGCACTCGTTGTTTCCCTTGCGGTCCGATGGCGTTGCCCTTTTCGTCTCTCTTCAGTCGTTGCTCATCTTCGGACAGTTCTGAGTAGAACCCCTCTGTGCAGAAGCTGCGAAGGATGCGGGCAGCCTTGTCACTTTCCTTATCGAGAGTCGTCGGCCAAAACGCCTCCGCTCCCACACGGTTCGAAAGACGGTTGACGGGTGCGCCCAGCTTGTCCAGAGCATGCCATGCCTTGTCAAAGCCTTTCTTGGAGAACCCGTAGGTTTTCTCCCACGCAGACGGCGCCATGGTGCCGATGACGTCCTGGTCGGACGAAAACTGAAGCGGACGGAGGTCCCTTGGTCAGAGGACGAGGGCGGTCGCTTGTATAGGAGCTGTCGAACACTGCTGGTCGCGTCGAAGCGAGCTGTATCGCGAAGAGGACAGCAGAGACGCGTTGCACTAACTTTCCTGGTCTGATAGGAATGCGGCGCTCTCGAGATTGAGCCAGCCTCAGTCGACGATCGAGCGTCCACGGGGACGGGGAATGTATCGCAGGCTCGCAGGTCCCGAATCAACGCCTTGCATCGACGATGCAGTCCCGTCTGATGCAGAAGAGCGACCCGACCACGGATTTATTATTTGGCGAAAAGCGGTACCCGGGGATCGCCAGGGCCAGATCCAAACCCACTGAGGAGCCACTCAAGAGCAGAAAAAGTCCTTCTAATTAGAGTTGTGGCATCCGAGCAGCAAGACAGTCAGCGCGGAGGTTGACCGGTTTACCCATTGAAGCCGCGACAACGACGTCAAGGGGGGATGAATCCGTAGTTTAGTAGCTTCCAGAAGAACACGGCAATCCGGAATGAATAATAATCCTGCAAGCATCATACTTGCTAGTGGCAGAAGCATGACGGGGATTTTTTTGGGCCTACATCAGCACGGCAGAGGCCGGAAGGCATCGGTGGGAGGGACGCACAAGACTTGGTCATCCCCGCGTGGCGCCGTGGCTGACAAGAGACCAGACGGCCGAATCGATGTCATTTTCTGCTTTGACAGACGAACCATCTTTCGTCATGGCTGATTATTCGATATTCGCAGTGGACCCGATGGTGGAGTCCACGTCCTCTTGCGCTCTTCCGAAAGGCTGACCCGGGCTCGATAAACACGCATCAACGCAATTTCTTCCCTCGGGCTTGAACCATAAGTAAGTAGGATATAGTAGTCCATTCTCCTCGTCTCACCATCTCGTGTTCTGTTCAACGCTTCATTTCATTCACACTGCTTTCGGGGCCATGTGGCGGCGGCCCGCGGATAAAGATATCCGACCGGAGGAAGAGGACAAAAAGAAAGCTTTCCCTGGACTCCGGGGCAGCTGAGCTGGTCACCCAACTAAGCTAACTAACTAGTTTCACTCTCACTCTTCCAAGCTGTCGGTGATGTCCCATTAGGGTATCTCTGCAAGTTCGTCTCTAGTTCATTTCATACCCTGTCCCAATAATCTCCTATCGATCATGTTGGAGGATCACCCGCCAGCGATCGTCTGCTCTGTTCGCGTGGGATCGATTGGGGATGTGATACCTCAGATGTGGCATTGTTGAGGAAGAAGCATTAACGCACGCTGACGCCGTTCCACCTATCCATCAATCATGATTATCTCAACTCATCCCTGACATCCGGTTCCTGCCAAGACCGACGCTAGGATTTTCGAGGTGTCTCTATCGCGATGTGCGGACTACGGAGTACGGACTGAGATCCGGATGGTATATTGCCGTAGTGTGCGGACCTCGCGACTTCGAAGTCCAAAGCCGGATGGACTTTAGCATGCAAGAGTTCATGCTAATTAATTAATTGCACTAGGAGAAGAACCGCCGTCTTCCCCGTCGGGATCAGACCATGGACCATCTGAATTGCCTGAGAACTACAGCCCGCGGGATCTACGAATTATCCCCAGGCTCGGAACCGACTAAAACATAAGGGTCCGGATATCCCAAGCCGCCATGAAGTAATCCCTCTCTTAGCTCGCTTAGGCACTACTAAGAGACCGGCTATCGGGCTTCAGCCTTGAGGATCGCGCGCTACTGATCTGTCGGGAACGACCGTGCTCGTTCGCTATGACTCCGAACCAGACTAACTGCTGATCTCAATTACGGAAGCATCTGATTGATCTTGGCATCCACTTCTAGCAAAAAAAAATAATAATCTCTCTTCCATATTTTTTTTTTTTCAATAGATTCAAAGACCCCGTTGCCCGAGCGCTCTCTGGATCCCCCTGTCAGGGGTAAAATGGTTAACCCAATCACGCGATTTGCACACTTCATATGCTCCCCCTTTTAACTTTTGGATAGACATGATTTTTGCAACTGGGGCTATGGAAGCTTATCCGACGGCGAACACAAAGTCTCAGATCTTCCCTCTACTTAAAACCCGACCCTTTGGTCGAGCAGAGACATACATAAAAGGGCACAGACAGAAAAAAGGGGGCTTCCCCAGAATTCAGGCTGCAAAAGGGGGTCATGCGGACGAAGAAATTGACCGTTTTCTGGATATTCTCCGATATCATCTAGGAGGTTCCCAGGACATTATGATTTATTATCACTATTGCTATTCTTCCGGGAGGCCCTTTCATTTCGGGCTTGCCTAATTGAGAGACAGTGCGCACAGCCACATTCTTTTTAAAGACGGGATTCTGGTAAGTTTAACAGGTGTCTTAGACTAGCTCGAGTTTATATGAATCCCCGCGAAAACCTCGGGCTAGAGACCAGAGACTGGAGACTACGTACTTTAGAGCGGACTAAGTCATTCACTGAATCGACACGGTGGGACATGACGGACTAATTAATGGTAGGGCATGAGGCTGTGCAGAGAGGTTATTTTTTGCTCGGGATATTAATTGTAGCCACGTCGGAGACTTCGGACTTAGATGCCTAGGTGTAAGAACCGAGCCAAGGCTACCCTAGCACTTCTCTTATTGACGGGGGTAGAAGACCGTTTAATGATTGACTTTTTATGTCGTATATTTATCCTTCAACTAGTCTAGGATGATTCGTGGCCCTAAAAGTACAGGGTCATAGCAGCGATACATTGAATGGAAAGAATTAACACAACCTTGCAAGATCCACTAACTTACTCACTGCTCACAGAGCGCCGAGCTCCTTCAGCTTGGAGACAAGGCCGTCGACATCCTCAACCTTGCCACCTCCCTGGCGCGCCGGGGGTTCTAGTTGCTTGTCAGTAATGGATCCCGGCACCATGCATTTCGCAAAAAAACGGGCAAGAAAAGGACGAGGCTAATGAGGGGGAATAGACGGGGCAAAACGTACCGATAACCTTCACCGTCTTCAAACGTCTCTTATCCTCAACACCGAAGTCCGCCAGAGTCTTCTTCTCCAACGGCTTCTTCTTCGCCTTCATGATGTTGGGCAAGCTAGCGTATCGGGGCTCGTTCAACCGCAGATCAGTCGTGATGACCAGAGGCAGCTTGGTGCGGAGCGTCTCAACACCACCGTCAACTTCACGGGTGACTTCGACAGTACCCTCAGCATCCTTGATATCGATCTTGCTGGCCTGGGTAGCCTGGGGCCAGTTCAGCAGACCCGCCAGAATCTGACCGGTCTGGCCCTGGTCAGTGTCGATGGCCTGCTTGCCCACCAGCACGAGGTTGATGTTCTCCTTCTCCACGACGGCCTTCAGCAGCTTCGCGATCGTCAGCGGTTCCGGGCCACCCTGCTCGGACTCGGGCACGTCGATGTGGAAAGCTCGGTCAGCGCCCATGGCCATGGCAGTGCGGAGGGCGTCTTGAGATTTGGCAGGGCCCGCGGAGAGCGCGAGGATGTTCTCGACCTTCAGGGGTCCCTTGCGCTCACGGAGACGAACAGCCTCCTCGATGGAGAGCTCATCGAATGGGTTGAGGGAGTGCTTCACGCCGGCAACCTCGACGCCGGTCTGGGTCTTGTTGATGCGAGGCTTGATCTGGAGGGCGTCACCGTAAACGAGTCAGTCACCAAACATTGTTATCATCGTAGCTGAAGAACATTCTCAAACGAGAAAAAGCTTCGTATAGGTAGGTATATGCTGTCAAGTTGTATAGAGCTGGCACCGGAGCACATTCTCCATCTCCGCATCGGAGCACCCAGCAATTAACTAGTCAGACGAACAATGACATACCGCATAGTCGATCACCCTCTTGACAGGGACCAAAATTCGCAAGCCGCTAGCCATCTTGAAGTTTACCGGAATAGAGAAAGAGTCCAATGCCCGATACAATGGAGGAAGAACGAACCGGAGGGCACGAGGGAAGTATGGCGTTAAGACGAGCCTTTGGCGGAGGAAGCTCCTGTGCTTCGCCGGAGAAGTGAACCCGAGGCCGATGTCGTCTGCTTTCCCGAGTTTGCCCACAACCGAGGTCGTAGAGTGGGGGCCGGCGCGCTTTCAGTCGGGATTGTCGAGGCTACAACGTCAGGGAAGTGTATGGATATGATTTGATCTATTCTTGTGAATATTGTAGTTATAATAATAATAATAATAATATTGGATCTGTATTTGAATACTAATATTAATTCTTTCCAAAACCTATCTACGAAAACTATTCAATACGCATTAAGCACTATAGTTAAATGTGTGTGTCGGTAATCGCAACATGTGGCAAAAGCAGCATGCCAACCAACGAAGAAAACCAGCGCCACTAAGAGCGCGGCTAAGCTTTTGTAGAGAGCCATTGTCAAAAGCAGAAAACCACCAGGCAATGAGAAATTGAAAGAATGCCATCCAGAACACATGCAGATGATGAGAAATCGTCAACCAGAAACAAAGAAAAAAAAAAGATTAGCCTCCGCACATTCGTCCACATCCAATCAACCGATGAAGAAACGACAGGAAAACAAAAATTAAAAGAATATATGCAAGCATCTATATGTGCCTATTAGCCATGTAAGACATTACGTATGTATCGGGAGGAGTTCCCAGAAGACTCAGGGCTTCTGCAGTTGCTCCTTCCGGAAGAACATGAAACAAAGAACGTTTATGGACAAGAGAAAGATGAGACAGATCCAGAATGACGCCTTGGAGAGTCCATCGGCAACTCCGGCAGCGAAATTGGGGAAGACGTCTCCAGGGCCGAGTTTGTCGGGTGCCGTGCCGCGGGCGAGGATGGTGGAAATTGACCCGATGACTTGAGCAGCTAGGAGAGTGAAGACGATGTGAAACCGGGTCAGGGTGTTTATTAAAATCATTCCGAAACCTGAGTTCCCGGGCACATGTCAGTTGCGATCTATATGGGGGAAGTAGTCACGCATCCAAACTTACCGACACCCTGGATGGTGTCAAGAACACCGAGCCACAGCCAGAGCACCCGGCCAACAAGGGCACTGCCGAGTGGCCCACCAGCCCACGGAAGATATGCCCCTATGTTCGATGTCGACCACATCATCTGGCACCATCGAGGTGCGCCCAGGCCAATGGCAAATATCGGAATGATCCATGCATGTCGTTTAGAAAGGATGCTGAAGCACCAGAGGAATGCGGCCCAGATAAATATGAAGAACAGCAGCACAAGGAGAATAATGTGCCATTTCTTCGCATGCTGGCTGGACCACAGGTAGAGCCAATTGCGGCCGTATGGGGCAGACAAGAAATAGTTCTGAATGAAGACGGCGTAGAAAAACCACTAGAGATAGTCAACACCGAAAGAACGGCAACTTATTCCATAAGGACGTCACTTACCACAACTATCTTCCTCCGCATTAATGTCCGGTAGAATGCTGGGACTTTTCCTGGCGCTTGTCGATAATACTCGGGTAGCCCGAAGAAGATCAGAGCACCTATGACCCAGAGGAAGACAGCAATTCCCAATCCTACGCCGACCAGCGTATAAGGATGGGAATCGGCAAGGCTCGTCTGTGTTGAACCCGCCTCGCTGGCAGCAGCTAAAGAGCTTCCCCAATACCAAAGGAAAGTTACATATAATTGCTGCGTTCCTTGTATTACACAAGCTCGGAACGCCCACGCGGTTATGGGAGCACCGCCTGTTTGGACAGTTAGTAAGTGAGAGAGAAAGCTCCTGAGCGATTATCTCATGCTCACCTTCATCCCCGAAATTGAGTCCGAAGAAAACTGATCCACTAGATGATGCGAAGGCGTACAGGCCAGTTGCAACGTTTTGCATCCAAGCTCTGCCGACCCCTGTATGGACAAAGGGAGAGAAACCGATGAAGAGGAATGCAGAGCCGTAAAACTATTGCAGTCAGCGAAACGGTTAAGTTAGATAGTGAGAGAAATAGGCATCCTGAAACATACAAGCCATGGTATAGACAAGACAATTACTGATTTGAACAATCGAAACACTGTCCACCATATGACCGAGGATACCAGATATATAGTTGCAACAATATATAACTTTTCAGCCGGTTCACCAATCTCCCCATTCAGCAGCGTCACCTGGTATGAATTGGCGGCGATTATTTGACCCTAGAAAAATGTCAGCAGCGTACGTTTTACTGAGGTTGTAGTTCACTCACAAATGCAAGCAAGATCGAATATAAGGGCCAATCACCGATCCGTCTGAGAAGAAATCGCTTTAGACCAGACGGGGGGACATAATCCTTTGGCAGAAGGAACTGTTCGATTTTATTTTCATCATTGAGGGAACCGGGACGTGATGGCGTGCTTGGTATACTGTGGCTGCTTATCTTGACCTTAAAAATCGAGGAGGTAGGGGTTCCTCCCAGTTTAACCTCACGATATCGATTGAACCAGTCTTTCTCGCTCTTGGAAAGGAATTCCTCAATGCACAACTGATCTTCAGAATTCTTGCCATTCAGGTTCTCTAGTTTGCTCTCGAACCTTGAAGCATATTCATTGTTTGGATCAGTGAAGAAAGGACTGACTTTCTGTAGGTTATAGTCATGTTTTTCCTTGACGACACTCTCTACACTTAGGAGACTCGCTGAGGAGTCACGCCAGTTGGGCATGCCGGGACGTCTTGGGGAAGTGTCTTCAACATTTGAAGCATTTGGTGTCTCTCTACCAGATGGCGTATTGAGGCCTGGAGACGGTATAGCAGGTGAATCTGGTCGAGAATTGACCGTTGGATCTCTGAGGAAAGCAGAAGGAATCTCGTGATCCTCCAGACTTATGCCATCCAAGTTGAGTTGTATTCTGGAATTCCTTCCCTGAGAGGGTGTATTCATCCGCTCAGGTGCTTGCGTCAAGACAACTTGCTGGACATGGCTAGGACCATCTCTCTCTTCATCTGACGATTGTGCATCAGTTCCGGAAGAGGAGTTCCTTTGGGGTTGTAACATGATTTTCTTGGTCAAGCGCTTCCTCGCGTGGCCGGGACCTTCTCGGCTTCCAAAGGAATGAGATATATCCTCAAAATCTCCGGTACCACTGGGAATCTCTGTGTTCCTGAGTGAAGAAGCTGATAACCACTTTGACAGACTGACGCAGAACGGTGGCATCCACCACATATCGTTTCCTTTGGCAGCATATTTATTGTGTCTTTTAATTGCCGTCGATTGCAGAATTTCTAGGTCTTGCACCCATTGCACAACGGGAAAACGTTGCATTGCAGATCGAGCACGCATGATAGCACGTATCTCAGTTTTAGAAGACAGAGCTTCGTGAATCGCATGCTTGAATTGATGGATAAGGTGTTTCGTTGTCATTGATTCGCTGAAATTTATTAGTATCAAACGCAAAATCTGAGGCATTCAACAACTAACATCGTGTACCACCATCCAGGCATTTGTCCGAGACCACCCACTCTGTGAGAAGTCAGAATGTTAGACTAACCAGTATGTAAACTAGTTACTCACCTAGATCCGACGCCGAGGGCTCCTTTTCGGCCAAACTCGACAGCAACAAGACCAAAAGGCTCATCGCGAGATGGTATCAATGCGAACTCTGTGCCGCTGAAGATAAACGGAGGGAGAGCCGTGAATTCAGGTTTCGAGAATACCCGCCCTGGATAAAGTGCCATTAACTTATTGAGCTTTATAGCCGCAAATTTTCCGTAAAGATCAATAACAGGTCCGATGCAGATTAGTTGCGCTCTAGGACACTCATCCAGAATAGATGGGAAGACGTCTGCGATGAGATCAATTCCTTTTTGCATCGACCACCGACCTACGAAGACGAACAATTCGGCAGTTGCATCCTGATCCAGCCCTGCCCATTCTTGCGCTTGCTGTTTTAAGGCTCCTCTGTTGGCTTCGAAGTTTTGGTCCACCTGGACATCTCCATAATGTTCTCCTTTCTTCCAGTCTGCAGTATCTGAGGGATCGGGATTTGGAAGGGAACCGATCTCTTTTAGACCCCAGAAGATGGGATATCTTACGTATGATCTCTTGCCGTATTTTTTCGAAACTCCAACGGCACCGAATCCATTTTGGTGTATATGCAAGTAGCTTGCTGCGGCATGGAGAAGATTAAAAACTTCCCCAAATTGGACGTACTTCTTGACAATGCCTGGGTCAAGGTTGAAGACCTGACAAACTTCGTCGCGCTCCCTTGTTGTCCTCATAGGCCATAACCCCTGGAACTCAGCATTATGGAGAGATAAACAGCATGGTATCGTATTTGGCAATAAGTGTAACGGAGCCACAGCGCCATGATAGTCATTGATGTGGTAGAGGTCAACTGAAAATCTTTTTAATGCTTCCGCAATGCAAGAATTCCATGCAGAATAATATATTGCAGAATCAAGGTCGTCCATCCTGGGTGGATACGGCTCAGATTGTGTCTGGGTTCTAAACACCGGTGCGTCAAGAAGAACGTATGTGATATTGCGCAGAACATGGTATTGAACCTGCACTTGGTAGGTGTTTCCAAGGATTGTTACTTCCATTGGATCAGCTCTTTGATCTTCAGGATAGTCAACACCACCAACACAAGGTACAACCCATATCAGATCCTGATGACCTAGGTTTTTGCCCATGAGCTGTGCCATAACTCCCAGTCCACCGATTTTTATTTTAATTCCCCAGTCTTCAATATCATACTCCATGGTAGCAATGAGCACGGTGCGTCGATTATTATCACCTGCGTCGGCATTTAACGCTTGTCTACTGACCTCATCTCCGGGATGTCCAAAGATTTTGGCAACAGTCGAAAGAACCGGTGTTGGAAATCTCCCCTTGATGGTGCCGGTTTCTGGGTCCTGATTAGACTCAGTGGCACAGAGACGAGTGAAGTAATCGCGAACGGGAAGGGGGATGATAGGCCGCTTTTCTGAAATACCGACTTTGTTGAATTTTATCTGGTAGAAGAGCTTCAAGTATATCCAGACGGAAGCTGTACCAGTAATGAAGGGTATCAGACCCAATAACAGGTAAAGGGCTAGTTGGACTCTCCAAGAACCGACCGGTATCTTGAAATATTGAAGATTTCCATCGTTCAAAGAAATTTTCCAGGCAAGATAAGGAGAAGGTGGAGGATCTGTTACGTTGATACGATTCGTGAGCAACGACAACAGCGGAATACGATCGAGAATACCGTCTCCATCGATATCGCCAAACACTTGTGTTTGATCAGGCTGACCGTCTGGATTCATTCCCCATGCGTTTAATGAGAGCTGTGCTGGCCATTCTGCGATGAAATTATACTCCCAGCGTCCGGTAACATTGTTCATCCTCACCTTGTTCTCATATCCGGCATCGTAGCCGAATTGGTTGAAAGTCCCTTCAGCCCAAAAGTTGGGATAGCGCCTAGGTGCAAGATTGTAATTGCCTGTGTCTCCATGCTGCCAATGATCACTGCTGCCAGTGATTCTGTTCCAATATTGCACCATAATATGTTCACCGTCCCATGCCTGCGCTTTCGTTCCCGTCCAGTTTTTAGGTGGAATAGATTGGTTACCACCCTGGTATGGCATCCATTCACTGTAAGAAGACCCGAAATCGAGAGTATAGCGCCACTTGTCTGCACCGTGAGCTCTATGGGAAACCCATAGGGTTCCATTCTTTGAAGAGTCCTCGTGGAAAAGTGATTTGCTGTAATTGGCTTCCCTGGGCCAGACAATTGGATTATCCATGGAACCTATTCGAAGTATGAAGTGATCGACAGACTGTGACGGTAATGTTAATTGGTGGCATTCTAACGTTTGATCCTATAAGACTCACATTTGTTGCGCTGTCTCCATCTTTGTTACTGGCATTGTTGACCACTATCTCGTGGATTCCGTGAAACACGTTTGTCAGCTGAGCCGAGTAGTTGTAGACACTTGTCAAAGCTCCAGGCCATAAAGCCATCTGCGTCTCAGCAACGGGGCCGCACGAGATAGTACTTTTATCAAGCTGAGCAGTCTGGTTACGATAAGCAGTCGATTTAATAGAGATCGAGTTCGTTATGCTATCACAATCCATCTCAGACGAAAATTGAAAGCCGATATTAACTCTTTCGCCAGTGTCGATCGTCGATAGGATACGCCAATCATGCCCGGGAGTGAATTTCGTGATGAATGGGGAAGGTGCCACAAAAGATTCTTTAGGAACAAATGCTTTGAATGACCAAGGAAGCAAGGTCATATTAGAGAGGCAGCCATTCCAATTTTCGGATCCCTCAAGTCTGCGCTTGTCAGCAACCGATATTTTTACACTAATCATGAAACTTACCCTAGTTTCTTCGAACTCTTTTCTAGTGTAAACTCCTCAAACGGAGGAAGCAGATTCTTCACTGTTGTTCCAGCATCAAAGGGTGAGATCAGAGCGTCCTTGGAAGAGCAATTGAACTTGTAATCTACAGTACGGTTGTCATTTTGATAGACTAACCACACGCTCTGGTTTTCTTTGCCTATGCCAGTAAAGTCCTGAACACCTGTAAACCGGTCCCGAAGCACGCTCCACATGCCCGTCTCTGTAGGAGTCCCATTGCTTCCCGGTAGGTAGATATCGTATGTCTTGTTCGAAAGTTGTTGCAGGTAGTATCCATCATTTAAGACAGGGTAATTCTGACGCATCTCAAACATTGTTTTGATTAAACCCCGGATAGGGTGCGTCGGGTCACGATGGTCCAAACTGACATTATCATCGAGGCAACCGTATGATGCACTATCTATAGGGAAGTCATGATATTTCACGGAGCCGACCCTGTAACAACCATGTAGTTGCCATGCCAAAGACGAAGACATCGGTGAACGTCCGAAAACTATAACCATTCAGCATCCCTATCGAATATCTCTGGAGACATATTACTTACCGTAATTAGCATTCGTGTTTTCGAGAATATAGAAAGCTTGTTCTTCTCCCCAAGTAAGTATAGGTACCCCAGGCATCAGCAAAGACACCACATATAACGCTAAGACCTGCTTTTCCGTGCCATTCTTGATTGACGGCCACCGAAAGACATCCTGGTTCGACGTGCCATACTGGTGACGTGGGTCAAATTTACCAGTGTTTGCGTTTACCATATCGTTCGTCTGGACTAGACCATTCCATAGCTCGACAAAGTTCGTTGGTGGATCTCCTTCTGCTTCGAATGTGCCGTCCATGCTAGGCCCCAAGTTAGCACCTACAACGAATAAGTAATCATATCCCTTTCCTACCCAAGAAATCTAGTCAGAGCACGGTATACGGTGTAGTGAAATGCAGCTGCATCCAGTGCTGCCTTTTCAGGGGGCCTGAGATGCATTTGGGGAGCACTATCGTTAGTCATGCTTACAGCTTCGGTCATGTTCGTAATAGTTTGATTTGTCTGTCGACCACGGCCGATATAGAGCGCACCGAACGAGTTTCCCGACACTATTTCCCCAGGGATATAGAAGTTTTCTTTCCCAAAACGACGGGCACAGCGACGGATAGAATCAGACCATTCACCTTGCGCATCGAGGGTGACCTGGATTGCCTTGTCGATTCTGAAGCCATCAATATCCAACATTGCGATGGTAATGCAGGAAAAGCGCTCGAGCTTCTGCCTGACATCGCTTCGCCACTCCCTTAGGCGATCCTGTACGAATGCGAACTTGCTCACTTGTCGCTGCCATTCCGTGTAATTTCCGAATGATGCAACTTCACCATACTAGAGAGTGATTAGCCTATGCGCATTTATGTAGTATAGTTATCCTACCTGATCAAACTCGCTATCACGACAGCCCTCAACAAATGTAGTCTGAGCTGGACCCGTCCCAAGATCATCCCAAAAGCGGGGGTAGTCACATTTTTCAAGCCAGGTATCCCCAGGTTGGAAATCATGATAGCGGCGTGAAGACTTCCATACATAATCATGTTCGTAAGGATTAAAGGGGGTCGAAGTGTTCAAAAAACCTTGAAAACCAATAAGGTCCCCCATCCTGAGAATGTTAGTTCCACCTTTCCTTATTTGGAACTAGCTGCCACTTACGTCGCCATAGTGTTCTCCAGAATAATATAAATCCCTCGTCGATGTGCCTCTGATATCATTTCACGCCAATCATTTATATTACCAAAATGGTGATCTAGGAGTGTTAAATCGAGAGGAGAGAAGCCGTCAGATGCCCAAGGCATGTTGATATGTGGTACGCCTGCAATATAGAGGGCCTATATTTGTTAGCCTGGCCTCATCAGGACATGCATCTTGACCGAAACATACCTTCACACCCATGCCTTGTATATAGTCAAAACTATCCATCAATCCCAGTACATCCCCACCGTGTCGAAGTTGGTTTGAAAGCAAGTCATGCTCAAACTGCGTTCCATTTGCGTCATCATTGGCAGGATCGCCGTTGACGAACCTGTCAAGGAAAAGTGTGTAGAATGGCAATCGCCAATTGTCTGGGGATGGATTATAGCTGTGGTTGTTCCATTCTCCCCAGTAATCCATGGGATCTGTAGCCGTTTCATTTTCGTTGAGGTTGAAACCAACTTGTTCAGGGTCATAGCGAAGCGCGGATACAACTGGAGTCAGCAATAGATAGAGATTATATACTACTCCCAGGAGTCTCATTGCGCTGTATCCTACCCAACAGGGAGGCGGTAAATGAAGCACCTGGCGAACACAGAATCCAACCAGAAGTTACCAAAACAGCACCGAGGGTAACAATATAAGGAAGATGAATGATAGAAGCAGCCCACGACGAGCTAGAAACTGCAATGTCTCCTCCCCCAGGGAGAAGTAGGTTGCGGATGAAAGCCCCTCCGAAACTCAATGAGAAAGACAGTTTAAATTTAATGATTATATTAACCAACTGTATGATAGATAGTTGGAGGACCGATTCTTTCGGGCACGGAAAGGGAAAGTATACGTAAACAATAAATGATATTGAAGAAGCAAAGATCAGAGATAACGATATACTATGCAAGACTGTCAGATTGCTTAAGCCAGCTTCAAAAGACGTGGAAACGATCCATATGATTCAGCGGAGACAGGTTTCTGTGATTTCATGCAGAACCAGAAATCCTACCCCGGAACCGCGTCTGCAGGGTGAGTTAAATCAGTTACCAACAAACAAACTGAATACACTTTCCACCGTTGCCGTACTATGGGGCCGTTGTTTCTTGCAAATAGTGCCATAGAATAAGCTTCATCTGGTACCAAAGTTCAGGGCATACGCAAGCGAAGTACCATATGGCCAGACCGCCTGTGAGAGACACTCAGGATTGTTTCTGAGCCACTAAGAACGAATATTTGTGGATGTGGTTCTAGAGCTTCACCGATTCTGCAATTCTCACTGGGTCCGATAGTATGACTCCAGCTCGGATTCTGGAGCCTGAAAGGAATCGCCAGCATTGTGGCAGTGTCAGTACTCCAGAGTCTTCCGGAGCCATATCCCGAGTTCGTAAGCATCGTGGATAGAACTGCTTAACGATACGATCGTTGAATGGAAACAACATATGGATCCCGATGCTAAAGTAGACAAGCTGCAAGGAGTTGTCCCAAAGTTTCATGTGGTCTTGCCCTACTATGTGATTAGCAAGCTCTCCTGACGCAGTAGAGGTAAAGATAAGCAGCAACATATCCAAGTTCATGACAAACGGCATATCGCACACAAGCTGATGTTAGTGATCTCGAAGTTCAGCAAGGGACTTCAATCCAATAGTTTTCGATTTTTAACGGAGTGTGCTAGCACATGCGGACGGGCACGCCCAGCCTGATAGATTAACGCGTGGCAAGAGAACGTACATGAACCCTAGTCACCTTCCCAAGCTGGTGGGAAAGTGATGCAGTCGGAGCAATGGTGGAGTTCCCATCATTTCCACAGCTACCAAGTTGAAGTGGATAACAAAGTGGACAACAATATGACCAGTATTGCCAGTAGCCGCTGTCACAGAATACAGACACACCAACAGACGTTGAGTCCGCCATTGCTCGAGGTCCACAATTGAGCTACGAGAACTAGCGACGATGCTGCACACGTGGAGTGCAGTGTTCAATCAGTGGCCCTGGACCCAGTCTCCGACAGCTGATGGCTTCAATAGAGTACTTCTGCCAAGCTTTGAACGATAAGGCTGAGATTCTGGGTCCATCCTAACAGACAAAATGTGGCTCCAGTAAGAAGACCAGAAAGTTAATAATCGAGTAGAGGTTGGAGGAGGATGTGTTGTTTGGGCTTGGATGGAACCGCGTTATCTCGCGCGATGGCGCCGTCACCGCCCAGGCGATCGCCAGCCGTGAGGCTGAAGTATCAAGAGATCCTCCTGTGAGATTCTCCAACCACATTTCTTCGTCTCATGCAGACGATTTTAGCCTGCGACGCCGGTCTGTCGGGAGTCGCTCGAACCTCCTGTAGATTACCCGGACACAGCCCAGGCGGTGTCTGCTTGCATTTGCTAGATCAGTTTCCCGAGATGAACGCCCTGTTCCATCCCGAATCTCCGTCCCGTGGCGGCTTTAACTTGATAGCTCTGCCCGACGGTACCGAGAGAAAGTGGAGTATAGATTGTGAGGGGTCAAATCCTCGTCTCGAGTCTCTCTTTCTCTTACACCATAAATACGAATTATGTTTAATAAACATGATGAGATACCACACAATTTCAACGGTTCCTGGAGCTCGTACCCATGGAACAATAATAACTGCCCTCGAACTATCGACAGTATCCACTGCGGCACTTCCGAACTGTCCGTCTCCAGGATTAAGAACTACGGGACACGGTACTAGATACGAATAACAAATGCACATTCCTGGATAGATCACAAAATACGCGATACTTCTCGGGGTTCATACATTGGGAAATTTTTGACTGACGCAGAGATTCTCATGGACCCTCATAATTCGGACTCAAGCAATCCCTGAAATAGTCGAAGGGGTTGTAAGAATCTGGAAACTTAATGCTGTTGCCGACTTCCATGGTCTCCTCTTGAATGCATACTTAGCATAGAGCTTCCGCGGCCTCGTATATGGTGGGCCTTAACTCTGGGCCCCTACAACTTTCTAGCGTCATACGTTTTTCCCGTGTTCATTGACCGACTTAGCGACGTGTGTCATCGTGATCGGCTGGTCTCCTAGTTGCTTTACATCCAGATATTCTCAGAGAAACAAAAAATGGCTCTCATACCCTGCAGACTTACCCTTGTTCTCTCTCTTCTGTGCATTAGGGCAATTGTACATGCATCCGGGAGGTTCATAAAGCGCATATCCTGGTTTTTGCACTGCCTCGTTTCCGGGTAAATGGATCAATTCTATGTGGGATACACTTCATCTCTGACCTTATCTGGAAACTGTTCCTTTCGCAAGTGTACTAGGGTACGTGAGACATGCGTTTCCCGTCTGCCACGCTAGATACAGACTTCTGGTGGCTTGCGTTGTTAAAGTTTGAGCTGACGGATATCTTCGACCAGTGCCAGGGTCTTCCGCTAAGACTTTTTTTTTAGATCGTCTGGGTAGCATTATTGCCTTTAGCTTCTAGCTACTGGGACTTAGGACCTACTGAAGGTTACCAGGTATGCAAGGACTATCACCACGTTTTGTAGGCTCATAGATGTTATGAATCTCATAATGTATATGTATATCTGCGACCAACTCTCTATACATCAATCTTCCTTCAACCAGTTTCAATTCCTCATGGATGCATGGAAGTTTTTACTAGTGATTTTGGCCTGTGTTCATTCAGTGCATTCGGCCTCGAAAGAACAATGGCGATCCAGGTCAATATATCAAATTGTGACGGACCGTTTTGCTCGATCTGATAATTCTACAACGGCTCCTTGCGATCCCAAGAAAGGACAATATTGCGGTGGCACCTTCAGAGGTATCATCGACAGATTAGATTACATTCAAGATTTGGGTTTCTCAGCAGTAAGTCGTTGTTATGAAGCAGGCTTCAAAGAAATGTTTTTAGGGGACCAGGTACTTAGCAACCTATGTGCTATCTCATTGGCAGATCTGGATATCTCCCGTCACATATCCTATTCAACAAAACACAACGGATCTCTCTGGTATTCCTTAATCTCCTGTGCTGCTAAAGGAGCTTCCCTAACATGTGTACAGCATATCATGGATATTGGCCGCAAGATCTTTACTCGATCAATCCGAAGTTCGGCACTCCCGACGATCTCAAAGCCCTTGCGGAAGCGCTTCATTCGCGCCAGATGGTGCGTTTTTAGTTTCTCCACTCAAATTGCTTATATCCCGCGAATGAACACACTAACCTTGTATGGCAGTACTTGATGGTCGACGTGGTTGTGAACAATCTAGCTTGGGCTGGATCCGGAACTTCGGTCAACTACAGCTGGTTTAATCCTTTCAACAATCAGCGCTACTTCCACCCATACAAACTTCTTTCTAATGACCCACTGAATGAGACATGTGTGGAAGAGGTTAGAGGCAACGTGCATGTCCGTCCAAGTATCTTCTTCTAACTGTTCCTATTCTAGTGCTGGTTGGGCGATACGGTTGTCTCACTTCCAGACTTGAGAACCGAAGATGATGACGTTTCCTCAGCCTTGTACTCTTGGGTTGACGGGCTCGTTTCAAACTATTCTAGTAAACATAGTATTTCTGCCCTAGAGAAGACCCACTTGCTGACTGCTTCATACAGTTGACGGCTTACGCCTTGATAGCGTCTTCAACGCCGCTCCCCAATTTTGGTCGGGGTTCAATGGAGCCTCAAAGGTATTCTGCCTGGGAGAAGCCCGCTCTGATAATGTAACATCAGTTTGTCCTCTGCAGAATAGTGTGGATGGCCTCTTGAACTATCCAATGTGCGTCTTCGACGAACGAATAATTATTGTTGGGTCCAATTTTCTTATTCCCTGATACAGATACGAGCGCCTTACCGAGGCATTCAACGGCACAAGCAGTAACTTCAGCAGTCTACTCGAAGAGGTGGACAATGTGAGAAATAAGTGCGAGGTAAGATACGAGGCAGAATTCTTTGCCCCACCTTCCAAGGCTGAATTAAGATCGTGACATGTTTCACAGGATATTTTCTCCCTTGGTACCTTCACAGAGAATCAAGATGTCCCACGCTTCGCTTCGTATACGAAGGACATGGCCGTACGTCCGCTTCCAGCTACCTATCGGATGTAACCGCCTTATCGATTTTAACTGATTTGTTATTGTAGCTCGCACGAAACATTATCACGTATAACCTATTAGGTGACGGCATACCTATCCGTAAGCAGTACCCAACAACCGTACCTAGTACTCTTCGACCCACTCTCGTATACTAACCACCTACAGTCTACTATGGACAGGAGCAACACTACTCCGGTGCCTACAACCCCGCGAATCGTGAAGCCCTTTGGCTATCAGGATACAGTGACAACAACACGTCCCTGCCTTCTCTCGTACAGTCCCTAAATCGTCTGCGATCCTACGCCGCTGGCAACGGCACCAATTTCACCAATACTAGTGCGCAGGGTAGCAACTATCTAACTTACCTCAGCCTTCCTATCCACAATGACTCGCACATCCTTGCGTTGCGGAAAGGCTTTGCAGGTAACCAGGTAGTGAGCGTGCTATCTAACCTAGGCTCCCACCCTAACAACTCTGCGGCTGCTCAAGTGACATTGAAATCCGATGGCACCGGCTTCAGTCCCGGACAGAACGTGACGGAAGTTCTTTCTTGTAAGACCGTTGTCACTGACGCTTCTGGCAATCTTAACGTCGTACTCAACGACGGTGGCCCAAGAGTGTACTATCCAACTAGCAGCCTCAATGTGTCAGGAATCTGTGGCCATGAGTTCCATGAGCTGGTCGTCAAGTCTCTTGCTTCACCTTTCAGGAAAGAATTTGGTATCATTTGGCTGATCGCATTGGCATTTGTCGTTCCACTTATGATGGACTATTTTGTTTGATGATGATTTCTTGGGACAGTGGAAAAGTTTAGGTACTTATTAGTATACCGAGCAGGACATATAGATTTTCTCTTAGATCGGTTAGATGGACATTTATTTTACGCGGGTCCTAGATAGATTTCACAGATACCTATGAGTTAGTTCTAGTATTATAGCTGAGTTTGGACTATAGTCAATACTTTTGAAGACCTGCTGCCCGCGAGCATGTGGACTCTATAAGATCACTATGTCACCAAAGTAGGTGCAGATATTATCATAATTAGATAAAGCAGACATATCACCTGAAGTATATGATTGGGAATGAACTCTTTTGATTAATCAGTACCTCGTATCTTTCACCACGTTTCCTGCTTATACCTTCCCACCTTCTCCATTTCAACCAGATATTTTTCCGCTTGTTCCCTAGTAAACTTCTCATCTTCATCCTTATTACCATTTTGGAAAGTCTCTATCAACGCCTCCCGAACTGCCTGCGGCATCTTACCAGACGAACCACAGATATACACTGATCCAGATAAATCATGAAGGATATTGAAAAGCATGTTAAAGTTCTCTCTTATGACATCTTGCACGTAGAACTTCTGTCTTTGATCTCGTGAGAAGGCTGTCAGCACTTTCAGATTGATGGCCCCCGAGAGCTTTTTCCATTCCTCTTCGAAGAAGAAATCTGAGGTACGATTGCGGCCACCGAAGACGAGGACGGTAGGTCCAATTGGAGGTTCCACATCAGGGTTCTCTTCACGATATGATTTTGCAATAGCTGCTTTCTCCCAGATCATGGACCGTAATGGGGCAACGCCGGTCCCAGGGCCAACGAGGACGGAAGGACCAGTGAGTTGCTTCACAGAAGAATTAAGTCCTCCTCGTTGCAAGTGTACTTTAACCGTGCTGCCTGGCCGGAGGACAGAGAGATAGCGTGTGCAAACTCCTTCTCGAATCTTCTTGATAACTGTCTGGTATTTAACGATGGCGATCAGCAGCTCGAATTTAGTGCCACCATCCGCGGTTCGTTTCACTTCTCCGCCACTTGCAATGCTGAACTGTCGTCCACGAAGGACAGGTAGAACAGATGCGGCATGCTGCCATGGGATCTTAACACTGTCGAATTCATGCAGAATTTCCAGAATACTGCGTCGAGGCCGGGTCGTGTAATCCCATAGCTCATCTATGTATTCAGGTTTTGTGAATTCCAACAAGCGATCTTTATGCATCGCATCAGTAGTATAATGCGCAATAGCTGAGAAGAATGACCGTCGAGGAATGGATTTGATATCCAAGTAATCTGTTAGGAGAATCCGCAAAGTCAAATGCGGAAAGGAAACGAGATACGGGATCGGTGCTGGTGGTATATTCTTCTTGGGCCGTAGACTGACTCCAGGGACAAATTGAATAGGTTTATCTGCGTGTTTCTCCCAGTCCATCATCTTGATCAAGTTATCAACATCTTCTGGGAAATTCTTCGGCATGATAGAAATCATATCTCCAGGGTTGTATGTCATCGACTCAGGAACAGTAAGGCACATATGGCGAACATCCTGCCAATGTTTTGACGGCGTGACTCTTTTGTTCTGTGTCAGTTTTGCAGTAAATGAATTAGGGATTGGACGTTGGTCATGCTCGAGGCGATAAAGGTCTGGAAATTCATCGTTTTCATGTTCAGACACTATTTGGACATCCGGTTCCTTAAATGCCGAAGGATTACTCTGTTCTTCTAGGATCCACTTTGGAGGAAGTGGTATATCGTCTGGTATCGGTTGTTGACCAGACGGAAGGGGATACAGGGCCAGCAGATGTTTCCGCAGGTCTGAGCACCATGGTAGGAATGTCCCCTCAAGACTATGTAGTAATTAGCAAGCAGTGTGAACTGAAGTAAGATTCACCAGAGTCTCACCCTTCAGGATGTTGTTGATCAGCTTCTCCAGGTGGATATATCTCGTTTGCTCCCAACTGCAACAGTCTCTTATACAGCTTTCGCGAAGCCCAATTAAACCTAACAATTCAGTTCATACACTATTCTTAGAAGATGGATAAACAACATACTTTGGATAAGAGCTATCACCCAGTCCAAACAGCACGAAGTTCACCCCCCGCAAGAAAGTTGGAAGGAGTCTCTTCAGTAGAAGCGTCCTCCAGAATGACCTCGCATTTGCAGGAAAATCTCCCTGTCCAGTGGTGGAGGTGACAATTATCGTAATAGTATATGACGCTAGATTCACCTATGTTTCAAGATGAGCGTTCTGGACTACATCGCAATAGCAATACTGGGGTATATTTGCATACAGCTTTAACTTCATTAAGCTCGGCCACGTGAGTTGAGAAATGTAACCTTTCAGCCAGTCTCCCAAGCTCCTCTGCTACCTCTTGAGAATTTCCAGTCTCTGAGCCATATATAATGATGGCTGATCTGTCACTCTGCTGGTCCTCGTCTGCACTCATCCCGGGCAAGGGGTTCGTACGTTATCAGAGATATGAACTTTACGTGGGGTCGACTGGCCGGTCTCGGGGGCTTCAGAAATAGTTTTCTTTTTTAGCTTCCAGTTAACTCCCCCACCCCTGGGAATGACGTCACGTATATTTGAACAGCAGGAAGAAAGGGAAATTAAGAACAGACAACGTGGATCTTTGTAGCTGGTCGTCCTTGATATAAGCTGCAAGTACAGTTCTGTCTGCGTGGACAAATTGATGTAAAACAAGCGGATAGAGAGTATTTAATGAGTCATGGAGTTGCGGGAGCTCTGAATATATATATCCCCACCATCAATGATGAAGACAATTTTAATAACCTTCACTGTAAAGGAACTAACTTATATGAGTTACAGAATTTTTCTATTTCACACTATAAAGGAAGCTGCGCATGTGATGTAGCCAATTGTACAACATAGGATAGGGAGCTACTCTGTGAGAGGCTATAGCTTTTAAAATGTTGCAACGCCATTCCGCAGCAGATCATGCATGCCGCCGCCGGACAAGAAAGGAAAGATAACAGAGGGGTATCTTAAAAGAGATCAAAAGCTTAATATGTGTCCTCGTCACCACCAGGGCCTCCGTCCGCGAATCCATCGCCATCCCCTTCGTCATCTCCAGCGTCAAAGTACTGCTCCGCGTTGTAGTCCCCACCCATCTCATCGTCATCTTCAGAGAAATCATCATCGACGATCTCCTCCTCTTGCTCCTCATCCTCATCAAGGATATTACCCTCCTCATCTTCGTGTGCCTGCCTGCGTTCCTCAGTCTCGTCTTCGTCTTCGTCGGCCCTGCGACGTTTCAGGATTGCTTCATCTTCCTCCTCCTCATCCTCGAAGCCGCGCTTAATCCCAACGCGCTGTTGGGCATCAAGACCACCTTCTGGCTTATAGCTGGGTTGAATGGTCTGCCAAAGCTCTCGCGGGAAGAATTTCAGGACTATAGAAACACGACACATTAGAATAATTTGACATGACTACGAGATATCCAAGACAAGAAACATACCATAAGGCCTTCCTTGCAGCTTCGGAAGTGTTCTCTTCTTTTTCTGGTATTTCTCGGAATACGAAGGCATCCCGTGGAAAGGATCAAAGTGCGCACGAGCAGCGCTTCCCTTCTTTGCCGTTGTGCCCGATGCATCGAGGACGCTGTAATATGGTCCTTCATGAATTCTCTCTCTCAGCTCCCGATACAAGTTGACCTGTGTTTTCTCCCGAGTAGATAGCATTCTTGCGACGGGTACTGCGTATTTCTGTGGCGGCGTCAGCTTTGCCTAACATATAACTTTGCGAGGATTGAATTGTAGGAAGTGAATTTACATACTGGGAAGAGAGGTGTGGGAGCAGTATCTGGTTGACCGCCAGGCTCAGTATCCCAGGTGAACTCCGCACCTGGGAGCCTCTTGCCCTTCTTTGCGCCGAATCGTGACATGGCTTATCGGGCGGGCAACACCGACGAGCTAAGGTGGTCACGGGAACTGATTGGAGAGTTAGAGACGATTATAGGTATCTCTTCGTCTTCTTAGATCCCACATATGTGGCAATGAACAAAGAATTGTAAGATAAATTGTTTAGAGAAGCCCTTTGCGTTTGACACTACGGAGAAAAAAGTTCCGACGATTTCATCAACACTCGCAGCTTTCATTTCACCGCCTTCGATTAGGGGCCGGAATAGGAAAATAGGGCTTCTTCACGAAAGACCTAAGCGCTACCCCGCGTTGATCAGCGATCATAGACATGATCGTTGGTTGAATGGACTTTGATTCAGAGATGTTTTGACACTCCGTTAAAGCAGACACTAATTATTTACTGTTGGAATTTATACTGGCGCCCCATACGAAACGGACGATCGTTCATCTGCTGATCATTAATTGCTAAAGAGGATTAAGGTCTAGCGATGTTCTAGCATTCTATTTTGCATTTTGTCTCTGCAGAGATATTCTCGAATTATAGCTCCAGCGCATCCACTCTGCTTCCCACCTGCAATGTAGGTCCCCATGGGCCGTCTGCTACTCGTTGCGCGAGAGTCCGCACGATATCCTCGAATCCTTCCATCTGTCCTCGGTTCTCTTTAAGAGCACTGTAGAGAGACACGAGGACGTCATATTTCCCAGTGGCAATCCTCCATACAGCACTCTCTGTATCTCCTCTACCTCCACCGACGAAAGTTGCATATGAGCGTGGTGGTTTGAAAAGATACGGTAGCACGGTAGTCAAGGCTGGCGGGGAAAGTACAGCCCAGAATCCCGTTGAAGGTAGCATGCCCTGCGAAGCGGGAGAGAGCCGACCCAGCTCGCCTTCCGTTGGCAATCGGAAGCGGGAGCTATCTGGTTCTGTCTCTTGCTCTCTCGGGAGAGGCTGCCAGTTTGCAGTTATCACCGCCTTCATGAACGAAAGAGCAGCTAAAGCAATGCCTGGCATTGCAACAATATCGGCAGCACTTGTGGCATCGGTCCACATATTAGCATGACTATTTAAGTATGTGAAGTAAAGCACTCGAGCCGCAGCAGCTTCTTTATGCCAGTTTGTGGGAGTTGGGTTAGAACTGCTCGGATCCACAGACTGTGACCCTTCAGGTTTCGGCGGTCCTTGGAAGATCCTCGACAAGGCATCGTAGCATTCCTTGTTTGGCGGATTCGTTGGAAGTGCTAAGATCGGATTTAGAGATCTTCGGCCCGCCTCCACGAGCAGCACTCTAGGCAAACATGACAGTATGAAAATGTCACCGGTGGGGACTGTCCCATGCGCCCATTGCGCCGACGATATAGCAAATGATCGGTTGATTTTCTCCAGAATCTTATTCAGAAGCTCTTGAGAGCTGTGCAAGAGATGATTTGGGTATAGTTGCGCGTATTGTGCAACATAAGCCATAATGGGACTGGAAAGATATAGAAGATCGGCAACTTCCAGCTGCGAACCATCATCCAAATAATATTTCAGTATCGTGGAATGCAAACCATTCGATTCGAGGAAGTCAAGCGCTGGTGATGAGAAGGTTGACACTGAACGAAGGTGATTTCCAGCCTCGAGACCAGGAGCGCTCAGTTGAAGAAGCTCACGGAAAAAGTTCAGCAGAGTCATATGCATCAAAACGTCCCCTGTATCAACCATCCGACAAGCCGCAAAATGCAACAGACTGGATGCTTCATATTTGGATTCGATGTCTGGAATGTGTGATTGTGACACTGAATCCCATCGCAACGACGCAACCTTCACGATGAGGTCCATTAATCTGCCTTGGGCCACTGTCCTTTCCCGTTTCGTCAGCTGGCCTGGATTCAGAGCATCTTGCAGGCTGCATATTGAGAATAAAAGACCATAGACGTCCTTATCCCCGAATACTCTTCGCCACATAAGACCCTGACCAGCAGCAACTTCATCCTTTCTATTTTGGTGATCACCATCTTCGAGCTGGCTGGAGTAGTCCACCTCAAGCAGAGACCATAAAACATCAAAAGCTGCCTGAGCAACGGCGGTCGTAGACGTGGAGAGCCAAAGCTCCACAAGAGATGCAACAAGCTCAGCATTTCCAGCTATTACTGCCGCATCACTTGGCGTCGTCCCAGCTTTCTCTAGCAGAGATAGTACGAGAAGATTTATCGGTGGAGAAGGGGCCTTGATCCCCGCAATGAAGTTCACGGGAGGATCGACGGAACGAACATCTGAGAAGGATAAGTATTCTGTAACTTTAGTTCCCAAAGTCGTCAGCGGAGTTGGATCTTCTTGAAGAACGGGTAGAAGCTGCGATATTCGTGTAAGCAGGGTCGCAGGCACCTCGCGGTCAGTGTTCTCAGTAAACTCGATCTTCAGCTTCTCGATGGCGGGGCCATCCAGAGGTACGGAGGGGTCATTCAAGACTTGGTCGAGGTGCGACAGCACCGTTCTATATGATGGAGGGATGACCATGGCTGCAGCTATGTGTGATAGAAACTAGAAGCACCAGAGGCCTGTAATAAGAGAAAACCAGGAGGCAACAAGCAGGCACCACAGGATGATGAAGCAACTATGCGGGGGAGCTCTGAGCTTGCAAACGAAACAAACACTGCGGCGGGACATCCAACTCCGCGGCGTCAACGCTACGATTTGTACATTCTCAGAATTACCAACCCGCTTACAGCTGTATCATTCTTTGTGGAAGAGTCTGTGGCGGTGTCTTCAATATGGCGGAAACTCATAATCCTCTAATTTCTTCGAAATCCTCTGATTCAGGATTACATGTGCAGCTCCATCCTCTCGTCCTCCTCACTGTTTCCGATCATATAACAAGACATGCAGCGAGACAACAGCAAGGACCCATTATTGGAGCTCTTCTAGGACAGCAGGAGGGCCGTGAAGTTACTCTCGAACACGCTTTTGAGTGTAATGTGATCCAGGGACCAAACGGGGAGACAGTTCTCCATTCAGCCTGGTTCGAGGATAGAGTTAAACAATGTATGATATCTCGCTTGCTAAAGGTGGGCATGATACTGATACTGTGCGACTATAGTCAAGGATGTGCACAAAGATCCAGCACTCGATATCGTAGGATGGTTTACAGTCACTCCACCTTCAGGCCCTGAGTTGTCACATCTCCCTATCCACCGTCAGATCCTCAACGACTACAACGAATCTGCTGTGTTTCTAGCTTTCCATCCGTCTCTTTTGAACTCTGCTGTTGGCGCCAAGCTTCCACTTACGATATATGAGACCGTTTATGAAGGTGAGAATGCCGGAGAGGGTGATAAAGCTATGCAGATCGACGGGGAGGAACATATTTCGAACATCAGGTTCCGAGAACTGCCTTACTCCGTCGAGACGGGGGAAGCAGAAATGATCAGTGTCGATTATGTTGCTCGAGGTGGAGGAAATGCTACGGCAGTGGAGGCACCAGCCGCGGCTGCTCCTGCACCTCAACCCCAACCAGAGAAGAAGAAAAAAGGCCCTAAAGGCACAAAGAAGAGTACCGAGAGTGAGCAGAAGCCGGCGGACGCAACTTCCGCTCTTACTCTCGAGGACGAAGATTGTAAGAAATTCTACGTTCAACCTCCCCCAAGCACCTAACTAATCTCTAATAGTAATCGCCAATCTCAACACTCGCCTAAACGCCGTCAAGACGCTTGAATCGCGTATCCATCTCATCAAGACATACCTCTCAAGTCTTCCTCCATCGTACCTGGAGACAGGGTCCTCGACCGAGTCAAAGGAAGGCCCTACCACACAACTATCCCATTCCATTCTTCGCAACGTATCCGCCCTCATTTCACATCTCTCTCTTCTCACGCCACAAGATCACGACTTATTCTCCACCGAGTGGGTTGCTCAAAGCAATGACGTGGCCCTCGTTGCTCTCCTCGGAGCGCTCGGAAGCAGCGTCAAGGGAATGCGTGAACTAGGCCGAAAGTCTAACATCGTAGAGTCAACAAAGCAGACAAACGCATCTCGAAAAACTCAGATGGCCTTCCAGAGCCGACTGGACGATGAATACTTCACGGGTCGGAACGGCACCGCTGCAGGTGGGATGTTCCTTTCTTAGGTTCAGCCTTTTTTTTTTTTTTTCAACAAACTCTTTACGACCTTCTACGAATCACACGGTTCAATGGAGTCTCGGCGTTTTAACGAACGAAATTTGTCTTGTACAAG
>JAPVCE010000041.1:901760-912648 GCA_029606265.1 Paecilomyces dactylethromorphus
CTGAGCGCAAAAAGCGCAACTTCTTTGCGGAAATAGAAGAATTCTACTTTGGTCTTTCGCTCCCTTTTGCTCTCGGGCGCTGGGACGCAGGACTAGAGAAATGACAATATAAAATGCATTATAAGCTTCAACGATCCCGTATGAAGATAACCCTTAAAAAAAAGGAGTAACAAGAAATGCTTTCTGCATATCCAATCCTTATTGAAAAGTAGTGAGATCCTTACTAGACCATTCCAAATGCACGGGAACACAAAGCATATAGACACCTAGTATATTCTTAAAAGACAGCTCTCAATAACATGATACTACCAGACTACTACTACAAGTCAAGCCAATGATAAATACCAGATAACAAAAGGAAAACAATACTCTGTTTTAGTGTATCCAGCACCATAACTGTACTACTAACTACATAAACCCTCCCAAGCAATATTTAACTGAGAATAATGCAAGAGATAAACAAGTCACAGGCCAAAAAAAAGAGATAAGCAGAACGAAAAACAAAGACAAGTCATCACCACAAGCATTCTAAATGCCATGAGAGGTATCAATTCAAAAACGACAGCCCAGAAGATCTTTGTCCAAACCATGTCGCTGGTTGGGACGGTTGACGGAACTGAATTTTTCTAGGTGTAGAAAAAAAGGAGAAAAAGGAAATGCTAGTTTGCCCAACACAAAAAGTACAAAACCCGTCTGTAGTAAACAACAATGGGTAGTTGATCAATTCCAAACACCAACCTGCGGGGAAATGAATATAAGTGCAACAAAGAGAGTATAATGTAGACTCTCAGCAAAGGAAAACCGAAGCCAGGACGAGAGCTATCAACAGGGGAATCATGCTTGGGGGATGAAACTTGGAAAAGTGCAAAACTTGCGGGGAAACCATCCGATGGCATACCGTAAAGAGACAACAGGCATAATTCTAACATGAAGCGGCCCAGTCATCGACGAACGAGGAGTCGAGGCAACCTGGACCATTCTTGCCAGGCCACATAACCGGCACAGTATTTTAATCTCATTATCATCTTCGCTGATTGTTGTGATCGTCTAGAGGAGGCGGAAGATAAGGTGCGGGCATAGGCATAGGAATTTCCTCCTGATGTGATGATCCACTGTGCGGATACACATTTGTGGTGCCAACCTGCTGAGGGTATCCATTGTAGAATCGTCCGCCTTGCTGTTCCTGTTCTGGCGTTGTGTAGGAGTATTGGTAAGGACTATGGTAGGCCTGGTATGGCTGAAAAGGCAGAGGCGAATGCGATCGAGAATCCACTGGAGAATCGTTGATAGAGTTGCTTAGAGAATTGCTATGCGTACGCAGAGGATGTTCCTCTTCATACGATGACGTGGCAATTCCTATGTCACCAGACCCGGCATATCTTGAACGGGATGAAGGATTCGGCTGTGCGTTTGACAGAAGCTCCTGGCCCTCATCCTCTGGAGAAGAACCATAGCGATCCGATCTGCCGACATTACCAGCACCCGCGTATGCTGTGACATTCGGGCCCGGGAAGCTAGTCTCCGGAGCAGCGCCTGCTGTTGGCTTCATGCTGAAAGACGAATCGTCGCGGTGGTAGCTGGGATCTAACATCCTCGTCTTGCGGCCAACAAACAACCAGCGTGTGCCACGACCGATAGCCTTCATAAGATCCCAAGGATTAAATGCATCCACAATCGCCTTCAAGCCCATAAAGCCTCCTTGATATCGCGCTTTACCGGGGTAGAATTCGGGGTCCCCGCTGGCGTTGAGGTTATCTAGCGTATATGGCCGCCATTTGAAGGCCCAGATGTGCAAAATGGAGAAGATCGCCATCTCAATGCAGATGAGGAGATTGGGAATACCAACCTTCATATCTTGTGTTTGAATCTTGGAGGTCGCCTTGATGGCACCGGAAGATGTGAGAAACGAAATCAGAGTCTAGTTGCACGTTAGATTTCGATAAAAGTAAGAGATCGCAGACGGAAACAGAAGGACTTACGCTCTGCCAGAAAGAAAGGAAGATAACGAGCTTTATCGATAGAATCTTCAGGAACACCTGGTATTGCTTGACATCATGGCGGATCTGGATGTAGAATTGGATCAAGCAATACATAGCGATGGAGACACAGATTGACTCAATAACCAGGACCTAGTGACGTATCAGTTCCAAAGAAACCACCCAGTTTGTAAGCGACCTCGACGTACCCAGATGTGAGAGAACGCAGGATCCAGCGATTCCTCACAATACAGGCCCACCGCCTGCGTCGCAACAGCGACGATCGTCATGAGGACCCGGAATACACAATACTGGAAAACCCCAGTCCATATAACCTTGTTCATAACGTCAGCCGAATATCCATCGGAACATTCCATCCCTTTCCAGTACACACATTGAACCACGTCAAGCCACTCCGTGGAGTCCTCCAGATCCCATTTTCACCGCCCCAACACTTCTGCAGCCAATTCATAGGCCATACCCACGGTAGTGGTCGAATCCCTCGAAAATATTCCTTCTGGGTATGCAAGTCGGGGGCGATATAATGACATAGCAGTGTGAAGAAAGCGGAGATGGTGAATGCCTCGTAACAGTCACCTAGCACCTCGAAATAAACAGCGTGTCGGTAGTAGTAGAAACTCAGGAACGACACGGCTGAGTAGATGGGAATCATGAGAAGGATACGAATAATACTAGAATGTGAAGTGGCCTTCAGGTCAGAGACAGGTTCCGCAAGATGCTCAGTCTTAATAGATGACACCTACTGCCGTTGTTCGCGCGGCTTGCTATAATGAATGGCATGGCTCGCAATCAGGTAGAAAGAGATCAGGGACGCGAACGCTGCGAATCCTGCACATATGTAAATTCCTAGACGATGGAAGGTTAAACCTCCCTCCCAGAGAGGGGTTTCCGAGACTATTGCGGGCGTTGTGGTCAGTACGATCGCTTGATGGACGCCTGACTTGGAGGCCACAGCATCGGTTGTGGCATGAAAAGGATCGTACGTACTTATCTCATCTTCCAGAGTTGAATTGCACACCGGCCAGCCCATCCTGGCTGGAGTGCTGAAGAAAAAAGCGAATGATCGTTGATGAAGAAGGAGAGGTTATCCAGGAGGCGATCACAGTATCTTATCCGGGGCGGACACAAATGGGCCGCGTTGCGGGAGGGCTGGGACTTTTGTGGCGCCTAATAGTGGTTTGCAGGAAGGCCAAACGAATGGACAAGGGGTACTTCAAAAATAATGAACGAAGGAAGCAGTTATGAATCAGCCTTGGTAATGAATGTAATAGGCCAAAGACAACATGTGGCCCAGTATCTGGCATGTAAGAATAATCGCTTACCCAAGCCAGGCAGTCACTAGGAGAGTACGAGAAAGGAACATCCAAACGATGATGGAACAACTCGGCGGTTAGTAGGGAGGCTGAGCCGCCCTCATTTCCACTAGTGAAGGATTACGGTGGGTGTCACGATCGACATACAAAACCGTTTCGCCCTCTCAAAGTTTCAGATTGCGACGACGAGGATGGCTGTGCACGGTGCACTCTGTCATCAGCTCTTCTTTTGTTCATGGCAGTTGTTTCTGTAGATCGTGGACGATAATGGTCATCCGGTCCATCCATTTGCTCAGCCATCTACGGTACCTTTATTTACTCTTTAACAGTCCTTGTGACGATCAATGGAGAATTGGTCATCCAATAATCCGCACAGTCAGCTAAAACAAGCATCCCAAATCAACCGCCCTCGAAGCTTGCCCCTCTTGGCCCTCCGATCGACAACCTTACTTTGTAGAACATTCGATCCCGACTGGACACCAGACTTACGGTTATTATCGTCACCGCGGCAACTCGTCTTGAGAGCCAGGTTGATAAGATCGCCTCGATCGTATATTCCCAACTATAGTACAGGTATTTTACAGGACTTCCCATATGTGTGTGCATCTACCGCAACTCCGCGCCAGTGACGTCTTTTGCCCTTAAAGGTCTGGTCGAAAACGCCTGCATTCTCGACACAACCATCATGGATTACATATTAATCCAGAACATTCTCTCTCTCTTTCTTGCACAGCCAGGCAATACCTAACTTTTAGCGACCGCGACCTCTCCAACTATCTCGCAAACCGCCTCGACCACGGCCCCCACGTCTGCGGGCACCATATTCTGGACCTTGATCAACGAAGAAGTCGGTGTCCTCAAAGGTGATGCGCCTCGTCTCGTCCCCGCCAGGGCGGGGATGGGGTCCATGGCGTGCAAGCTCATTGAATTTGTTTAAGCGTCTGTCTGCTACCTCCTTAGGGACAGGCAGATAATAAAGTTTGGGCTTCGCTGTAGTTGATCTAAATAAGTCATCAAGAGCTTTAAAGCCTTCGCCTCGTGCTCTAGGGTCAGCGGAGGCTTGCCTGCCTCTCCGTGGATCCCGATCGGCAAGGCTTCCACGCGGACCGAGAGGCGCCCTCGGTATATCCGGCCCTGTCTCCCGCCCACGACCACGACCGCCACCAGCAGCAGGAGCAGCAGCAGTGAGAGACTGGGCTTCTTGGAGACTGGCCTTGATGCCATCATCCATCTGCTCATACACAACCTCCCAGCGGGGTCCACTTCGACCCCGGCCCTCAGAATCCCGTTCAATGCCAATCCATTTACTAAATTTGTCCTCGGGTATAAAGTCTACCCATAGTGGTTTCCGGTCTCGTTCACTAGGCCAGATGGCACTATGCAATGCCGACCGGACTCGCGAGGCAGCAGAGACGTTGGCGAAATTGACAAAACAGTGGGTCTTGATCGAATCGAGGAAGAACTCCAAAATAATGTCAGGGTTAGGGGATGCCGTAGGAGGAGTGGCCAGAGAAATAAGGTAGTTCTTGAGATTCGTAGGCTGGAGGGGTCGCATAAAATTGCGGATGTAGAGAGCGGAAGTTGCTGGATGTAATGCGGGTTCAACGGTCCGACCCTCATCTTCATATGTTGGGAGGTCCTGCGAAGGTGCTTGTGGGTACTCTTGCTCCCGATTAGTAAACGGGATATGATCTTTGGGTTTCGCGTATGAAGGGGAAGCCGCTGGAGATGCATGTCTAGCGGTCTCATCCACTTGCGGCTTCCCGGAATCTGAAACCGCTCTCTTAGCTGGGGTGACAGGTTCGCGATCGGATGTAGCTTCTTTCATATCAACATCGCTGGCGTCACCCACTGTACGATGCGGTAAATTTTCAGCACCCACATCCTCCTTTAGCAGAACATGTGGACTGCCATTGTCTCCCTTCACCCTCTTCTGAACAATGGGATCGAGGGCGGTATGAGGACTCGGGCTGCGACGCTTGCGCTTTCGCACATCATCAACAATTTCTTCCGCAGGGACTGGCGTAGATTGCTCGCGGGTGAGCGATGGTTTGCTAGAAATTTTAGGGGGTGCCAGAGTCTCTTCTGAATGCTGGCTTGCTTTCCTAGGCTCTGGCGAAAGTTCCTTCGCTTCTTCTAGTGCTTCCTGTGATGCAGGCTTTTCCGAAGTCTCTTGAGCTGGCTCAGGTGCAGCTTGTTCTTGCTCCTCGTCTTGTGCACCCCTATTTTCTGTGGCTATCTCGCTCCGTTCCGGTTCTGCTGCTGGCTCTTCTCCCCGACTCTTTGTAGGTTCCGGCTCCGGATGGGCCTGTAATTCTTGGTCGAGTTCCCCATCATTTTGTTCGACTGTCAATGATTGTTCCGCATTGTCCGCATTCTGTTTCGTATCCTGTTCCGGCGCAGCACCTGCAGCTTTCTCTGCCGCGCTATCTGCTTCGAGAAGTTTATCAATGAAGTTCTGTTTGACCTTCAGGCCAGTCTGGGGTATGCCGCGACGCTTCAACTCCGCCTTGAGATCGGTTACCTTCCACTTCGCGTAGTCGGTCATGGTGACGGCTCGATTAGGAATGTCGCGCGCATGGATTGAGGATCTGGAATCGCTCGGTTGAGGATCGTTGATGTCGACAGTGTAGATGTCTTAAGTTTCCATTGCTAGCAACACAACTTGGACAGCAAAGTGAAGCGCGACGCTTAGACCTGGACCTTTGCCGAACGCGACGACTGCCGGTGATGTCTGCGCTAGTTCCCTTTGGGACTAGTTTTAGTGGCTGGTCGGGAGTCTCCACCGAATTGTGGGGTGCTTATCTAAAATCTCCTAGGATCATCACGGTCAACAATGGAGAGGGTCTGTTAGCAACCTTTTAAAGAGTTTGTAATAATTTGTTGAAAACTGATATTTGTCAAGCTTCTGGATTGCTTGCACACATAGGTTCCAAAAATAAGGGTTTTGGAAACTAAATTTTAAGCCGCTGTTTAGCGGGTATCTTGATACGCCACTCCAGCGAGGAAGTAGAGGAAAAGATAGAGGGAATATCAGAAATGCCTGACATTGCGTCAGAATCATTGTGTTTGGATTATCCTATCACTTTTGAAGTAACATCTTCACTGTTGCCTCAGGTCCATTATTTGCAGCATAAAATAGAGGTGTCCGGCCATAACTGTCCTTCTCGTCGATTCCGAATTCTCCTTCAAGGAGTACCTGAACGGCTTGCTTAACATCGAAGTACGCCGCCAAGTGCAGCCCTGTCATTTTCCTCAGGAGTTCTTAGCTATATCTGGCCGGTTCTGGGCCGATGGCTGCTGTAAATTTCGCTATTTGTTCTTGAAATATAATTCAATTACGTACGCTATGTCAATCGAAAGGCCCTTAGTAGAGCCTCTGAGACTGAGCATACTGTAGATCAGGTCTGTCCATAACTGGAGCACGAGAGTAAGATTAGCGGTGATTAGTGAAACAACTGCGCATGACTGCTCTATCATTATGTTTAGAACACTCGCAGCATGTAAGGTCCTAGGTTGAATATCATTCCGCGGAAACCCCAGCTTACCGGGATGCTAGAAAACTACACAATTCCGCGTTCTCTCGGAGTTGCTTTCGTCCTCGACAAAGAAATCAATATCTTCCTCTTTAACCACCACATCCTCAGCAATGCCCCGTCTTCGTCTCCAATTCCGTTCCGTATTCGTTAAGTGCCCGTCCCTCCACTGCTTCCCATAGAACTTCTTTGCTTCACTCTGCCTCCGCCAACGAAGGATATCATACGTGCTATTTGCCGTCATAGCAGCGTCTCGATACCTTGGCCCCGGCGTGCCTGTCATCGTCTCGTCCTTCACAATCCTCACCCACACACCGTGGGAGCGGAACTTAGCGCCCCACATACGGTCCTCGTCGGGCGTGACGAAAATAGTAATACGGGAGGGAGATATGGGATACGCGAGAAGGTAGTCGAGAGCGTCAGCATCGACTCCATGCGGAATAGGTCCGATCACGAAATCATCTCCGCGAGCAATTGCAGCGTCGATGCGCTTCGTATAATGTTCGTGAAAGTAACTAGCGTCGGGGCCGGTTTCTAGTGGGCCGGATATGAAGGCGATTTCTCGGTGGGAGGATTGTTCCATTTTGTGGTTGAGATTGTTGATTGCTGCATAACAAAGTTTTTGCAGCTGAAGATTTCTTTCCGGGACCACCACTAGCGTTGGGTCCGGCACGGCGCAATGATTAATAGTATAAAGTCACTATGCATAGACGAAGGCGCAGCATTGGGTTGATGCCTGGAGGCCGGCTGTGAGGCGGCCCCAATGTTCCCGCTCAGCCCCAAAGCTCTCTCAATGCATCCGGAACGGGATTGTTTTAGAGGGACCATGATTGCAGAACCCCGTCCTTTCTTATGATTTTTCCAGAGCACCTAAGTCCATAGGTTTGTAGTCATAGAGTTTGCCGGAGTTGCGGTCTCTATAGGACAAGACAAATGTGACACTAGGTTCTGAGGAAGGGGAAGAATAAGTCAGACTATGGTGATCGAATAATGTAGAAGGTCTGAATTCTTCTGTAAACGTCGCCCTCCAGAATGTTATATTATTACTTTGAGAGGCTATAACTGCTTACGGATTGTTTCTAGAGAGAGAATTTTTTTTAGTTACAGACAAGACACAACTACCTAGAACTTCTATTTGCTATTGACGTACTCAATATTAGAGTGAAGCAATCAGACGATGTAATATAAGAGTTCTGACATTAGTACTTATGACTGAGAAAAAGGATCCTATCGATATAACATCAAGGATAGTAATAGACTTGAAACCAGCGAGATGACTAAATTATGAGAATAACATTGTCAGATACGATTGATAAGAAACGGAAATAAGTTCATCTCACCATATCTAGGGCAAAACTATCCTTATTTTTTGAGACAGTTTCAAGCATTGTTCACTTTAGATGCTTTGTCCTTTGACTCATCAACATCAGTGGACCTAGAAGCATCTTTCTTGCCTCCGTCGCTTCCATCGACTATTTCTGAGACAGAGTTGATATTTTTCGAGTCTGGAGAGACATCCCGATCGGCCAACTTCATGTTGTTTCCGCAACTACCGCAACACTTGCAGCATTGGCAAGCTCCAGTATCGCTGATTTGTTTATTCTTATAATCAGGAAGGTAAACTGGAGACTGCCCCGTGCGAGCCTCAATCTCAGCGCGAAGTTTATCGTCTAGTTCTGCATCATCGGGGATCAAAGCTGGACGACGTCTTAGATGCGAATCCATAGGGAGCGGTGTGATTATTTCCAGACGTTGGGGCAAACGGCACGGAAGATTGCGTTGATTCGATTTTATGTTCTTATCCTGAATCAAGCTATCATACTTAAGATCAGTATTTTATATCACGAATGTGCAGGGGTAATCTTATCGGAGAACTCGTTGCTCAGAGTAGAGAGAAACTACCTTCCAGGAGGGATGGCATCTGATAAAAACCTTCACACTGAAATGTATTAAGAATAAGAGTGCAGATGGCTAAAGAAGGTTTTCTGGAAGACCCCTATGGAACAAAGTGACCAATATATTGTCCATGTTAAAGATATGTGATGTGGATATCTGCAATTCCCATCTACTGTTCATCGCTATGGCGACGCATTCATTGTAAAAAGTCAGGTAATGTTAAAAATGGACCATCGTTTCTGAGGTTAACTCCTAGCAGCTTCATAGCCATAAAACTAGGAAATATAAATCCATATTACTCAGTATTTCCCCAAAGGTTGCTTGGGATGAAAGATTCTCTACTATCCTACGTTTTTCTCCAGTAATTTTGTTGGCATTTGGGTACAGTCCGCATATGGCAATGAGGTGCCCGCCTGCTATTCGATGGAACTCCTCAAATCTATCAGATTTCTTTCTTCTACTGGTAAAGATATATCTGGGGGACGCCACAGTTCCATATCGAATAACCCCCCCCCCCTCCCCCCCCCGAATCATTGTCATCCTTCCGCTACTTTAACCTAGGGAGCCAAATGGGCATTGTCTGGGATTACAACGCGCGTGTACGATGACAGGAACCTTCCCCTATCAATAGGGTGCACTTCTCTGTCATCCTCTTCATCCTCAGGATATCTGAATTTGAGGACTTTGTACACAGATTCAACCTCATAGTTCGCATCTAAAATCCCAGCCAATTCTAGACGGCGCACAAACTGGGTGCTTGGGGGTATATATCAGCATAAATGCACGTTTCCAGACAACTTTATAGGATTATTATCATTGCAATTCACTCACATCCAGTCTCGACATCCCATGAGGCCTCGCCCAGATGATACAAAATAAAAGTTATGCATACTGTTTTCTCTGACAGGTCCAAGGAATTGAGCAAGAGTGATATTCTGACGCAGAATCGGGATTTGGACGACCTTTAGGGCACTGTATGATGGGCCTGAGTACCTTATGGTCTTAACCACCAATTTTCCCCCGAATTCAGAGGGATTTTGAGTCGGAACAGTTCTGTCGGGTTCCATACTTATACGCATACCAAGCGTATTCATAGGAGCATCAGGCGTAGCTTCAGATACGGGTCTCCTGAAAGTATCTTTCAGGATAACATGATTTTTCACACGCCTGAGCATTTGAGGATCTTGCATCTCGGCATCTGTAAGCAAATTCATTTCTCCGCCGTTTAGGACCTCCATAGAACAAGCGTTTAGTTGCTTCTAGAGGAGACTTCGCGGAACTTGTGGGAATCGATAGGAGACATCGCCTTCAGCCACCGGAGGGCGTGCCCTAGGTGTAATTTTCGGCGGAGGAGATGGAGGTAAGCCCTGAAGTCTCTTGGATTGACTGCGGTCACTTTGATGTTGTTGCATCTTGACAGGTACAATGTTGATGCTATGGGAAGACGTCTATTCTATGGTGGAAATTCAAATGAAGAGATAGATCGTCGGATGCAACTGCTACAGAGAAGCAACGAGCGTACATTGCATGGAGTTACAGCTCTAGTGAGAGCGATATTCTTTGAGAGGACAGAGCGGGAAGGTGAAAGCAGCCAATTCACAACCTTTACTTATGAATAAAGCAATGAATCTTTGGTCATTTATTATTCACTGATAGACCCATGACAGAAAGTAAAGAACCACCGGAATGTTCAGGCAAGGCCATATTATAGCCCCAAGGATCCCGCCAGAGATATATTAGTTTGAAAGAACATTGATTCTACAAGGGCATTTATGCATAACATGAAAGAATTGGGCTTAATTAACTACACAGTAGCCTCACCGGGAGGGCATACACCCATACTTACTATTAGAGAATATGTAGAATAATTTACAATGCAGTACACATGAGCAATTTTTTACACTGAGTGGGAAAATCTATAGAAGAAAGGAAGACAAATATATATATACTTGAGAAATAAATTTTCGTACATGACGTTTCTTCCAGTGCCACCAGAAGACATAATCAATTCAGATTTTGGGATCTAACTACCTTCCATAGGCGATAATGGTATTCAGACTTATGATCTGCGTAATCAGCTAGCAGAACATGCTCTATTGTCACAACCCCCAACGGCTGACCACTCAGCTAAAAAAAAAAAAAAAAA
>JAPVCE010000041.1:912727-1028561 GCA_029606265.1 Paecilomyces dactylethromorphus
AAACTGAGGTGGCCGCCTGTTACACCAAGAAGATGTTTCAAAATCTCAAAGCTATTCACAGTTATTTTATCTATTATTTCTACCCTGTAATCTGACTAGATATTATTAATCTATTCTAGATTCCCTCCATCCTACTGACAAAGTTATCAGGGGGACATCAAGAAGCCTCAGGGAGATGAAAACTGTAAAACAGCATCTGTAATGTAATAGATTCTTGGGATTGTTAAGGCTAAAGGAGCAAGTAATTATCCGTCATTTACTCGTGTTATCCCCTCAGACACTCAGAACGCATTTGCTCTAGGGGAACGCATCTACCACAGAATAATTTCAGACGTCAGACGAGAGACCAGATTGTTGGTGTGAATCATCTTCCGGAGGGATATCTGCGAATGGAAAGCGATGAACACATGACATGTTAAATGGAATGGTAGTAGAATTCTCAACTCACGAAAATCATTCATTCCGCGTTTGAAGAGGTAGGAAGCATGGCCCATTGGAATCAGATTGTTCGATATTGGAATCGGGATTGTCTCTCTGAGAGAGTCTGATAGGCCCCTGCGATACGAACGCAGTACAAAAGCCATAAAGCTAGATGGCAAAACACCAGTGTGTTCGAAATCTATCACCCAGAGTTGACCGTTCATATCAACAGGGAAATTGTCGCGGTGAATATCCGCGTGATAGCATATGAGAGATTCGTTACTGAAGTCAACTTTTGTCCTGTCTTCCAATGATTGGGTTGAACCATTGAAGAGCCTTTGAAACGTATTAGTACTTGGAAATGTGATTATGATAACTCAGTGTAAAAACAGACCCTGTTAATATATGCTTCTAGCTCCGCCACAGAGGCAAAGTGTACAGGAGCTGTTTCATCTTGGAAAATGGGATGTCTGATAAGGCCACCACCCATACTGCCAAATGTACCAGGTGGCGGTGGAACACGAACTAACTCAGAAATAGCCTGGGCTCTCTGCTCATTAGAGGCTCTGTCCTTGATATTGATATGCTCCATGAGTATGTACGTGGATCCCGTATCGGTTTTGAAAGCGTGGTAAACTTCGGGGATTCGAATCGTCGAGTGGCTGTTCTTCATAATTTCGTTGTAGAAAAACAACTGCGAGTGTGCTTCATCCATCGAAGCGTTATTGTATTTGATAAAGATATCCCTATCGCCAGCGGAATATGTGAGGTGATTGTCATAAGGACCTTGCTTTCTGCAGAGTTTAATGACACGATCCTTGCTGGGTAGGTTAGTGATGGAAGGATTTAAGATTTCATTTTGCGTGATCAACATGTTTTGAAGATAGACAGTATCGACAGTGAACCAGCGTATGATTGCAAAATGAGTTGTTATGGTTAGGAGATCTCATTCAGAGATGGCGCGACGACAGTAAATGATAATCACGGCGCAGACTGAGTCAACAAAGGCAACCGGAAGGCATTTTCCTGAAATGGTATTAAGAATTAGAAGTCTGTTTCCCACAACCGCTGTTACTCAGTATCCCATTCCTTTGTAATGTCAAAATCGGTTGCGATCTGGTTCTGTTCAGAGAGATGGACTCAATACTGTTAATTAGAGTATTGTGACGGAATATGCATTTACATAATTGGAGGACTTTCCGACGCTAAGCGCTGCCTATTTCCAGGTCCCATTCACCGCCCTGCAGTATTCATTTTGCAAGAATTCTACTACTGCTCTCCAAGAGGACAAATTGTGAATGATCCAGAGTGGTGTACGAGCGACTCATTTGCTTTTTCTGAAGGTCTAATACTTTAGCCGAGCCTAATCTTGTCTGCTAATAAAGGAAATGGATTAATAAATAATTAAACCGTTTATTAAAACCTTGTCAATCTCTTTACTTATTGAAAGTTACCGATGGAAACGACCGTCACGTTGTAGCTCTGTAAGGATCCTATCAATATTTCTATCCCCCCATTCTTTGCTTTTATATTTATGAAATTGGAAACCGCAGAACCTTTTTTTTTGAGCCTTTTCATCTTTAAATAGCAAAAATAATTCTAGCTAGATGAAGAAAGACCAATCATGAATTGTCTGGTTGGGAGTTCCATCCCTACCGCAATAAAGCGAAGGTATCTCCTCAGGCGGAGTCAATTCTTTTTGTCCCCTTCTCAGTCACAAAGATCGTGTAGATGGTCTCTCACCGCCCGCGGCAGTATGCATTCTCCGAAAATTTCAGTGTTATTCTTGCCGCTGCCAAGACGATCTAGTCTGATTGGTCCTGAGTGGCGTAGTTGAGCGGGAGTCATTCTGCCATTTTCTTTTCCCCAATTTTTGATTCTTCTGTTCAGCCTTCTCTTGCCAATGATGGAATGAGCCAATGAATAATTAGATCATTTATTTAAATCTATCAGTCTCTTCGTTCGCTCCATACATACATATCTCTTTGCTTGTCCAGGTCATACCAAAATGACCAATACCAACGGCAGCGACGCTGCAGCGCCGCGACGACTCCGTCAGTATTCCCCCTCTTTCTTTGCCCCGTCTCCCATCCCCCCGCCCCAATTTCTCTGATCGACCCATGCCAAAGTGGACAGCTACTAAATCCCGTAGAGAGAGTCGACTCGCAACCTGAGAACCCGTTCTCGAAACTCATCACTGATCAATCGATTGTCATTGTCCCCGAATTCACGCTTGAATCGGGGGTGACTCTGCACAATGTGTCTGTTGCATACAAGACCTGGGGACATCTGTCACCAAATGGAGACAACGCTCTGGTGATCTGCCATGCTCTGAGTGGCAGCGCTGATGTAGCGGATTGGTGGGGGCCCCTTCTGGGCGGCCCCGGTCAAGCGTTTGATGTGTCGCGTTTCTTCGTCATCTGCTTAAACAGTCTGGGCAGTCCGTATGGGAGCGCTAGTCCGGTGACATACAAGGATGGTGATGCGACCAAAGAAAGATATGGACCGGAGTTTCCCTTGACAACTATCAGAGATGATGTTAAGTGAGTACAACCGTTCGTGCGCTCTTTAAACCGTAGCTAACTCTATGCTCAGAATTCACAAACTGGTTCTGGATGATCTAGGTGTTAAGCAAATTGCCGCTGTAGTTGGAGGATCTATGGGAGGAATGTTGACTTTGGAATATGCCTATTTTGGCAAAGATTACGTGCGAGCCATCGTGCCTATCGCCACGTCGGCACGGCACTCAGCTTGGTGCATCAGTTGGGGAGAAGCCCAGAGACAGAGCATCTACAGTGATCCCAAATACGAGGATGGTTACTACGCCTTTGATGATCCTCCAGCCACCGGACTGGGTGCCGCTCGTATGTCGGCTCTCCTCACATATAGAAGCCGCAACTCCTTCGAATCTCGTTTTGGCAGAAATGTTCCCGACCCGTCCAAGCGGCAGAACATTGATGGCAAGGAAAGACTTCCAACTCCACCAAATGAGCACTGGGCCGTCCATAATGATGGCCACAAGAGCACGCGATCTTCTCGACCTCCAAGTGTTCCTGGTTCTCCACCCCCTCAGACTGAGGTACAGTTTACGGATCCCCAATTCAGCGGAACCACAACTTTCACGGCGCCCTTAAAATCTGCCTCACACAGTTCAAACGCCACGAAACGACCCACAACCTACTTTTCCGCCCAGTCTTATTTGCGCTACCAGGGTGAGAAGTTTGTAAAACGCTTCGACAGTAATTGCTACATCGCCATTACCCGTAAACTGGATACTCACGACGTATCCCGATATCGCACGGATCCGAAGTCTTCTGCTCCTGTCAAGGATGCGCTGTCGCTTATTCAGCAGCCGGCTCTGGTCATCGGAATCGAAAGTGATGGGCTTTTCACCTTTGAAGAGCAACAGGAAATCGCAGCTGGGATTCCAGACTCGCGGCTGAAGCGGATAGATAGCCCAGAGGGTCATGATGCCTTCCTGCTTCAATTTGAGCAAGTCAACCGTCATATCTTGGAGTTTTTCCGAGAAGTCCTTCCGGACATAATGTCTAAGGAGGGAAATGAGGCGACTGCTGATGCGGTAGGAAAGTTGACCAAGAGCAGCACATTTGGTGAGGCAGAAGTGGAAGATATCACTGCCTGGTAAAACAAAAACGAGGTCATGATTCTCATAAAACCAAGATCTGTCGTCACATGGTAGCCTGCCAAGGTACCATGCGGCGCCATATCCTTGGAGAAGGAGATGCGGATGAGAAGCTTCTTGAGGTCGTCGCTCCGTATGTTAGTCAGTGGAGCAGCGACTTTCTGTCAGGGGACGTTGCTGAAGAAGGGGGAAGAGACGGAGTCTTGGGGATTTTAACTTTCACTTCGCAACAAATCGGAGAGAAGAGCATCCAACTGCCTCTCTCGCAGATATTTATGAAAAGAAGCATCCAACTGCTCTCCATTATATGTCTGTCTAAGCAGTCCGTGATTTGTATTCCCCTCAATCATGAGACCTTGCTCTATGACGACGATGGGCCCTTGTACATATAAATGTACTCCACGATCCTAGTTCTTTTTCACGATGCACATTCTGGGGTGAACCATACCTGTCCTTGGCATCTACAGTTCAATAATAGATGACGCATTTACTTTCATACATATCAAATTTCCTGGATATGTGAACACACTACATGTACATTTCTTCTGCTAAGTAGACTTAGAGACGGCTTTAGCAGTAGAGCTATGTGCACACATTTTATCTACAGTGACTTCATTAATTTACTGCGTCGTATAACCCGTTTGCTCAGACAGATTTCCGACTCTGCCAAGCAGGAACTCGAGATGGCGGTAAGCTGCACCAGGTGCGTATTGCGGAATTTCTGTATAGGAATCGTTAGCCGTCCCCTTTCTCCACTCATTTTGCCTATTAGGAATATCAAACTTACCATGTCCAGACAAATACACTGAAGTAAAAGTCAAGCCACGCTCTGTGTGCGCCGTACCAAGGTATCCGGCACCGGCATCCTGCGTGAATGGAGCCGTAGCAGTGCCCTCAAAGAGCTCAGCCAGACCCCAATGATAGGGCACGTAAAGGGGTTCGATTGGTGGTTTCTGGAAACCTTGGGCTCCGTTCCAGGTCATGTTCTGGATCGTAGCCAGTGTTCCGTTCAGGAAAAGTAGGTAGTCCAGCCATCCGTGGCCGATGATGGTGTTGTTAGTGCGCTCAATTACGCTAGGGAGAGGACCTAGAGCGCTAGGTACTGAGTTATCGCCGTTGGCAAAGATGGTGGCTTCACCGCAGACGGAGTAGTCAGTTGGCGGAGCGTGCAGGACGGCTTGCACGTCGGAGCGGTTGAAGTAGTCGTTCGGACCGCCGGCCAGGGAAGGGAATCCCATCTCATCCCAGAGGTACGGGCAGAAGTCCGTCAGATGGTAGATGTTGAAGCAAGGGTTGATGTCCAGCAGGGCAGCGTAGATATCGTCCCAGACATCGCAGCCGGGTTTGGACGAGTCTGGCGCTGTGGGCAGCTTGCCCGTAGGTGGATAGACCAGGGCCTTCTCTAGGAACTCGAAATAGCCGCATTTCTCGGCTCGTTCGTTGATCTCAGCCGTGAAGGAGTCATTGAGAGGCAGGACGGACTTGAAGTAGTTCAATGCCGGCACAGCAGGAGCTATTGTCATCAGCAATGGTTATCTCGTGCAGCTGACTAGAGTTTGAAGGGCTCAATCATACCTTCAATCATGGTGTCATCGTAATTGATAGAAGGGTCGTTGATCTGGATACCCTTCACGTTATAGTACTTCGTGTCGTTCTTGTCCAGCATACCCGCCGCGATGTACGGAATGTACATGCCAGCGTAACTTTCTCCGGTGATATACACCTTGCGCTCATGCAGGTTGAAGGTGTCGACAAAGTTCTTCCAGAAGCTATTAAACTGATTTGCAACGTCGACCTCGTTGTTGACCGTAGATGGTCCCGGGGAGAATCCGGTTCCAGCAGGCTGGTCAATATAGACCACATTGGTCAGGTTGGTCCAGGAATAAGGGTTTCGAATTGGCTGATAGGTTCCTGACTGCCATAGGAAAGGTCCATTCTCCTGAAGGAGGCCATCTAAGGAACTGCAGCCTGGGCCACCATTCAGCCAGATAGTAATCTGCGGTATATTGTTTAGCTAATTCATGGGGATCGGATGGCGGTTACAAGGATATAGTTACCTCATCCGAAGCTTTAGGGTTCTCTGACGGGAAGAACCAGAACCAAAGACTAGAGTTTCCAGCAGGAGTATTAGGCAGTGTTCCTGCGAAGGATTCGCCGATATCGAAGTCAACTTCAGGGATAGCGCTGCCATTGACAAGGAACTCTAATGTATAAAGTACGCATTAGTGTCCGGGGAGCTTATAACGTCACAAGGAAAGTTCATACTCTGCGACTTAGGGTTCAGGTAGCTCGAATTACGGCTGACTTGGACAGAACGAGCTTGTTGTCGATGCACCGGCGAGGTCTTGTGAGACCGCTTCACTCTGTGGTGCGGGCTCTGGAAGGCCGCAGCAGCGCCCAGGAAGAGAGCAATTGAGGTGAAGAAATGCATTGTCAGCTCTCGGACGGTTGACAGAAGCAGTCGTGCGATCCCCTGTCGGGGGCCATCGTGATGAGTCTATATATATGCATGGTCTTATGAAAATGCCTGCCCCTCGGACATGCTGACAGCGCTGCCTGCAAAAAAGTGGGCTGTGAGCATAGCGACCGGAAACAAATTCTGTCGATCAATGGATTATTCCATTATTGGCGCTGATTGTGACCGACAAGGTTGACCATACCCGACTAGTAATACGAAGGTCTGTGGAACCGTTATGGACGAAGCTAAAACTGTTAAGCATCGATGGTGCATGAAGCTACAACCGACTTTAGCAGCATAGCCCTGCCTGTACCTGCGGTGTTATTATAATCCTCCTATAAGCATTCCGGACTCTTCCCGATAACATCACGCTAGCAGGAACGCAGACGCAGGAGAACATGGCGTGCTATATTTGTAAACCATTTTGAGTCTCCTGCCGTATTCATTATGGTAGCTGTGGAGGTTTGTCTTATCGTATCACATCGTAGTGGGCAATAATGGAGCATCGATGGTAGCCGCGGGGATCACCGCTTGTCTCCACTATGGCTTGATATCGGTCATCTCAACGGCCATTCGCTCCTCAGAGAACGAAGCTTTCTAGCCCCAGTCTTAGAAACTTCGCAACGTCGCATCGATTTTACCTGCAGTGGAAGGTGACATGGCGGAGCGGCAGCCCCGAGATCTTCTTGATCATCATCGGGTACCGGCTGCCCGGCGGGCTCAGCTGAATGCGTCGAAGAAGATAGGAGGTGATCGGGTAGTAGCGGCGATCACCCCAGTCCAGAGATTTATTGCATCATTTAGCACACGGAATAAATAATGATTTTGACCACGCGATGGCACATTGCAGACCAACTATCAAGGGTACTTTTGGCCGTGACTGAAGCACATGACCACCATAGGTGCTTGATCCTGCAGTGTACTCTATAAAGTATGGCTAATGTCAAATTGAATTAAATTCTAATTGTAGGACGATAAATGAAAGGCTCCTCAATGCTTTTATTCGACTCTGCACTATCCCGATTGTCTACATAAGATTTTTGCTAACAGTTCAATGCTTAGGCTTCAAGGCAGTTTAGCAGAGTCAATATAGGACGGACATAATATCACACGCGGGGTCTGACTGTGTTTGATTGATCTCCACAAAGGAAATTACCTATGCTTCTCGCTTCTACACTGATCAATAAGATCGATATCCTTTCCCCCTTCGCTTGATGCTCTGGAGGGTCGCATAACTTCGAGAGCGCAGAATAACAAATTAGGCAACACTATGGCTGACAAAACTCAGTCGCTCTCTTAGCATTTTGAATTCCAATCAACATGAAGTCTATTGGTTTCACTACTTACTCAACGAAATTCAATGCCGCTGATGTCCATACTGATTCTCCGGAATATATTTGCACTCGACAGAAATAAAATAACGCAATATCTGTAGAGAACTAATGACATTCAACGCTATACTCCTTTGTATTTCAAAATTTCATGGAGAATTCGCACGATTTCCGAACATCTTTATTTATGCAGCAGACTTTGAGTTCATCTCAAGTCATTCGTATCTCTCTAGTATTTCATCCCTAAGTAGAATACTATCAGTTGATGGTTACATACTGATCGAGATCGATGTACAAATATGCACGTTTTTGGATTTCTCTGCTAATAATTCTCTGGTAAACAGAATAGACATTTTGTCAGCCCCAAGAGCTTTCCCACATATGACCTGTCAAATCACCTCTTTGATCTAATTCTTTTATTACTAGTTGATTACTAGTAATCAGCTTCTTTATCTAATTAGGGGTTAAATATGGGTCCCCCCTTAGATTCAAGCTCAAAGCAAGCAATTAGCAGTTATCTAGGTCACTTCAGATAGCGAATGACAGTTGCTATGCTTCCGTGCCCCAGGATTCGACACATTTCGATATGTAGATAGTTACTTCTTGTAACTCTTGTCGCTATGAAACAAACCAGGTTTATTTATCACGGACTGTAATTAGACATTGCAGTATTGATTCTGGTGAACCAGATATATATATAGTGCTGTTCTAAGCGATAAGATTCTGTCAGGAAGATTAGATTTATCGCAGCTAGGAGGGTCAAAATAATGAGACAGATAAAGCCAACCAAATGTCCTGTTAATTTTTCCGAACAAGAGATGCGCAATGCATTAGCCAGCATGATCAGGAGCAGGAGAAGATGCGAGAACTAGAGGAGATGAGGGAAGTCATCGGCATTGATGCTCCCGGCTGGGTCCCTGATAATGAACAGCTTGAAAAGTCCAGCCCCATTACGAAAGCAATCAAGACAGGATTGCTTATCCGCTCTAATACTGAGCATGAGCGAATTGCCATCCAAGAGCATTTTCCTTTTGATGATCATGATGAAGATGTATGAACTAAAGGGAAAATATACCTAGAACAGAGCTCAGAATTCAATCATGAACGGACTTAGACTCGAGAGTACAAGCTAGGCCATCAAATATTGCTCATGATCGAGACAGTATCGGTGCTGGGCGCGTCTAAGACCTTCCATGGAGATGAGGTAGTCCATCGTCGACTTGCAGGCTGCCCTCCTAGTCAGTCGTAGGCAGGAATCGGTCTCCAGCAAACCCATTCATGAATTGAAAAGGATCAAATATCACTATGCGCACGCAACAGGTGACAAATCTCCTTGGATATAAAGTCGTTACATATCAAGCATGTCCCAAAGGAGGGCTGTATGTAGGGCATAACTCCTTGGCACATGGCCAGCACAAAAATCCATGTCTCCTCTGTGTATTGTGAAATATCCATAATATTACTTTCATATTATTCTCCAAAACAATTTGGAATGCCAAAGCTGATTGGACAATCCCGGATATGCAGAGCTTAGCTTCGTTGGAAGACTTCTCCAAACGAAACAAAGCATTATGTCAGGACTCAAGATTGCTGCTAGATTCTGCTGGATTACGGGAAATTCATAAACCACACCCCATGAATTTACTCCAGTTAATTGAAATAAAAAAAAAGTAGTTTTTCCATGTGTTGTCTGATGTGGTTCTGATACCACGTGATATCAATGTAAGACCTCTCGGAAGGACGCCATTCCGGATGCCGAACCACAACCGAATTGCAGCTCACGTTGAGATACACAAGTAGACTTCCTTGCTTGCAGCTATCTTAATTGATCATCCGCTTACGTTGGAGATGACCAATGTGTTTCTGAGAGGATGAACATATTCGTTTCTGCTTGCATTTAGCGTCATTTTGATCTGCCAAGAGTTCCTCTGTGCGCAGTGGGGAAGCAATAATTAAAGCTATTGCATCAACACACGATTCGTTGCGTGGGTCTCCGAAACAGAATCTGTTTTAGGGACGTCGATCTAGAAAGCAATCAGTATCCTTGTTACACAAATCTAATTTCCCATCTGCGTCATCGGGTTTGATATTTGACTCTATTTGATTTGATTTGATTTATTCTTGACGCATCCCAAATCCATCTCACGGATTTGCAGATTTGCATTTCTTTTCACATTTACGTTCCAACATTATGGCCCATCAGATTGTCATCCTAGGCGCATCCCTCTCGGGATTAGCCATTGCACATAAGCTGTTGAAACATACCTACCCTCGGACCAAGGACATTAAGGTGACACTGGTCAATCCTTCCGATCGCATGTACTGGAACCTTGCATCGGTGCGATATGTGGTGCCGGGTCAGTTCCGTGATGAAGATCTCTTTGAAAAATTCCTACCTGGCTTTGAAAGATATCCCAAGGAGAGCTTCGAGTTCATCCTAGGAAGTGCGGAGAAAGTGGACCCTCCAAGCAACACGGTCGTTGTGTCCGGGGGACAAACAATCCATTACGATTATTTGATTGTGGCCACTGGCGCTTCATACAAGAATGACATGCCCTGGAAACCATTGAAGGATTACCAGACGACCGTTGATGCCGTCCACGACCTACAGGCTAAGGTCGCTGTCGCGCAGACTATCGTGATTGGAGGGGGAGGCGCCACTGGCTCTGAAGTGGCTGGAGAAATCGCGTATGAGTACCACAAAAAGGGAAAGGAGGTAACTATCGTGACCGCAAACAAACGCCTCATTCCTACCCTCCCGGAGCACATCTCCCAAATCGCTGAGAAGGAACTGGCTCGATTGGACGTGAAGTTCATCCGTAATACCCGAGTCACCGACGCATCTCCGATGCCAGATGGAAAGACCAAGCTCACTCTATCCACGTCGGATCCAGATCTCATTGTGGATTTATACCTCCCCACTATCGGGGAGAAGGCTAATACAGCATTCCTCCCATCTTGTCTCCTGAACAAGTCCGGTGATGTGGTGGTCGATGAGTTCCTCCGTGTCCGTACCACCAGCAACGTGTGGGCCGCTGGAGACGTGACTGGTCTCGAACCGAAGCAGGCCAAATATGCAGAGGAACAAGCTCTCCATTTGGCTCAGAACTTGGATAATGTGCTCCAAGGCCTGGAGCCGATACCCTACGGCGCAGACAGCATGCGCGCCATAGCCGTGACACTTGGTCGCTGCAAAGGTACCGGTATTGCGGGCAAATTCAGGATCCCCAGCATCGCAGTGTGGCTTCTCAAGGGACGGTTCCTAGGTTCAGATAAGCTGAAGAGTATTGCCAACGGTGACAGGTCCCTGGTGAACAATCTTTAGAAATCGCATGGCTACTTCGTTAGGTGTTGGTATTGGAGTTTTCTGTGATGATGTGACATGATATCTCTGATTGATGGCGACGAACGGTTGGTGTTCGGTGATGAATATGAATGCTACGAGCAAGCATAGCACTTGACATTTTCACTTACCTAGTTATTATACACGAGCTGGAATCGATTCCAATCGATCCTAAAGCAATCTCAGTTGAAAAAAAAAGTAAACGAATCATTCTTATTACCCTGCCAATATGTTGTATCATCCCACTCAAATAAATTAAGATCAAATCACCATGATCAGGATACAATCATACTGCAAGCAACAAAAAAGGGCAGCACACAACTGCCGTCCAGTATGTCCAGACGGCCTAAGCCAACAACGGCAGGTCACGGCATCAAGTAAATTGTCCAAGCGCCCCAAAACCCATATCGTTCGCTTAGCGAAGCTTAATCAAGAAGGTCATTAGTTAACTTAATCCAACTCGCGTCGGACTAAGTTTCGCCATTTATCCATAGAAACTCATGACCCTAAAACTGCTAAATGCTAATTAATTAGTCCCGGCATTTGAAGCGGCTTGCAGTCTAAAGTTCTTTGAGCAGTACCTAGCGAAGAGCGCCTGACCTGCCGCAGTGCTACTAGTAGGGGGCTACGACGGCTGTATGACCTGGGTCCTGCAGACGGCGCGAAGCGTGGCGTGCAAGCCAAAATGCGGGGGAGACAGGTACGCATTGTGCACCAATGATAGAGGTAGGCTCTTTCTCATGAGCCTTCTTTCAAAGAGAGTGCTGACCTGAGGGTGATTTAAGCTTTGTAAGTCTGTTTGGTGTAGTTAGATCAAAAAGGGGGTATTTAACTCGGCTTGAAGCGATGGAGGGAAATTATTGTGAGCCCGTCCCCTCCGTTAGCTTTGTTAGAGAGAGTCGGTGGAAAGCTGAAAGCAGAGGAGGAGAGGTTCTCATTATTTGTGTTCTGGCGCTTCAAAGTAGTCTCTGGGCATCTGACTGGAGGAAATATTTAGGGATCACGCTATATGGGATCCCCATGCAGCACGACGGTTCATGCGCGCTGTCCTGCCAGGGTGTCAAGATGCATTATCCTTGTTCGAGTAATAACTTCTCTAGACACAAAGTAGCTGCCTGCGCGCTAAATATTCCGTGCCGCTCAGGAGGATGTATTGTCTGATGAAACTGCAGGAAGTAGCATATTGTGGGAGCTGTTGCTGAAGGATTTTGAGTTCTGTGCCTCATTGGATACAAAATGAATAGGGGTTCCAGATATCAAACAGTCTGCGTGAGTGAGATCGTGGTGTCAAGATCTGTTGATTGACTTTCGCGATGAGATCGATCTGGAAGGTTGACATCTCGGAAGGGGCTCCGGAGTGGCCGTCCGTCACATGATGCTCGGCTGTGGCCGGTGGATCAATTTCTAGAGGGGTAAAATCTTGAAGGGGCACTTTTTTTTTTGGCTTGAACGAAATCATCGTTAGCTCGGGCACTATGAGAGAAAAATTGAAGCGTTCATGGGAACATGCCAAGAGTCCGCTGTGGACCGCGGTTGCACCATACCCGATCTCACGAGAGAGAAAGCACCTGGGCTGAATGGAGTCGGGCAACTCCTACTATGAGAGTCTTTCCGTGGTACGGAACTGCACCATCATTCGCCTGCGCTGGACTAATATTATTACTTATCTAGCCGAGGACGGCGTCTAAGAAGCTTTACCGAGAGAGATATACCCAAAACAGCTCCGGAACAGGTCTGATAGTGGCACAGTGCCATCTCATGTTCGCGTGTTTCCCAGCCAGTGAGATGGACCGTTCACCGCATTAGGGAGATTGGCCGATGGCGGTCGGTGGTTGTATCATCATCTAGCTGTCCATCTTTTGAGCCACATCTTTAAGACGAATAGAGTGAACAGGGTCCGCGGTCGCGGTCAGATCCGGCTAAACAACGCCTCCCGGGTCCTGGCGCTAGGAGCATTTAAATGTCATCATCGGGAATCTTCCGTGTCCCGAGGGCAGAGGGAAGGCTTGAAGAGCACACTCCAATGGTGCTCTGTCATTGACGTGTTCTAAAGGAAGGCGCATGATGCTGTTTCAAGTCCAAGAGTCTCGATTACGCTGCTCCGTTGGCATCATCACCACTGGTCATCGTGGACAAGGAGGAGGTCTGCGACATCGCCGTCTGCGTCGGTGGGGAGTGAATGATTGGCCGCGGCTGTTTCTCCTGGGATCTTGAAAGTTCCGGAGCCATAGGGTAGCAAGACGTCCGGAGGCTGACTACGCCTGTTAGACTCTGCAGTATCACTATTGGCATGAATCGTCTTGGTCCATAGGCCGATCGTCTTAGCCGTCAATCAGTCAGCATGAATATGTGTCTTAGACAAGTCTATTGACGCTTCCCGTTCGTTGAGGATTATTCTGGTGTGGCTGTATAACGATAACTGTTATGAAACAAGTTGATCAAACCGGCAGGATCTGTACTTCAGGAGCGTCGAGTACCACACCAGGGCTGGGTGTCGTTCCAGCAAAGAGCATCCGGGCGCTTCCCTCGTGGACTCTCATCCCAGAGCCAATTTGTCCACCTGGTCGATCGGACCGGCGGTCTTGGATAGATCTAGCATAGTGTAGGACTCTCGGGCAGCTCTAGAACACCCATGGCGAGGGTTAGGGAAGAACGCTAAACACTAAAAGACCACTAAAGCGCCAAACTAAAGATCAAGAAGCGTGACGCCAGGCCCGACCCGTTCTAGAGCCATGGGTTCGTCCAGGAGGTGACCCAACCGGTTCAAGACATGCGCTTTGGCCGGTTGGTTGCACCAGTTTGGCGATGCTCCCCAGATGACCCCCGTCCTTTGTTTTTTCTTTCTTAGGAGCGCAAAAAAAAGAGACAGCTAAGTTAATAAAATGACTAGCTTCGGCCTCCTAAAAGCCAATGCTCCTCCCCATCTGCGATCTTCTGCGTTTCTCCTGAATCGCGACTGCTGTGTCCGGAGTCTCTCTTGCCCTGTCTTGCCGCTGCGCTCAGGGAGCTTCCGGGACCGTCCTTTTCTAGATCTATCTATATGAACAGTTAATTATATCTTCTCCAGATTGAACAGCGAGACGACCATCGGCTGCGGAACTCCGGCCTGGATTTCTCCACTCCTCCCTTCCTATCATCCCACCACAGATCACATCCTCTTTCGAACGTCATGCTCTCCGGAGCTGCACGCTGGTGCTGATACAGGGTGGGACGAGTCAGTGACGCAAACAACCAAGGGTTTTCCCTCCCGGAATGGCCTTAGTTTGGGGATACTGTGCTCTGATGCGTGAACTGTTCTACTGTGACTATTTCTGATCCTCAAGTGGTGTTCCGGCCGCATATTGCCACCTACTCGATCCCCACGGGTGCACGCAAGACCAGCACACTTCGTGCATCTCTTGAATTCCAGTCCTTTTACGGAGAGGATTGGATCTCTTATTACTAGTCCGTCAATTTCTTTAGTTATCGAATATTAGAACTCCTCTCTAGCGCTCGAATCCCGGTGTGATAGACAGCGTTATCGACTGCGGCGGGAGATATCTACAACTGGGTTCCCCAGACCTTGCTGACTCTTCGATCAAAATTGGGCTACCCTAGATAGGGAAAGCGGCAAGATGAAGCATAGGATGTTTCCCTTCTCGCGGGGCTCGACTGTAAGTACATTATCTTGCTGATATGTTCGGACAATCAATGCTCTGCTAGCATGTAATTATCCTGATGCAGAACTAACACAACACCTGTACAGAAACATATAGTGAGCCTCCCACCAGAGGACCGGAGCCGTCATTATGATTTTGTCGACACCCCTGTCCTCTACAGACCTGAATCCCCTTTGATTGAGCGCCAACAGCTTTCCCCAGAAGCCATGGGCAAACTACGGTGTGCGTGCATGCTACTGTTTCATCAGATGGAGAATGGGCCACCAACCGAACTATCGCTCCAGCAGGAGGAAGCAACACAAGATTGGGTCTATAAGCAATCGCAGCACGCACAGGACATAGGGGATGAGACACAAGACCGAGGTCATTTTCTTTCCCCGACTGACGAAGCATTCAAGAAAGAGAAATATGATTCCGGTGTGGAACTGGGAGCTTCATCCCCGGAGGTGAATGAGCCCCGCAAGATGATTACAAGCATGGGTCTGAAGGGACACCGTGTGTCTAGAGTGTCTGCAGACTACCGGCAGGATGAACCCGCCGCGGATACTGGTGTCAGCCGCTTGTACGAATGGGAATCTGACCAGGAGTCTGCGGAAGACATTGGAGAGGACAGTATTCGCAGCATACAACAGGGATTGGTCGATGTGAGCCTGTCATCGGCTGGCGAAGAGTCATCAGATGATTTGACCAGCTCCGGCATCGAACATATCCTCAACCAGTCACTTAGACCGGAGGAGAAACATATTGGGGATACGGACCACTCATTCGCGCCTGAGGTTGCTTTCGACTCCCGTCTACTAAGCACAGTTCCCCAGGATCAGGGGGTATGCCATGTGAGCCGCGCAGAGTCCGAATCGGCGGACTCACAGAAGACGGATGCGTGGGCAGATCTCGGAAATCCTAAAGTTCCCTGCAGAGTTCCTAGCTTATCTCGCCCTAAGTCCTCACCGAAATCCTCACCGAAGCGCGGCGACAGGGTTCGCGAAGTACGATTAGGATCTACCCACTCCCAAGAGAGCGAAGGCCTTGCAATCATCATCGATGTAGATGGTGAGGAACGTGTCATATCAGCGGCGGAAGAAAAGCAACGCCAGCTGGATTTGCAAAACGCTGTCATGGAAAAGATGTCTACTGGTGTCATTACGGCAGCAGAAGACAAACAACGTCAGCTGCAACTTCAGCGCGCAGTTATGGAAAAGATGTCCTCCGGTGTGATTGGAACGGCTAGCTCTGCCAGTGCAGGCGGTCATCAGGAGAAAACTGTTGGAGCGAGTGACTACAGCCTCTGGCCAAGCATGCGAACGGAGGGTGTGACACCACTTTCTCCTGGTCTTCAGATGGGTAGTCGACTGGAAGGTCCCAAGTCCCCCAGACTGTTTCCAAATGTGGACCAGGATACGACACAGAAGAAAAAAAGCGGACTTCGGCGTAAGTTTTCCGTTCTGGGGCTGGCTAAGAAGAAGCCGGTCACTGTCACTGCTTCCTTCGGATAATGGGAATTTTAGTCCCTTGTTTAGCATTTGCGACGGCGTTTTGCATCGAAATCCCCTGATAGAGCGGTACACCTTCGTTAACGACATTACTTCATACCCTTTCGGTTTTCGTTTTTTTTGCAGAATGAGTTTTTATTTGCACATGTGTTACGCTGTCAGGAGCGAGGACGGCCACTTCTTCTTCCTCTTCCTCTTCCTCTTCTCCTTCTTCCACATCCGCGTCCAGAAGATATGTGGGAAAGTGAAGGCGCTCATTCACAAAGAGATCAATATAGAAGATACCCAATCAGAATCCGGTATGATCAGACGAGGTGTTTTGCACTTTATCCTTCGATGTCACTTTTTTCTCGTTGACTTTATACCTTTTTTCTTTCATAGTCACCTTCGCTTCATGTTTTGTTCTTCGCCATATACCCCCATTTTCTCCCTTTTGCAACGCGAATCTGTTGATTTCTCCTGTTGATACTTTTATGTACTATATCTTCCAGAGAGTGGAAAGTACACTCGCTAGACATAGATTTTACTGGGATTTCCCCCCTTTTCGCTATTCTAGGTGACTAGACTGTTATAAATTAGATCCTGAGATACAAATACAGATTGTGATATTATTCAATGTCTTCTATGTTACCATTGATGTCAGAAGCTTACCTGCATATGATCTGTCAAATTACCTCATCCAGATCCTTTGTCCCGATTAGGCAGTCAAATAAAGGTCCAAATCCTCTCCCCAGATTCAAACAAGCAGCTAGCAATTATCTAGAGCATCTCAGATAGGTAAATACGGCTACTATGCTTCCGTGCCCTAAGGTTTGGTAATTACGGATCTTGATGAATTGCGTTAGAGACTAGTAGGATCCATTGTGCTCTAACCCGTCTACGGAAAAAACAGTAGGCATCTCAGGTGACCACGATTACATACAATCACTAAAGTTCTATATCGCCTAAGAGACCAATGATAGGATTCAAAGAATATATTTATATTTTCCTCAAAATTAATCCCAAGCCTTAAATAAGACACATCATTGAATTAGAAAAATACCCCTGACGAACATTCCTCAGCACATATAAGACCTAGCGCAGACCACAGGGGAAAAAAAAATAGACCAGAAATGCATCGTCATACTGCGCCGTACAGGAATAGAGGATCATAGTTGCTCTGTGAGAGTTCTGGGAAATGGAAAGATGATGGAAACAAGAAAAGAAAGAGGAAAAGTAAAAGAAAAAAAAAAGGAATTTGGCTGTGCTACGCTATGCTTTGGATGAAGTCATTGCGGATAATATGGTGATGGAATGCATACATTACGGCCTTTGCCGTTTGTCGTAATTGCAAATAGAGTAGAGTAAATAAAAGAGGTGGAGAAAAGGTCCGTTTCAATGCAAACCCCGGCCGTGAGAATTTTTCAATGTACTTTTTTCCCCCTTCGCATATAGAATTCGAATTCCATCATGGACCGCGTCTCGCTCGCTTGCTCTCGCTGCCGATTCTGGCGCCACGGCCTCCACCTTCGTGATGACCGCCGCCGCTGTGGTTCTCGTCTCCGCCGGGTGGGCGCCCACGCTTTCGAGGGATGTTATTGTTGCCGCCTTCGCGATATTCTCTATCGCCACGGTCTCGATCGCGGGTGCGTTCACGATCGCGATTTTCGCCGCGACCACCGCCCCATCGTCGGTCATCAGCTGGACCACCTGGAGGTGGCGGTGGAGGAGGCGGAGGAGGACCAGCGTTCATAGGAGGCGGCTTTAGACGCCCTTGGTTTTCGTTACCAGGCCCGAATCCATCATCACGCTCCCTTCGTTCCCTTCGTCGGTTCTCGTCGCGGCCGCTGTGGCCTCCTCTGCGTGATGAGGGCTCTCGAGACTCGTAAGGCTCCTCACGGGTAGTGCTGGCGCTGTTGTCGCCTCTGCGGCGATTCTCCCGGTCGTACTCTCTCGGGCGATCTCGATGGTCGTCCCTCCGGCTGCTGCTGCGGCCAGCATCCTCTTCACCACGGCGATCACGGTCACGCTCCCGCTCCTGATTGAGGTTGGAGGCTGATGCGTGCCGACTGAGTCGTCGAGGCTCTGCAGTCGAATCATCCATTACCTCACTGCGTCTGCCGCCTGATGGGCGTGTTGGGGGATGTCCATCGTCAGCGGGATGTGGAGGCCCGCCGGGACGACTAGGAAAGAGTTCGGGACGTCCATGAGAGGGCCCGGGACGGTTGCCATCTTCAGGGCCATCGGTAGGAGTCTGTGGACGGGTTGATTGAGGTGAAGGGGCTGTCATCGAACCGCTTTGTCGGTTAGCACCTCTTCCACGGATCGAAGTCCCTGGCCCGCGTTCTGAAGCGCCACCAGATTGCTGGAGCATGTTATTGAGACCTGCGAAGCGCTTATCTCCTCGACCACGCTCTCCGCCAAAACCTGGCCCTGAAGGAGGGCCTCTCATCCCTGGCGCCGGTCCTGATGGCGGTCCATGAGCACCACCCCGTGGACCTGATGGTGGCGCAACCGGCTCCATGGACGACTGCAGCGCTTTCAGTCTATCAGGATGGATCCCAGTGGTGTCCAATCTCTCAGCTGCTGGAGATGGCGGTCCACCTGATGGTATTGGCTCCTGAGGGACACCACGCATCCCTGAACGACCAGGACCAGTTGGAGGTTGGCGATCAGGGAGAGTTGTTGAGATGGTTGGGGGAGTGACTGGTGGAGGTTGCACGTTCCGACCATCACGACGTGCGTTCCTCCCTCTGGGACCAGATGGAATTTCCGAAGTTGGCTCGGGTGGCCGTAATCGTCCATGTGAAAGATCTGGCCCTCCCCAGGACTCTCTAGGTTCAGAAACGTCACCACGTGTAGGTCGTTCACTACGGGGTCCACTGGGGAACTCATCATGTCTGGAAGGATATCCAGGACCTCGACGATCATCAAATCGTTCAGGACGGGGCGGTGGTCGGGAATCATCCAACCTAGGTGGAGATGATGTTCTCGACGAATGAGACCTTCGGTCATCCTTATCTGCCCTCAGAGACTCTCCCCGCCGATAACCCTCACTCTCTATGAGAGATGCGCGGTCAGGATGTTCACGAATGAGTTCTGCTCGATCAGGATGGGTCTGAACTCCAGTTCGCACAGGAAGCGGCCCTTCTCTTGGAAGGCGATCGGACTCTCCTCTCCCATGGTAGGCATCCGATGGAGGTGGACGCCCGCGGCCAGGTCTCTCAGGCCAGTCTGCCTCTCGAGGTGGACGGTCACGATATGACGGACCACGGAATTGATCATCTGGTGGTCTGGCCGCGAAATCTCTTTCGCCACGTGGAGGCTCTAGACGATCAAGCCTATCATTGAGACGGCCATGTTCGAAGGAGCGATCCCGATCATGATCTCCGAACCTCCCAGATCGTGAGAAGTCGGGATGCCTGCTATCTCTGGCATCGCGTCTGTCATCAATGAGATCGGGCTGCCTCATTGGCCCTCGGCCTTCGTGCCTATAGGGACGATGAGGCTCTGGCCTGTTGGGTAGATTTGGCTCAGGACGAGGAACATTGTTCCCGGACGTTCTGTCAATATCTGGCCTCCTAGGCACGTTTGCTGGACGGGAAGTGTCAGGTGCCTTAGAACTCGTACGTGACCGAGACGGTGAAGGCGACGCTCGAGTGCGAAGATGGTATTCCGCTTCCCTAGACTCGGCCGTTGCAATGTCCTGGGATATTGTCGCAGTCTCAGATCTGGACTCCGCGGCTAGCTCTGCAGCTAACTCAGACTTTTCGACTTCTTCCGCTTTCTCAGCATCTTCTCCCGTCTCCTTTGCTAGTGTATCTGTCATCTTAGCATCTTCGATCTCTCCGTCCTCGACTTCTGTCTTCCCAGTAGCTGAAGTTTTCAGACCGCCATTGATGCTAGAAATATGGTTATCAGAACTGTCTATTCAACTTGGGTTCCATTTGGGTAGACTCACTTGGTAGCTGTCCCCGGCTTGAACTCTGCGGCTGTCGCACTCAGTTTTGGAGTCGTAGACTGTGGCCGAGATGGCCTGGGCTTTCCACCAGCTCCTCTCTCTCCGGGTATGGACTCATTCTTAGATGTATTAGCTCCAGTCTGGCGATGGGTAGATGGTTGACTCACAATCATGAATGCCTGGGGAAGCATCCATTTCTTTTCTCTCCTGTTGAGGTCTCCAATTAGGGATGCAGCAGGTATCTTGACGTCGTCTCTTTCATCGGTTTGACTTAGGTTATTGACGCTGGTGAGCATATCACGGCCGATCCAGTTCACTGCAGGGAAATACTGAACGATAGCCTTGAGGATACTGATGGCATTGCGGATGTGCATATACTCTCCTCCATTCAGACAAGTCTTCAGAGACGACGCGAGAAGACGGTGCCACTTGTACAGCAGACGACGGAAGTCTTCGTAGTCCAAGAACGTCGCAGGTTTGCCTTCAGGGTCAACAGCCATCGCAAATCCAGGAAGGTCTCTCTTGGTTCCAAATGCCTCCTTTTCGTATACCGCTTTTTCAGCATGCCATCGACTTAGATCTCGAAGAATCTCGTTGAGGAAACGTCCAAGGTTGTCAGCCTCCTTGGAGGTACACTGGAAGATCAAAGCTGTGAGACGTTGATCCCTGAAAAGTTGGTCCAGAAGACCGACGGTGCGGAAATTAGGTGTTCCTGAGTTATGAAGATATTTGAGCATCTTGAAACAGTAGAATGCATCAATTGGAGAGAGAAGCAGACGGGGTAACAAGCACTGTTCCAATATGGCCACGTTCAAAGCATCATGCTTGCCTCGCATGCCGAAAAACCAGCGGTCTTTCTCCTTCTGAAGCCTAGCCCTTGTCTGGCCGTATGACTTCAAGTGGTGCTTGTTTTCTTCCAAAATCCGTTCCTGAAGCTCCGTAATTTGCTTCTTCTCCCTTTCTTTTCTCTGAGTGCCGGCCATACTAACATCGGATCGATCGTTTCCGATTGCGATGACCCTTTTCTTCTGTCGCTCGATTTCGTCTTCGTAAGCCTTTTGAGGGATATGGACATCATACAAAGACAGTTGCCAGAAGGTGACATAGAATGGCAAGCCAACGATTTCCCAGGTCTCTGGAGACAGGGAATCTTTGACCTGTTCCATTAGTTCTTGTACAACTGGGTGCCATGGAACTGCATCAACGTTCGTTGTAGAAGCCCCAGTAGGAGCGACACCATTGGTTTCAGTCGCCGCTACCTGTGTCTCCTTGTCAACGTCCATAGCACTCTCCGTATGTGCAGCAGCACCCTCTTTGTCGGTCGCTTCTCCATCGTCGACCATCTCAACATCGCCATCCGTAGTTTTGGAAGAAGAATCACTCTCGTTTTTACGCTTCTTTGCCTCTTCTTGCGTAACACGATCCAACTCCGCCACTTTGTGGCAGAGACTCGTGCGACTGATCCAGAACGCAACTTCAGGTTCAATCCCGAACTCACTGATTAAAGAAGCCAATCCTGGCACGAACGAGTCGAATTCGGCAACAGGTAGGTTACTCCGTAGGAGATCCAGATACTGGGTCAAGATCCGATGAATTTCATCGAAAATGTTGCCCAGCAACTTAAGTTCGGATGTGTTTTCCGATTCCTTGAAAACGCATGTTGCGCGCTCTTGAGCTATGGCAATAAGTAACTGACCAGCCAATTTCGAATCAGTCAAGGCTTTCATAAGACGTCTTGAAGTGGTCTTCGATTCGTGTCTCTTGTCAAGAAGCTGAAGAATAGTCTGAGCCTGAAGCAGCTCGCCACCGGCCATAGCCTGGATCTGGTTATCGTTGAAGTTGGTATCAGTGATTATTCCTGCCATGGAGCTTATCATTTGCTCTAGGACGATGAGATCTGTGGAATTATTATGCCGTAGTTGTTCAACAACATACTGCAAGACCGGCGTTGGGTTCATGACTGAGTATCGTTTAAAAGTCCTTCCTGCAAAGGTCGCTAGAGCGTTTAACCATCGACTTGTCAAGAGACCTCCCTCTTGGACACGACTTCTGCCTCTCTGACCCAAAGAGCTAATCAGGGACCAGGTCAGAATATCATATCCCATATAAGTGAAATAGCGAGCGCATTCAACCACAACCTCGATAAGGTTTTCGTATGATTCAATCTGGCTGATAGCAACATTGATGACAATACCAGGATTGGCATATGCTATTTTCGCTAGTGCTCGCGCCATTGGTCGAATGTTCGTCTTGCTCAATCTCTTCAGAACATCCTTCGTCTCCGCCCTGGCTTGATCAAATGCTGATTTGATATCCGGTAGTCGCGATATCTGTCCGAAGTACCATTCGGCATACATATTGTACCGAACTTCCCTCGGGTAGTGGCTGATAAGGTCGAAGACTTCATTCACTACACCAGGGTTTGCTTTCGTCAAGCTCAACGAAGGCACCAAGAGGCGCTTGCAGAGATCCTTCCAGCGCGTTTTGTTAGCTTCCGAGTTATCTTTGCTCAAGCTATCCTTTCCTATCCTAGCGAGCTTCGTAAGGAGGGAAGGATCCTGTCCGATCTTGTATCCAGAGACATTCAAGAACGATGAGCACAGAGAGAAGACATCATCAACGGACTGACAGATCGGAATATTATCTGCCCAATCATCCCAATAAAAGCGGTAATCTGTTCCATCGTTCGTATCTTCTTTGTCCAGCTGGGCCCATCGAAGAACTCTCCTTGGTGGAGCGTCCGAGAGTCTAACTTGACCCTTCGGGACCCCGGACTGGTCAGGGCTGGGAATCTGCTTCTGGTCCTTCAATTGATTTGAAGATGCCAGAGGTCGAAGAGCCCCATAAACCTTACTCAAGCAGTGATGCAGGATGCGATGGATGAACTCAGGAAGCTCTGGGTATCCATCCATCAACCATGGAAATCGGCTTAGTATAAAGAGAGCTTCAGGAAGAGCACCGATGGCTAACAGACTTTTGAGTAGAAGCACCTTCTGATCTGAAGGTTCTGGAAGAGCCTCTCTTTCTTCAGTCTTGGCTTTCTCGGCCTCCTGCTCCTTCGCTGGAGTTGCTGGGCGAGTTTCTATTTCTCGACGAGGGGCGGGGAGAGTGTCATCAGCAAGAGCGCCGGCCATCATGAGAGCATTTATCCCTCCACCAGGCCTAGCTGCCCGTTCTCTTTCCGCCTTCTCTTTAATCTTCTCTTCTTTCAGCGCATCCATTAACTCGTCGGGCCTCCATAGATGAGGGTAGAGATCACGAAGCGAAATGAAGCCCACTTTAATCAGCAGTGCTGCAAGGTAGATCAAATTGTCGGGAAGAACATCAGACTCGTCGCGCGCGGGAGATGAATAAAACCGCAGCTTGAACCCTAATAGTTGCGCAGCAACTCTGTTGCCCTTGGGCGGTAGGGTTCCGGTCTCTTCAATCCACTTCTTCGTCTCTTCTTCCTCCTCCGACCGTCCGGTCAAATCGGATATAGAACGTTTCAGAACGTCTGGATTTGTCGGTTGCCGCCCTATCTCGAAGAAAGCACGAATACCAATCTCCTTGACCCGATCCCAAAACACCCTATCGCGTTCTTCATTCACCTTGGTGAGCTCGGCTCGTTCTTCGTCAGTAGTTACCCAGCCAGCAGAACCAGGTTGAGCCCAGTTGGGAAGGCCCCAGTATTTGATGCCACACTCTATATTACGCAGATTGTCCTCCTTAGGCCACCATGAACTGGCTCTCAAAAACTTGACGAAGAAGCGATACTGTTTCACGAGAACAGCGGCGAAAACGTCCAATGTGACATCCAAAGCACGACCAACATCCATATCAAAAGCACCAATCATAGCCTTGACACGTTCGAATGTATCCTCGACCACTTCACTGGAAGGCGGTTCGTTGTTACTGGTTGTGAACAACTCCGTCAACAGCTTCGAATATCCCTCTGACTCTTCGCGGAGAAGATTGTAGTTTGACTGTCGGTAAAGAAGATTTGTCTGCTTCCGAATACCCATCCGCGCAAAGGTGTCCCGAACAAGTCCCAGGGCTTGGAGCAAAGGCGTCTCCAATTCAAGGCGCAGTAAGGCAGGAGATATTGCCGTAGAGAAGACGAGAGGTCGTAAAGCAGGATTGGAAGTTTCGCCGTCCGTCATGATAGAGAGAGTATCCAAGAATAGAGAACGGAGATCGAATTCAGCGCCGGGAGTCTCGATGCCACCTGCCATGTCAACATCCTCTGATGCAGTATCTTCTCCAATAATCTCTTTAACAGCTGTTCCTGCTTCCGTTGCCGGTAAGCGTCCATCAAATGCGGCTCTGAGTATTTCCTGGAAGATAGACGCTAATGTGGTTGTGTCTTCTTCTGATCGCGCCTTTGTTCCTCTCCCGATCAGGCTCTGCTTGCCGGTGGTCATCCATTTGTCCACTACATCCTGAGTAGCGTATTCGTAGGCGTAAGGAAGCGGCGGTGGCGGAGGCTCTGCGGCTGAAATCTGTGTTGGCGCAGGACTCGGCGATGGAGGTGGTAGTGGTTTCGCTGCTGCAGCGACGCCGTTCGTCTGCATGAGCTCAGAGACTTCTTTTGCAGATGTTGCCGCTGGGGGAGACATAGTTGTATCTTTGGGTGTCTCCGGAGAATTCTGGCTGTCGCTGATCCGCCGACCAAAGGGCTGTCGACCACCTCGACTTGGTCTCCTTCCTCCTCTACCGCGATTCTCTCCAAAATCGCGAGGCTGAGTAGGCTGTTGACCTTGCTGATACTGCGATATGTTGAGATTTCCTGGCCGATGCGGAGAAGGCCTCTGACTGTCGTTCCCCGAGTCGCCAGACCAAGAGCGATCACCTCTCTTCCTCTTACCGCCCGCTCCAGGAGCCATGGTAGCTGACGGAGAACTGAGAAAACCCTCAGCGGCGGAACCGGTGTGCCTGTGACAAGCTCGCGCGGTTCATTAGTAACGACGCTGTTGGATTGGAAATGAACCGTTAGCTGATAGAAGAGGTAGACGAGTAGGAGATGGGGTCCGAAGGTACCTGCAGCTTCTCCATATCACGGTAAAAGAAATAAAGCGCCAGCCAGCGAGTGCGAATTGTGTTCCTCAGATGGAGAGCCACTTTGTTGGAATCGGAGATGCGCCAAAGAACTGAACCACCTCGCGCTTCCCTCGCTTGCTGTTCCGCCACTAACGCGCCAAGCTCCGACGCCACGCCTTATTTGGCCGTTCCCCCGGCCAGTTACTGATTCCCATACAACACCTCATTGATGTTATTGATGGTCCATTAAACATAAGCACAATATATACCTTCTAATTTTTATTGGGCTATCTTTTTTAATGAGACTAGAACATCTGCCCACTCATTTGGTGTCTTTCACATAGCAATACAGACTACTAATTTCCATCCCATCATTTCACGATAAGAGCCATCGGTAACAATATTGATCTTGAACCTATATATGCTTTTCTTCGCAAGACAAAAGGTGGAATATTCCGTCATCACTTCATATCGTTTCCTATGGGTATTTCATTGCCTAATAGATACATTAATAGCATGCGATGTCTTCATATCTGCCAAAATCAAGCCAGACCAGCAGCCTTAGCCTCGACATCCACGATTTCAGGGATCAGATCAAGTAACTTGGGCTGCTGCGGGTTCCAGCCGAACAGCTTCCTGGCCCGGATCGCATGGCCCCGCGAGTTGCTTCCCCAAGAATAGGGCCCCCACTTATTGACAGCAGCTACCTGCTCGAAGTTTAGCTGCTCGACCTCGGGCGAGTCGATGAGCTTCTTCTCATAGGCCACCTTGGCTACGGCCCTCTGGACATCGCCCCAGACGAAGGATCCATTCTCAGCCAAGTAGTAACCACCGTCATTGTTCCAAGTTGCCTTTCCACCTCCCACAGCAGCTGCATCTCCCAAAGAGAGATACACGTTACTGAGGTCCTGGACGTGGACCTGGTGCCAGACATTCTTGCCCTCACCGACGAGGAATCCCTTCTTGCGCTTCAGGACAGCCGCAGTCAGCAGATAAGCCTGGATGCTCTTGGTGTTTCCAGGTCCGCGTCCCTGTCCATAGATGGTGGGTGGGCAAACAACGGCGACCTTCACGCTGTCAGGAGATTTCTGACCCGCCCCGATAATGATCTTGTCCACATTCCGGTGTAATGCATCATCGGGCAGGTTGAGTAGTTCCTGCACGCCCTCCCAATCATTGTACTCTTTCGGACGCTCTATGCCGATAGTCTTCGCCCGCCCATCCTCCACGGTCAAGATACCAGTTCCTGATGTGTGGATCAGCCAGAGAGGCTTCTGGGGAGTATGGTAAGTGGCAGCCTTTGCGATGGCTTCTGCGGACGCAACATGGTCACAATTGGCAACGTCTGTGTAATCTATTAGTTACACACTCCTAGGGAGAGTTGCGCTAAGGAAAATTGGCTACTAACTGTAAACAATATCCGCCTTCTTGACTTCCTCCTCTATCACATCCGTCGAATCGAGGTCTCCGAGGGCAATTTTGATCTTCGGGTACTTGCTAGTGACCTGCGCAGCCTTCTCCTTGCTACGTACGAGGGCCGTGATTTCCCAGTCGGGATGCGCCTGGGAGACAGTGTAGAGGACGTCACCTCCGATATATCCAGTAGCACCTGTGCTGAATCCTACATGTTAGTACGGTCTCGAAAACCCCGGACCGTCACTTTATTTCACTTACATAAAGACCTGAGGAGCCATTTTTTAGGTATGTCGTAGAAAAATCCGTATAGAAATAATCACTGAAGCTTTGATGCAGCTTCAGATCGGATCTAGGAAACCCCTCACATACTAATAACGTCTCAGGACTGGCACCGCAAGAGTGGACCTTGGGGCCTGATTTGAAATCAGTTCTGGGACTAGAAGAGCTTCGAAAGAAGGAGAGGAAGCTCACCCGCCATTAAAGAGCGAGAAACAGGTAGTTCCAATCCTGCTTAAAGGTGGGGTCACATCGTCGCGTCAAGGTGCCGAAGTACCTTAGACTATCTCTAGTGCTTCTTAACTATCAATTTATCCGGCAGTCATACTTTGATCTGACGAGTGAAAAAAACGGGTCTAAATTATCAAGTGGAGATCCCACGCAGTTGTAATGCCATACTATCGGAATTGAATTCCCGATCTTTTCCCGGTTCTATCTCCTGTAAAGTACAGCAATATCTGGCTTATAAATACTCTGCACAGTGTCGTCATGAATGGGATGCATTACGACTACAATAATTCTTTCAGCGGCATCTTATTGTGGAAAGATTGAAACCTCCCGATGTCGCCAATGACGTAGAAGGAGGGGTTGCTACGGGAAGCTTACAAATTATAGCTAACCCCCTGAATCTGACATCTATTGTTGTGCAATAAAGTTTGATAACCATTTAGACCCGGAATTCTCATTGTATCAGACGTAGAGGAATCAGCGTGGCTTCAAACTGGAAAGGCAAGATGCACAAATTATTTAGTCACTCCACCGCAGCTTTAGATATATAAAAACATTGCCATTAGCGGAGCGAAATATGCGCGTAGCACAGCTTAATAATATACGGTTCACCAAAGTATATGAAACTTTCACATATCCTATTCCTCAATATTTCGATTTATGTTGGATAAAAGACAACTATTCGTACTCAAAGATGGGTTGCAACCTTAGGATCTGAGTTCCAAATACCAGACTTTCCAGGCGATATGATGCCATTCGGGTCCAACTGGTCTTTCAACATCGTCGTGAACCTCCTTAACGCGTAATTATTAAAATCAAAATGTGAAGCCACATCATCCATAAAGGCAACATGCGTGCGATATTCAGAATAACCCTGTTTGAGCGTCTCTTCCAAAAGTTTCCGATACAGTTGACCAATTGCAGGCTCCTCATTCAGGGTGTGGATGACTAGTTCAATACCAATCACATAACGTGGGTACACGTGGAAGTCGGCGAAGAAATCGAATTTCGCATCAACAGTAAGTTGTTTTGCTTTCAGATACCAGTTGAAGAGCTCTCTCCCAGATGGAGGTAAGATGGGAGAAAAACACATGTGTCCGCATCCCTGTCCCCGAGTGTCCAATATCCCCAGTGGAGCGAGAGTTGGAATACCACTGTGAGGGATTTCTTCCTCTTTAATATCCTTGGTTTGGACAGACTTTCCAGGAGGTACAGAAAATTGTTTCCATTCGATCTGGACTTCAGAGATGACGGAGAAAGCACGCTGGACGGCCTTCAGCATACCAGGAACCACTTCGAGTGGTCCGTATAGAGAGAAATAAGCCCTCCAAAAACCCCATTTCTGCTCTATCCGGATCTTATCCAGAATTTCGTAAGGTACGTAGCTCCCTTCTTTCGTGTATTGAGCTAGGGTTTCATGCACTTCCGGGACGCGAGAAGTCAATGCAATACGAAAGATATTGGCAATGGATGGAGAATTAACAATAACACCTTGTCGCATCAGTGATGAAAGAATATCAATCAGTGGAACCAAGTCTTCTTCATTCTGTACTGTCACCTCCAACGTCGCGTATGCCTCTGGGGCCGGAGTTATATGAATACCCAATTTAGTCACGACTCCTAGTTATTGAAAAGTCAACGAGACAATATAACAATAAAGGAAGAGAAGTACGAAAGTATGTTTCTTACCTAGATTAGACTGGAAGAAGAGACCATCCACACTTGGCCCATATCCACTGCATGCCTGTCAGCCGACGCAGGTCTGTATCTAGTAGTGTTTAGAGTGTGGGAATACCCTTTATACAGAGCAAACAGGGAGCTGTCCTTCATAGCTCCCATACCAGTGCGGAGCAGGTCTCCGTTCGGAAGTACCACCTCGAGGCCACATTGCGATTGAGGATGCTCTCCATTAGGAGTATAACCAAATCCACGATCTAGGGTATTTCCGACGACTGAGCCCCAGCCAATAGCAGGACATGACGGCCAGAGATCAAGTCCTCTTCTCTGGATTTCCTCATAGAGATCAAAGAAAGAGACGCCGGGTTCAACAACGGCATATCCGTACTCGGCGTTAACTTCAATGATTTTGTTCATCCGATGGAGATCCAGGACCACGCTCCCTTCAACAACAGGTGCTGAGCCACCGTATCTAATCTCATACGTTAACAAAAAAAATAAAAAAACAGAGATAGTAAAAAACTTGAATAAAGTAATAAGCCTTTAACTTACGAAAGATTCTTGCCCCGTGAAACTGTCCATAAGGGAATACCAAACCTGTTGGCAAGTTTGACAATAGCTTGCAATTCTGGTACCGAGCTTGGTCGCACCGCACCACTTGGTTTGTGCTTTTCATACCCTGCAAATGGGTCTCCGTAATTTCTTTTGCCATGACGATCCTCTAAAGCGCCATATGTTGCATCTCTTGAAACGTTCTCTTCACCGATTACGTTTGCAGCGTGTAAAAAGAATTGACTCAAGTTTTGCGCATCAATAGTAATGTTTAATCTCCTGGATGCAGGCATATTGTGAACTGTGGGCAGTGAAGGCTAAGGGAAGAAAATATTCAGCAAGCTTTTGTTGCTGAGATGGAATAAACAAATTGCTGGCCTTCATGTAGCTTAAATATTCTGAGAGATCGAAGAAGATTTTGTAAAAATCTAGATTGGCCTAATATTATAATCAATAGTTGAGCTAGTTGTTTCTAGAGAAATGGGGGATACAGTGCTATACCTTGATTTGTTTAATCAAATGTTTGCTGATCACAATACAATACAATCTGGTATTCCGGTACATCCCCGACCATCCCACCATTTCCCCAGAAACCCCGCATCTATGAGATCTACAGCCGGGAGACATGTATATAGAGGTAAAATAGAACTAGTGTACTCAAATAAACTGTTTTAATAGGCGAAGTGACTGAAATACTCGGAAGATGCAACATATATATCCGCTGACTAAGAAGCCAGGAGCGACGACCCTCTAGGTGACACGGAACGATGATCTACATAGGATCCTCAGACGTAGTTATGAGAGCTACTTCTATTTAAGACTTCACAACGATTGAATAGTCTCACATAGACAGCATGACTTTCTGCTCGGTGAGTGAAATTCTGTTCTCATAATATATCAATATGACTCTGTGAAAAGATTCCGGATAACTTTCTTCTATCCTACACACTGTCAGGTTCTATCAACGAGCATCGTGTACTTGCAATCTGATCAAAGCATAATACCATACCAGAGCTAGAACCGAAACAATGTGCAGAGAAGTTGACCTGGGATGCGTCACATGACTGTTGCGTAACAAGATTCCATTTCTTCTTTCCTCGACCATCTTAGTTAACAAGAACATATTCCATCATATCTTCCAGTTCTGAGCCTTATAACACGTTAAACTTGGAGGTTGTTTCTTATTTGATGGCAACGGCCGGCTCGACCATGGAATCTCAGTCATGACGTTCTCTATTCATCCAGTTGACGTGAGCGATGTAGACGCGTTGATACGTCAAGTTGAATATCCTGCGCATCAGAATAACCCTCTTCATCTTTTGATGTTCCCCGGGTCAGATAAGCAAGATGAACAAAGAGAAGAGGAAATACAATGGATGATTGATGGTCTGCGTCAGACGATTCTAGAAGCTAATACAACTCTACGCAAGGCGTGCAAAGAAGAAGGACTTCCTATTGGGCTCATCGGATGGATCACCGAGCAAAAAATTGTCAGAATTGTCGAGAAAAATGAGGATGGAACAATTATCCCTCCAGCTGAACTGAGACCAAAGAATGTAAGGATGAAGAAACAGCCTGATACCAGGTGTCCGACCACCATGGACGTGGAATCATGGCTTCGTGTCTCGAAACAGTTAAGAGAAGAAAGGCAGAGGGCTCTGCGGCAATGTAGGGGTAATGGAGTATGCCATAAGTCTCCTGCATTATGTTGGTCCTTACTCCATTACTCACTTTGATTCCAGGTATAACTTTCATGGCAGTGAATCCTGATCATCAACGTCAAGGTGTGGGATCCATGCTCATGCAATCGGTTTGTGATAAAGCAGATGAAAACAATCTAGATGCATTTGTGATGTCCTCCCCTGCTGGAATCCGGTTATACTCTAAGTTCGGATTCAAGGCAACCGGAATCGTTCAAACAAGCCAAGGTGTCTTTACCAGTATGATCAGGATTGCAAGATCATATCTTATTAAGCCTTCTGGGAAATAAAACTTGGAGAATCCAGGTTACTTCCCGGGTTTTACAATCTTGTTGCTGTGATCTTTAAGAGGGAAATCCTACGTCTATGGAATCATCAGTAGAGAAAATAAATTCTCGGGCATTTGTCTTTACATCGTGCGGACGAAAAAGCATGGAAACAGTAAGATAGACCAAGACAGGTACAGCACCCGCAAGAAATAGACTGTCATTCATCAAATGTGTCTTGAGAAACTCAGATTGCTATTTCCTTCACAAGCATATATGGTTCTCGACGTGTCTTTCGCAACAATGAGGCAGTATCCTCTGCAGTTGCATTTCCCAAGCTTGTCGAGATCTAAAGGACAGAGAGTTTCAATGTTCCATCCCTTCCTCTAGGTTGCGCTAGCTGGTGACCATTTACAAATCTTCAAACTCCTTATACTCAGGCGCATGGAAGTGTCGTTCTAAATCTTCTAAAAGTCCGGCGAAATTTCCAGGCTTTACAATGACACTACAAGTACTAGGTTTGCCAGGTCTAGCCTTTTTCTCAATGGTCAACATGTACGTTCGATGAATTTAATATTGGCCCCTCGATTATCTTGTGAGATTCTCAGATTAACAATATCATGTCAGTGGGTTATACCCCAGCGACTGTTAATAAAGAACAGCTACAATAAGGTCATGTTCAGAAAGATATTGAATCCAGCCAGAAGGTCAACGGAACAGAACGGTCCAGTTTCAATTACTCCTCAGGTCACGGGCAGAATGTATGTGTAATGATGTGTATAGTAATGGCAGAAACCGCCAAGCGATGGATTAATACTCGAAGAGCTTTCAATGGATCTGAATATTCAAGGGGAGCCCCTTCGGAGCATATTCAACTTCTTTTTAGTCCACGATGCTACGTTTGCTGAAATTTTACGATTTCTTCAGATTTATCCATACTACTATGAAAGCAATATCTCGGACTCTGAAATGATGGTACATTTATTGCAAAGGGTAAACAAATGAGGTCATCTGGTCCACTAGCTGCGTAGGGATAGCTGACGAAGCAAAGACGATGCACGCCTAGGCGCCGGGCAAGGTAAAGCTTAGCCACTAAGGTGGGAACGAGGAAGGCGTGCAAAGAATTAGCTGCAATGGTGGAATTGTATCCTATTGGACTGAATTGAATGGATCACTGACACTAGCTAGCATTCTCTAGAGGCTCTAGCTAGTATCCCGCTTTATACTAATATCATAGTGACCCTTACACTCGATTTAAGTCCTTATCTTCTCTCTAGTTCCTGGTAGCTACCTAGTCAGCTACCCTAGAGCTTCTATAACGAGCCCGTGACTCAATGTCGACTCAAAGGGTGTTCACTATTATCTGAGGGTTATGAGAGTAGCGTACATTTATGTATTAACGCTAATCCAAACTTGGATTAGAGTTGTTTTCCGATAATGGAAGCTCCTGAACATATCTCGCGTCAAGCTCGTTTGAATTCCCACCCCATAAGCCTATTCCATCAAAATCACAAGACTTTTAGTGTTTCTGCAGGACATTTTGCTCCTTTCGGCTAGTTCGCCTGCTTTCGGCTAATTATCCCAATATTGTTTGACTGGCGTGAGGGACATCCTTGTTCATCACAGATAGTCATTTCACCTCAGCGTTTTCGCAACATGAATAGACGATACGCAAGGAAAAGGATCCGGCGAGTTAAGGTATGGTGTTTTGTCAGTGGGTGAAATCGTCACCAGGTTTCGTTTGTTTTTCATTGTTGGAATTTTGTTATGCTTAAAGATAACCCAGGACTCAAAGGACGCAGATGAGGGTCATAGCTCCGCGCATGACGATACTTTTAGGCCCGTAAGCCGGGCACCGTGTGTCTCATCAGTATTACAAGACTCGGATTCAACGCCAAGCCGACGATTTCACTTTGAAAGTGAATATGGAAATCGTTTCAGTGCGGGAAACATTGAAGTTCCTCAGGGACCGTGGGTCTTCCTGGCTTGTCCGAAATCAGAGCAGAAATGCTCAGAATGTCGTCTCCGTCTGGTGGCTCACACCGACCGCATTGTCATAGCGATTGATGGCGCATGCTCAAACAACGGCAGGCCAGAGGCCATCTCTTCTATTGGTGTGTACTGTGGCCCAGAAAATCCCTTCAATTTGGCCTGCACCTTAAACTTCCGTGATTGCCATACAAGTCAGTTAGCTGAGCTAGAGGCATGCTCGCAGGCTCTCATGAAGGCGGTCTCTATTGAGGCAGGGCGACCATTTGGTGATCTAAACGCCATCATCATCAAATCTGACTCGGAGTATTTGGTGCGCGGCCTAACCGAATGGCTCCCCAAATGGAAGCAAAATGGTTGGAAAAATTGCAAGGGCACGCCAGTCGCCAACGCAATCGAATTTCAGATGATTGAAGGCTTGATTGAACAACTTGAACAAGATGTCTCAGTCAAGTTCTGGTTAGTACCTCGTAAGCTGAACGAGGAGGCTGATAGCATGGCGAAATTTGCAATCGAGTCCGATGTGAGGGGCAGTGATATTTTGTTTCACCGGACCTATTAGGCTATTCTTCAACTTATTATTTTTTTATACAATGTAATAATTATGACTTGTTTGCCATCGGCAATATAAATCTCGAATATTTCATTATTCTTTTTTTAACCCTCTCCACTTTTAAACAGTGTATCTAGATTTCTGCGCATTATTGACGGCTTCATTTAAATTTTAAGCCCTTCACCAGATGAGCTAACAATCATGGCGAGCGTTATAAACTACATGAGTGCTGCCAGGATACAAAGTGAAAAAATCCGTTGGGTAGAGTTGGCCTTGGGCCGCTTGCAAAGAACGCAACACTCTTTGATGGTTTCTGAGTTCCTACTTTGTCCACTTTGTACTCACTCAGAAAGCCCTACCTCTGTTTCAGCGCGCCCCGGACTCTCCCGCCATTCCCCGTGGAGGCCCGCATTTATGAGATTTGCAACGGGAAGATACGCGTCTACTCAGTCTATTTACTTGGCCGTGGAGATGTATCGATCGCTCTAGGGATTACGGTTAGCTTGAATAGTTATAGATTCATGTAAACGTTGCCGTCATTCAGTAGCATATCTTCAGCGTGCAAACAGAAAATTCATAGACGTTTCTTCTCTCAACGAGCGCTTGTCGCGAAAGTCGCATATTCCTAATCTATCCATTTACTATTTAGGTTTTGATGCTTCTTTTCGAGACCGGCCTGGGCAACCCTCTTGTTTGGCATGGCCCGCTATTCATCTTCTCTTATAGATCAAGTCGCACAGAAGAGTTAATATCATAAATATTAACTATGCTCTGGCTCATGTGAGTCAACGAAAATTGAATAACAACTCCGGGAATATTTCTGAAAAGAGGGGCAAGCATTCATTGCTCTCAAAATACCATACACCATTCATTTTCCTCCAAAATTTCCCCTCTTTGAAACTTCCATATATTCGCCCAGAACTCTTCCTCGTAAACTCCATTCTGCTACAGTCCTTTACACACACACACACACACATATATATATATATATAGTGTGTACTTGCAATATTTCCTTTTTTTTTTTATTATTCTCGAATCTATACGGCGTTGTTAAATCAAAAGAATATATCAATTTTCTTTTCTTCTCTTCGCATTTTTCCTGGCTCTTATATTTATGAAGTACATCGGGAATCCTTTGTAGCCGTCTATGACCTTTTATGTTAGTCAGCCGAACAGAAAAAGCAGAGAGTTAATATCTTTTATTACATCGTTACCTTTTCTTCTTGGAGCTCCGTTTCAAGAATTCCACATTATGTGGGCTGCCATATTTAGAACGCCTTGAACTTGAATAATTGCAGGGCCTTCATTTCTAGAATAGTTTCCGATATCTTCTCCTTATTTACATGGTCTTCATCTTCTCTATCTGCAGTGGGGGCAGAATATACCACTTCTCTATTATTCTGATAGCTGTTGTCGGCACTCTATAAACGGTTTGCCAGTCGACTTGGACATATCTCCGTCTGGCTGTGGTTTCTGGGATTTTTTTCTCTTTTCTCCTCTTCTTTCTCCTTTCCTTCCCCAGTCGCACATAGTTATATCGTTTGTGAGGACTCCGACAGCGTCAGCCCTTTCTTCAAGTTCATACTGATAGTTTCCATTACAGCTTGGGATATGGTTTCTTCTTATCGCGATACTGGGGGATCCCCTTCCAACACCGTATCATCTGGTAGCACTCTTCTTGCACCTTGAGTACCCTTGCTGCGCCGATCCGCATGGAGTCTCCGAAGAATGACGCTTCGATGGGACTTTCCGGGGTCAGCTCTTCACCCTACTCGGTCCATTTGGCTGGGACAAAGTCGTTCATATACTTCAGTGCATATTTTCGGGTTCATTAATTAGTTGGCCAAAGCCATCTTCTTGTCATCCCAACAGCTATACCTATATTCGTTATCCACAAGGCGTTTCAGCAGAGAAATGGTTGTTACTATATTGTTTTCTATATATTCTCAAGCTTCATATAACAAATGGCCTGACTTAATCAATATTTGTGGAAAATAAAATACGAACTTGGAAAAGGCGGCGATAATCGGTCTTGTCGCGTTAAATCACAAGATAATTATGGCGAAATTTCCTCTGAAAATAGATACTTTTCAGTTTTATATACCCTTACCTTCCAAACGGACCGATATAAAATTAGGTCGAATTTCAGTCCTATCCTAAATACTAATATTTAGCAATATCCTTCGGGCCTGGATTGCTACATATAAATTTGTTGACAATAAAGCTGATGGAGCTTTCCGTATGACATTACTCCCTTGTCATGGTTTGATCGATTTTTTGTTAAAACTCGACGTGGGAAGTTTGGAAGCAGAATTCCATCAAAACGCAAGTTAATATTGTCTCAATTATTGCATAAATAAAGCGACCATTGACTATAACCCAAGGGGTGTCCGAGGGAAAAGGCTTTGCCACTACTTGTTGGGACAACGATATATAATTTTCACGACCAGTTTTAATATTTCATTACCAGTTCAATATTACCACATACTAGTCGATTACCGAGAGTCTTGAATAGAAGCACAGACCATCTTCTGCAAATATCTTTGACGTAGGGGAAAATGAATCGCATTTTGATACATTGGAGTCATATCCTGATTGACAAGTGCCGCCTGCAAAAGGGGTCAGGGATCATTGATATCCAGACACTGCTCAGCTATTGCTACTGCCACCGTGGGCTATATTTATAAATTCCTGTAAATGATCTTTCAAGAATATCGGTATCTGCATGCGCTGGAAGAACCGGTGCGGAAAGATCATTGCAGTTTGAAATGGGGAACTCTAGACGAGTTCGAAAAGCTTACTAAAATTCATTGCTCTTCGGGTCATGGTAATAGCAATAATAAAAAGAAGAGAACTTACCACATATATCCAGGGATAAAATTGGAAGAAGTGCCCTGTTTCCACGACCTAGATGAGTCCGATGATATCGACGACGATAGCGATGATCTATATGGTGGCGATATGGTCGGAGTCTCAGTACCCCAGTCTAAACGAGTCCTGACATATCACCAAAGCCTTCTGATTACAGCAATCCTAGAGAGGATGCTTGTGAGGAAAGAAGATATAAATCTTCTGCAGTTACTACCGACGCTGTCGTCACACTCCGAGAATCACGCCGACGGTCCTCTACAGGGAGACCAGATTGACAATCTCCAGTTACTCAATCTGGACAGGTCCGAGAGGTAGCCAGTCTATCACAAGGTTAAACCTGTGGTACCGCTCGAGATCGCCAGCCCGAAAATTATATGTTCTCTTTGCCCGGCAGACCTTGCTAATGAGCGCTGTATTCAAGAAATGAAGTGCAAAAAGTGCCGCCGTTGTGAAGTCTCCATTGAATTACAAATTAATTGCTACCTAGTTGCAGGCGCTCGTCACTTTTCATAAATACCAATGTTCTAGAAAGAACTGCCCCCACTTTCATGGCATTCCCGCAAATTTCCAGTGACTGGTGAGGGGTCAGAGGTACGAGGGCTTGTGTGGAGGTTCTTGTCATGATTTCCTCTAATACTCATAACCCGACGAACTCATGATAGCGTGTGGTGCGGGCAGAGAATCTCTGACAATTTATAATTATTCCAAGATGAGAAAGATTGTGGACAGCTGCGCATCTCTAATATAATATTTAATTCGTCTATCTCCTGCGATTCAGCAAACGCTACCCGCCATCACTTAGAAGGGCGACTAATTATTTATGAAATCACAGACTTTGCTCCAATATACATCGACACTCAGAATTCATCACAACGTGTCCATTCCTCGTGCACATGTGAGAAATATGGGTAGACAAAATGCGAAATCTTTACATGAAAATTTCTATCGCAGTCAATGTGGATCGAGGCGTTTATTCTTCAACACCAGCGCGGCAGAGAAGAAGTTATTGAACTTGTCTTTAATGCTCCTCCAATCGTCGAAATAAACGGTAGTTACCAGTTATGGGCTTTACCATCAAGATATGTATGGTATTCTAGCAATAGTTGTGGGGTGTGCGCCTCTATTCCTGAGTCCTTTGTCGCATAGCGATACCTTAGCAGCGATCTTTCTTTACAGAAGCTGCATGAAGGAGTTAAAAGAATACCCTGTCAATTGTGAAGAAATTCTTCAAACAAAATCATTCAGTCTCTCTCTCACTTCAAACATTCCATTAAACCTCCAAGCGAAAGATTTTGCTTACCTAGCACAGTATTCGGAGATACAGGAGCAGCGGCTAGTAGCAAGTTTCTATAAGTTCCTTAAATGAAAAATACCCGATATTATCAATCAAGAGGACTGGCAAGGACTCAGTTGAGCGATCAGGAGGACCAAGACCAAAGCGCAAAGGAACAAGAGGTCCATTAAGAGAATTTCAGCAGAGACCAATAGCTATTGGTATCCTGGATTCTTTGGAATCATATCTCAAATAACATATCAAGCCATAAATTATGGTTGAATAGGTTTATATGACCCATATATGTTATGCAAGAGGCCCAACAAGCTTCACATAAAGGTTATCACGATTCGAAGACTAATCGCGCACTATGCAAGCAGAATGAATAAGAAGCAGCTCATGAGTACTTCGTTGTGATATTTGACTCCAAAGACAATTATCCTGGAGAAGAGGACAACTGGTCCCCGTCGATTACCATGACTTATCATTACCAAGATAGTGGCCCTGACTGGGGGGCCTCGCCAAATTACATCCATCTTGTTAATTTCCTCTCCGCCACTATACCAGCAGCAACTCCTAATACATCCGAGATAACATTGCCTATACCAAAACGGCGTGTGTCATATAATTTTAAGTATAAGAGGTTACTACAGCGTGTGATCGCTGCCAGACCGGTTACGGCCTATTTAAGCAATACATGGTGGCATTCAAAAAACAAGGACCGAAAATGTCCAAATACAGAAAGGATCCTGTGCGAATTGTCATTACTGGAATAAGTTTCAGTGCTCCTTCTTTATAATTATTCTATGTTCAGTTAATTAGTTTGCTTTTGACTAATAGGACTGATTTTATAAGAAACAGCGCAGCCTAAATCATTGCTCGGTACACCCGTGCTGAAGCCATGCTGCCGAAACCGTGGGATGGTTATGAAGCTATTCCTGCGCACAAGGACGTCTATCCAGACCGCATCACTACACCCCTGCCTAGTCTTAACTACTATGACTCTGATTGATCTCGCCTTGGGTTCTCCGTGCTTTCTCTATTCACATATCCTGCCTCTGTAACATCAGTATTGTTTCCTCATAAAAGTTCTCCACTTATCTATCACAGCGTCGTGGACGACAGCATTTCTCTGTTCTAGGGGGATTTGTTACCGCAATCCAGTGCTACGGTCAACCCATGACCATGCTACACTACTATCACATGGTCTTAGGGCAAGACCCTATACTACCCACTATGTATTTAAGCTAGTTCGCATGAAGATAGAAGACATCATCAATCTACTACTTTATCAGAACAATAATACCATGCCTTTCCTTAATAAATGCACCTGCTACCTTGTTCGAAATGTGTATACAGATCTTTGCAATGCTCTCCACACAGCATCGGCTTCTTCTCATAAGGGAACAGACCAGATCCTATCAAATAACAATGCAGATTTCAATGCCTATGATTGGGAGTATCGCACAGCTCTTAAGGTTGCCTGCATGAAGGGCAATATTGAAATTGTTGATCCTTAAAGACCATGTTGCTTAAATGAGACACACCAGCGTTGATATCTTCATCCATCGAGTTCAATCTTATTAGAGCACAACAGCATAATATCTATTAGCCTTCAGATCCTTCTTCATTAATAATATTGCAGTCTTTCTCTCACGTCATTTTTCTAAAACATGGAAATATATGTCTCTATTGACGCAGTATTCCCATAGAATGTCTGTGGTTCCAGGCTATTATACAATATCCTATTACAATAGCCTCCCCCATGCCCAAGCAGAGAGAGGTTACTTCTCGGTTCAGTACATCATTGTCCAGAAAATCTGTCTGGAAATTCGACAACTAAAAGCGGCTATCGAGCAATTAATCACAAGTCTTCACGATTCTCAGATGGCTACATTGATAAATGGCTTATATTGTTCTCTGTGTATCTTGAAATCTCTGTAAATTCTGGCAATAGTGCCTTGTTATTTTTACACTGGCCTTGTGGAGTGATGACTGAACTAGGTTCCTCGTCCTCCACTCGTACAGACAGAATGGCCTCTGCAGCTGCCAACAAAACAACTAGTTAAGCAAAAACAGGCATCTAGACCAGACATGCTTCATAACTCACCACCAGACGTTAATTCTGCCAAAAATGACAAGGATTCACATCAGCTTTCAGGAACAAAACCGCTCCTTCGGACCACCTAGAATACCGAGGCGAAGACATAACACAGCGATTTCCAGATCTTAAAGAAGAAGAAGCGTAATTTACGCTGCTTTTTATAGAGCAATCCCTATGATGGATACGTCCGGAGCCGGGAGCTGCAGTGCTCAAATTCCAAATACCACCAACCTCGAGCGATGTCAGTCGCCATGAAAGAGAAAAACCAAATACCAAGGATGAAATGCAGAAGTTTGGCTCCCCTAAATAATATATTGAGATTCTGAACGAGGTCGTCCCGCTGAACAGAGTCTGGTCCTAGATGTTATTTTCTACATCCGAAAATAGTCTAGTTAAACTAGATCCCAGCCCGAGAGAGCTCTCCGTGACCCGAAGCTGGTCAGTTGGTTCAAAAATAGAAATAACGAAAGAGACTATCCTAAGACATTGGTGTCAGGGGAGGAAAGACCTAAAGATCAAGGATGGAGGAGAGAACAATTAGAGCCCGAAAAAGAAATTTGTGAGTGGGTAGTTTCTGGACATGATTACTTTTCAGAGCAACTTGGCGGGATTTCCAAGATGGATGGATAGCAGATGGTCGTCATTCGCTGCGGTCGTGTCCATTGTGATCTGTGATTGGGAAGCCTCCAGAGTTTCCAGAATCCAAAATTATAGGAGACTATGTTCAACTAGGGTTGTGATCATTACGTATGGGATAGAAAGCAGTTGAAAGACTCGATAGAGAGTACTTTGTTGCGTCTATTGACGATGAATATGCAGATAATTGAGTTGTTCCTAGTCTATCGCATGATAACATGTATTCAAGTCGACAGTTTAGAAGAATAAAAGGAAATATCATCTATTTGTACTATATCTCACGCAGAACAGAATAATCCTTGGCGTATTTCTTATGAATTGAATTACGTTAAAGGCATGTGTTAGGTACAAACCAGAAATGCTTTAAGTATAATGGGTATAATAGACTTCAGTGACAGTGGAACTATGTACACAACGCCACTTCTCACAAAAGTGGGCTTCTGATGGAAAGTGCAACGCAGGGAGGTGATTTGATAACTTCAATGATCATAAGTATGGTATGTTTGAAATCAAGGATGCACTTGCGAGGTTCGTATTCTACAATATACTTTAAAAGGTGCTCGTAGCCAAGCGGCTAGCAGCATTGCGTGCATCAAGACGGTCATCATCATCCTCTTCCGGTATGGATCCAACCCCGCTCAACGCCCGAACTCTCCCCTTGCCCGCTCCATTCCCGTTAACTTCTTCATCATCTGGAACGGGTGCCACGTAGCTGCCGGTGATGCTCCTGCTCAAGCTGTCACCACGGCGAGGAACGCCACTCCATGCATCGCCCTTGGGACCCTGGCTAGAAGCAAGACTTGCTCGGCGAGCTGCCGGATGTGCCTCTCGACCCAAACGGCTGAGGCCACCAGATGAGTCTATAGCACGAATGTCCGGTCGTACGCTCTCTAAGGTACTAAGAGTACGGCGTTCGGCTTCAATCTGCCGGATCGTGTACTCACGAATACTCGTCAAGAGATCATTTGAAGTACGGTCGAACCAGCGTCTCTTCTCCTGCAGGAGGTTGGAAGTCACACGCTGAGTCTTCTTAGTCAAGAAATTCTCGTGGCTGAGAGCTTCATCCAGAGCACTGATAGCTTCATCAACCTTGTCGGGACGGACAGAGGAGCTGGCCTTTAGCCGATCTGCCGCAGCACGCTTGCTTCGAGCGACCTGTTGAGCTTGAATTAGTTCTCGAAGCAATATATGTCGGTTCGTTAAAGTCTCCTTCACGATAAAGGCATCAGATGAATGGTAGTTGAGAGGGTCGCCAAGAGTGGTAGCTTCGGCTGTGCCTTGGGCTGCATGGTAGTCCCCGACAGTCTGAATGACTCTTCCCAATTTACGATATGCATTGGCCAATCCAGGGTGTGTCTCCTGGACATTCATCTGACCAAGCTTCACACCGAAATCGGATTCCGCCAGGCCAAGTCCTATTTTTGCGGTCAGAGGAGTAGTATATTACGATCATGCCACTTTGACCTACCTCGTCGGGCCTTGACCACGCGGTCAACTTTCTGACTAGCATCCATCGCACCGAGATAGAACATTTTGACGATGGGGCGTGCATTTTGCAGTTCGGGAGTATCATCTGGAGGCGGAGCAAACTGCTTCAGCACTTTCCGGCGCACGCCCGTCGCTGGCTGCTTCATCTTCACGACAGGGCTATAGCCGAAATCGCTTTCGACGAATAACACCATCTCATCATCGTGCACGAGTACCTCGTTACCGCAAATATAGTTGAACCATTTCTGCATATTTGCCTTGACACGAATCTCGTCTTCCTCTGTTCCGGCACCTGCGGGAGTCAATGGTGGCGGCACTGCCGGAACAAATGCTTCAGGATTCGAGGATATCAAGTGATCAGCAAATTTGACGAATTCGGAATGGGTGCGGCGGACGTCTCGATATTGAGTTGTTCTGAATTTGGGAATATTGGTCTACCGAAATAGTCAGCTCGTCGAGCTATCACGCGACTTGTCCAATTGTTTCTTACATGCACATCGAACCGTAAAATTGGGTCCTTCTTGCCTGTTCTCTCCAGGCCGGTGATTTTTGCCTGCAGTTTCCAGGCCGGCGCCTGTTTCGCATGTTGTCTTGCTCCGGTCTGGTATCGCGCGGGGATCTGAGATCCCTGATGCTGGGAATACTGTGCGCGCGTGACATATGGCGGTTGTTCGACGTAGTCTGGATCTCCCAACTGCGCGCTCTGGAGTCGTTCAGAAAGGTCCGGAGAGTCAGGCTCATCATCTTCTGGGTTAATTATCCTCTTCGGACTTTCCGGGGCCTTCGAGGCATGATCCGCTCCGTAGGGAGATTGCTCTTGCGGAGGCAAGGGGGAAGGAGGGATATCGCTGGTGACCGATGCGGGGAACGTTGTGCGATCAGCTCGCGGAGAATCCCAAGGCGATGCGCCCGTTGGGTGATCAGGGTCTTGGTTTATGGCGGAGTAGTCCATTTTCAATTGCCCTCGGTTAGGACAGGTAGACACGGTTCCAGTGAGCAGACGCTATTGATTTCTCAGCGCACTGTCTCGAGGGACTCTGATATCCACCCGGAACACTGTAGGAGGCACAAGGAATTTCCGCGCGACGACTGCAGCGAGGTGGAAGAGAGGCTGAAGGCAGTCAGGCTTCCAGCGCGGTGACAGGCTCCAAGATAACGGGCTTGGATGGCTGGAGTGGATGGGGTTCACTAGATCGCGGAATCCGACTTAAACTTACGAGGGACTTATGGAGAAGCGCGCTAAACCAGATTGGGTCATAAGCTCTCCATCAAAGGATCCGCCCATTTCAGATTCTGATGTCACGGCATTGGACCGTCATATTGCTCGCGCATCTCGACCGGAGCTAATAAACAAAATTATCGGGAAGCTGCAATGGTTTCTCTGGTCCTCTCTTTTATGTACTTAATGTGTTGAGTGTACTATCGCTAACCTTGACAATGGTGGCCGCTCATTTCTCAACTGTCACCCGACGGGCGACGCAACAGATCGCCTCAATATCGAGGCTAGCTGCGCAGAGATACCCACAGAGTTGTTTCTATAGAACAGATCCAAAGAGTTTCCGCTCGTTTTCAGCAACAGCTTCTGCACTTCAGAACGCGGATCTAGACAGAACGCGGAACATTGGAATCATTGCTCACATTGATGCGGGCAAAACAACTACTACGGAGCGCATGCTCTACTATAGCGGTTTCACTCGAAGAATAGGAGACGTGGATGATGGATCTACTGTCACAGACTTTCTGCCAGCAGAAAGAGCAAGAGGAATTACTATACAGTCTGCTGCCATCACTTTCCACTGGCCCCCTCAAGCAGCGGGTGATACAGCTGCCCCCAGTCCTGAAGAGTTGAAAACTAAAGGCCTGCCCAGGTCTGCCGCTTCACATACCATCAATCTCATAGATACCCCGGGACACGCAGACTTCACTTTCGAAGTTGTGCGGTCGTTGCGCATCCTGGACGGAGCGGTATGTATCCTGGACGGCGTAGCTGGAGTGGAAGCGCAGACAGAGCAGGTCTGGCGCCAAGCAAGTAACTACCACATTCCCAGGATCATCTATGTCAACAAATTGGACCGGGATGGCGCAGCCTTCGGAAGGACCGTAAAGGAAGTTGGCACCAGACTGGGAGGCTGGCCTGCGGTCTGCCAGATTCCTTGGCTTGAGGGAGCAGATAGTCGCTTTACTGGTGTGGCAGACGCTATTTCTTTGCAAGGTCTCTTATGGCAAGAGGGTGGCGATGGAAAAGCAGTGAAAATGTTCAATCTAGAGCAGCTAAAAGAAGCAAACAGCCAACTTGCCGAAGAATTGAAGCGTGCTCGTGTAGCTCTCATCGAGCTTCTGAGTGAGCATGATGATATTATGGTCGAAAAGTTCCTAGAATGCGACGAGGACCACCTTGCAGTCAAACCCTTGGACATCCTGGATAGTTTGCGAAGGTGTCTGCAGATAGAGGGCAACAAGATCATTCCTATCTTTGCAGGTGCCAGCTTCCGCAACATGGGTGTCCAGCCTCTGCTGGATGCAGTTGTGAATCTTCTGCCTAGCCCGACTGAGACAGCTGACCCAGAAGTGAGTGTCGGCAAAGTCAAGGGTGGTCTGCAGCGTCTCCTGAATGGCGATCTTATTGCTGAGGAGAGTCAGAAAGCCGTCACAAAAGGCAAGCATAAGAAGAAAGTCATTTCTCGGGCTGAAGCGCAAAATCCCATTTCTAAACTTCAAGGTTGCGCTCTGGCTTTCAAGGTCGTCCACGATGCTAAGAGAGGAGTGCTGGTTTATATCCGCGCCTATTCCGGGTCCATCGATCGCAACTGCTCTCTTTTCAATACCAATCTAAATGTTTCTGAACGCGCACCTCGCCTTCTGAAGATGTATGCGAACGACGCTGTCGAGGTCGACTCCATCCCAGCTGGACATATCGGAGTCGTGGTTGGTCTCAAGCACGCTCGTACAGGTGATACCTTGATCTCATATGCTTCAAATAAGGCTACACCACCTGAGCCACTTAACACGTTACAGCTGCGCCCGATAGATGTGCCTCCTCCAGTCTTTTTCGCAAGTGTTGAGCCACACAGTCTGAGCGAGGAGAAGAATGTCCAGGAAGCTCTTGCCGTCCTCCTGCGGGAGGACCCAAGTCTTCACGTCACCGTTGATGAAGACTCTGGGCAGACATTGTTGAGCGGTATGGGTGAACTTCATCTTGAGATTGCTCGCGACCGATTGATCAATGATCTCAAGGCCAAGGCCTCAATGGGCCGCATTGAGATCGGATACCGAGAGTGTGCCCTAAGCCAGTCAATCCCCATCACGTCAATTTACGATAAGGAAATCGCAGGACGCCGCGGAAAGGCAGGATGTGCTGCCTTGGTCGAACCCTTTGACCCTACAGAGCCAGATACATCTGCGCCTCCAGAGGATGCCATCTTAATTGACACACGCGATGGAAACCAGATAACCATCATCGCTCCCGGATTAGACGTCGAGAAAGACCGCAGTGAAGCAGAAGAAAGCCGGACACTACCATCCCATTTGGACCTGCAGACTGTCCGCACATCCCTCTACAACGGTTGTCTAGCTGCTCTGGCCCGTGGTCCCCAGTTTTCCTTCCCGATGCACAGCACCAAAGTTACCCTTACGTTCGACCCCGCTGAACATATCTTCGGTAACGACACGACTCCATCCGCACTATCATCCGCCGCTCGTCTGGCGACGCAGTCCGCTCTGAAAGACTTGCTGACGAGCTCCGGAGGAGGCACCGCTTTAATGGAACCCGTCATGAACGTCATCATCAGCGTCGACGAAGCCAGTCTCGGTGCCGTCGTGCATGATATCTCCTCCGCGCGTGGCGGACACATCGTATCTCTCGACGAAGAGATACCGTCCTCATCCACCGACCCTTCGTCTCAACACACTGAGGAAGTGACCCCCATCGACGAGAGTAAGATCTACGCCCCTCCGGACCCCTTCGGTACATCCAGTGTCGGCGCATCCACCTCTTCCTCGACCAACAACCAGCCACGGACAATCACCGCCAAAGTACCCCTGAAGGAAATGGTAGGCTACCTGAAGCACCTCCGCAGTTTGACCTCGGGCAGAGGAACATTCGTCATGAGCATCGATCGGTTCGATCGAGTCAGCGGTCCGCGGCAGAAAGCTGTCTTGTCGGAATTGCAAGGTATATATTAGTAGCCATGTAATATTGGATACATGATACATGCATCATCAATCTCAATAGCCCTAACCATGAAACGCATATATGTACTATAGACGAATGAACAGTGTATAATAGAACCAAAACTCAATTCCAAAACCTTTTTCTCCCTCACAGGGTTTGCTTCCGGGTATATCTATATTTCTCTTTTACGTTATGTACATGGTCTCATTATATACTAATCTGCAGTGGCAATGCAGATAATACGGCATAAACATTATGCATCGTGTTTCCTGCCATCCTTATGTCTACCTTGTGTATGAACTTTTCGTAATTCGTGCCATGTGCGAATCACCATTGCTCGCTCTTCAGGTGTCGCGGCGCACATTTCCGTGATACCTTGTGTGATGCGTGATCGTACAATGTCCTTTGCCTTGCTTCTCGATAGCGATTGGCGAAGAGTTTTATGGAGTCCGTCGAGGGGAAAGCCTGCTAATCCACAGAGACCTAATGATACGGCCGGATATGATCAGACTTGTGTTCCGGAAGAAGGAAAAAAAATTTTAATACATGAGGGGAGCATACCTGCAGCGGGCTTTAAAAAAACTCCACCTATTCCTTTTCCTACACCTTGTATTAAACCTTTACCCCCCGCTTCCTGGAACCCTTGTGCGGGTTGCACGAGGAGTCCAGTTATACCATAATAGAATCCCTGGACGAATTCCTGTAGGAAATCAGTAATGTACGTTATAAATTAACCTCAGTGGTGTATCTCACCGTCCCAGCAGCCCGAAATCCACTGTTAATCCCCATAACCTTAGGGATCTTTTGCACAGTATTGTCGTGATACAACTTAGGGGCGTTATGACAACCTTTGGATAAACTAAGCGTCAAATCAGTTGGCAGCAAAATGACACACTCGAGAAGGTGCTTCAAAAATCTAGAAGCTTTGTTCCCCGTCTCGGTCAGAATTTCTTGTGCGGTGCTGCGCTTTCTGATGAATCTTCCAGTTAACGTCTTCTCAAGATTAAACTCTTCGGCCAAAGTCTCCGGAGTCGCAGCCGCAACACTTTCGCATCTCACTGGCATCTCTGTCCTCGATGGAAATCGACCATTACCATTTTCTTGGTGCTGGTCTTGATATTCCTCTTCGGATTCATCTTCAGATCCCTCGTTTTCGACCCTGTGAGTGTGGTGATGATGGTGATGGTGTATATGATGTTGACCTATGCCTTTCTCTTCTTGCTTTGACAGGCACTCAGCAAAGTGTGCCATTGCCCACTCTCGGCTGAAGTTATGACGTTGATCCTTCGGGATCACTTCTGAAAACATGTGGGCTACCTGTGTTGGGGCGCCCACAATGCCGCTAACAAAATTGGTTACCACCCCATAAAGTACCTCTGCGGTGGCGGAAATGGGGCCTCTGGGGTCACGATTCGTATCATATTCCTGGGGACGATATCTAGCACAGTTAAAATCTAAAGGCAGCATTAGGCAGGAAGCAGGAAGCGTACAGCACAATATCCCTCGCTTTGATATGGCCGGTCTGTACCAAAATCGACATCGCAAACGCACTCAGCTTAATATGTGAATGTCGAATCCACCATACAGCAGGCCTACCAGGGCAGATTGAACATCGTAGACTCTCGACATCCAGATGATGGTGGAAGCTGCGCACGGCATTCTGTACTCCATTTTCTTTCTGCATCCGCTTTCCTATATCGGAAGCTTTTTCTTGTATGATCGGGTGGAGAGCTTTGTTAATGGCATCGGCAAGTTTCTCTGCTGTCAGTTGCTTGTATGGAACTGGCTGCGGCCCAGCGCCTGCTCGTGCGACAATAGATCCCCAGAATGGTTGGTCTCCGAAGAATGGGACGATGACAGTCGGTCGACCCAAGAGCAGCCCCGCAGCAGTCGTACCAGCACCACCATGATGGACGACACAGCAAACATGTTTAAATAACCAATCATGGGGACATGAACCCATAAGGAAAATGTTTTCCGGAACCTCCGCCGCTTTTCCAAAATTACCCCAGCCTTTAGAGATAAGCGCTCTCTTCCCCGTCAGACGAACAGCTTCGAACAAAATGTCTGTTAACTTGTCTGCATTGTCAACCACGATGGATCCGAAGCCAATATATATTGGAGGCTCTCCAGCTTTGAGAAATGCTGCAAGATCATCAGGTGGCTTGTAATCCGAGCCACTAGATAAGAATTGAAATCCGCATACATCGATATTGTCGGACCAGTCGTCGGGCTTTGGGAGAAGGGAAGGTGACCTATAGGTATCAGAAAAAGCTGTATGTCTTTGTAGTCAGCTCTAGTAAGAAACGTACCAAAGATATGTGTATGGAATTCGTAGGCGATGTACCAGACTTGGAGCCCGAATCGCATCTAATGGGTCTAGCCCTAGCTCCCTTTTCCGGAAATTATTAATGAGGTCTCCAAGTCCCTCCCACATCATCACTTCAGTAACTGCATAGGAAGCAAAGTTTGCAACTGATGGCTTCGTGTTCTGCGACCGTACATTAGCCAGGGGATGGGGGAACGCTTGCGTTGGAGACCATGGCATTCTAGAGATTCATCAGCTCATATCGTTCCTTCCGCGCGAAGAGACTTGAAGCTCACGTAAACATCATATTTAAGGGAATTCCCAACCTCTCCGCACAGCTGAGGTGCACAAATCCTGGAGGATTTGCGATTATGGCATCTGCCACGAATGGATGCGTATTACAATTATCCACAGCGTTGGTCTCCAGGTCATCAGGGAGTTGGTGCAAATTTGTTCCATCTCCTGGCTCATAGCACGCACGCCAACATCCTGTGAAGATTGTCTTCATCTCCTGCCGACGTTTCAAAAGCGCCCCGCTCGTAATGGTATTGAAATCTGGCATCAAACCAGGATTCTTGACCATAAATGCCATCAACGCCGCAGGATCGCCTCCAATGTTGAAAAATTCCAGCCCTGCTTTTTTGATCTCATCGCGAAAAGGCAAATGCGTGGCCAGCCGTACTCTGTGCCCATGCCTTTTTAGTTCTTTGCCGATTACTATGAAAGGCTGAATATCGCCTCGAGATCCAACGACTTGTATCACGATATTCAGACGCAGTGGAAATTTTTCCTCTTCTGCAGGTGAGACCGTCGGGTATGCTTGCTCCTCACGGATCGCAGTTGGGTGTTCTTCAATAAGTTTCTTTAATGCTCCGAGCCATGGCCGTTGTTCCCAGAATTTAATATCCAGCCGTCCATCATCTGTACGTTCAGCATGAGTCACTCATACATAATTTTTCTTCCAAGAAACCAAAAAAAAGAAAAAAACTAAGACATACCTGTGACACGCACTCCCGTGCTCAGACCTTGCTCCTGGAATTCCGCATGGGGATCACCAATGGGCCTGGTGGGCATCTGCTCCCTATACCAATCTTCCGATGTGATCGCATTTCGACTCGGTAATACTGTCGCCGCTGCCATGGTGGCAGACGATCTCGACGGTGGCTTAAGTGTCGGTTAACTATTTACGAAAGAGCATGGTTTCTTCCTGCAACATATTTTCTATCGAGATGAAAGGCGGGAGAGTCATGACGAAATATACCTCAACAGCGAAAATGATGTAGCGGACGAAATAAGCTTTCCAGGATCGCTGGACGAGCAGATGAACCGGATTAATTTATATGTTGAATTACGAGGCTGACCGGGGATTCCGGATCGTCACCGATCTTATTAGTGGCTCATCAAAGTAGATCATCTGCGATTCATTTCTTTTTCTCGCGGAAGCTGGAGCCGGTCCGAGGTGATGTCATGCGGTTGGACATGCCGAGGCTGGTTACCAATCTCCAATACGGAAGCCGGATCTGGAGTTAAGCATTTTAAGGAAGGAAAAGCTAAAACTTTATCTGCCTTACGAGCACCGCTTTGCTCACATTGTTCCGCATGGAGAAACTTCTCCATAACCTGTCTCCTCTTTAGGTAAATAACAAATCCTCGACTCTCCCTGTGCTATCATTGGAAACAGTATACGATAAAAGACCGTAGTGTCTTAAACGATGGCATGACCAGAACATATCAGTAAGACTACTAGTTCGATTAAATCCGGCTAGTAGCTAGTACAATAGCATGTGGCACGGCTCACATGTGGCAGTGGTGTGACCGCCTGCTACTCCAGGGAACTGGAACCCCGCAGAATCTTGAAGCTATTCAGACTCAGACCCATCTGATTTCTTGTTTCTACCGTACCTCATGTTCTGGCAGGATATTATTAGTGTCCCGTGATTTAACTCTGCCATACTCACAAGATTACTGCAGATGAATAAGCAACTAGACAGCATTCAGATCGATTTCCCATATTGAATTACTTGGACTGCTTTACTGCTATTTAATACAACAAAAAAATTCCCCATGTTGAAAGAGAGAACATGTGATTTATTTAGCTAAAGCTAAGGTTCTCCATCACTCAGGTGTTCACTAATCATAGGTCCCATGATACAAAGTACCCACTAGCAGAACGCCAAGCATCCTCATCCGTAGCAGTAGCGGTTCATCTACAAGAGGAAATACGATCTCCCATAAAAACCAAATCCATCAACTTATTTACAATATTAGAAGTCAGTTCTATTATATACAATAACGTAGCAAAATTCCAGATGTCCACCCACAATTTTCATTTTAAATTATCCCATCTTCCAAATAAGTAAAGCAATCAAAACGTAGCGAACCTTCCAGCACGGAAGCAAAGCAAAGCAAAGCAACTATCTATATTCAACTTCTGAAATGCTATTAGTTACTTTCTTAATGACTACAATCCAATTTAGGGTGCCGGACTATATTTAACCTGGTTAGACAAGAAACTAGATCCCGACGATCTATTCGATTCTACTAATACGAGAATCTAGACCAAACTTCCAAAGAAGGCCAGTTGACGGATCATATGCAGGTGCAGGCAGGTTACATGTGAACCGTTGACGGTGGCGCAATGAAAGCATCGTACCTGCACGGAATATTATTTATACTTTTACTACGTTATCTTGCATAGAAAACTATGCATGCAGCAACTGGCTGTAATATATATATCCATTGTCCTATTTCTCTCGTGCCATATTCATCGGTAGGTGAAGATATATTTCTCAAATAGTATCCAACATCGAATTTCTATATAAAAACTACATGTTTTCTATTGGTAGAATTCATTATACTTTGAAGACCCAGAAATTTAGTATATATATATTTCTTTTCAGTCTTCATTTATGCATTGTTACTAGCATTATGTTTTATCTCCAAGAGAAAATAGGCCAAGAAAAGTGCAAAAGTCCCTAGGAGACAAAAGAAGTCGAAGTCGAAGCCGAAGTCGAATTCACCCAAATGAAGAGAACAACGAAGGAAGAGATAAAAAAAAAACAAATAAATAAAAAGAAATCAAAAACGTTCTACTCCCCAGATGAAAAAGAAACTAATCGTACGTAGCTAGTTCAGTCATGGCCAAACCGCAAAACGCATTCAATCTAACACAACGCAAAAATCCCCGATGAAGGAGGGAGAAATCGCTAAATAGACGGGCTACATGAGAATTTTTATTTTCTTTACCACTCGTCGTTCCATCCACTGTCATCTTTTGCTTTGATGGCTGTTGAGGAGGAGGAAGTTGTCTGTGCTGTTGCAGTGGTCGATCCAAATCCGGTCGCGGCGGTCGCAGGACCGCGCTTCATAGCTGCTGTGCCGATGGAAGACGCGCTCTTGCGGTTCTCTTGGGAGCCGATGGAGGAGAAATCGTCCCAGAAATCCTTGCGTTCGGGCTCAGCTCGGCGTCGGGCTGCTGCCTCGTCGGGACCCTCGACAAAGCGGGAGAAGGTATCTGCAGCGCCCCGGGCTCCTGTTTGGAGGTTCTGTCCCAGTTGGGCGGCGTGGAGGCGAGCTTGGGCAGCGAAGTCTGACTCTGCTAGCTGGTCGAGACGTTAGTTTCTATATCTCTCATGGCATAAAGATTAGTCATGATTGTTTGTGACGCACCGATTTGGCTGTAGGCTGGAGATAGGCATCATTCACTGTCTTAGCCCCCTTTCCAACAGTCGAAGTGAACCACCCAAACCCCTTCGTCAACGCAGCCACAGGATCCTTCTGGAAGTCATCGATGCCCGGTATTTTGCCCTCATCTTGTTGCGACGTAACCGGCAAACCGCCTCCAAAACCTGTATATTTCCCACCCTGAGATGGCGGCAGGCTAGCTGATCGCGTGGCATTGTCTGAACCCAGCTTCGCAAAATAAGCCTCGTTGCGTTCCTTTTTGCTGGCCGATCTTTCTAGCGTGCTTGAGGAGGTCATTCTCGGTCCGCCTGACGATAGCGGAGTGGTAGATCTTGAATTCGTTGTCGGCTCTGGCTTCTTCTTCTGTCCAGGCACGTATTCTGTCCCCTCGATCTTGCACGTCAATCTTTCCTTCCACTCCTCTCCCACTTCGCCCTCATACCGCTCCTTGATGGTGGAGTCCTCGAATGTTCGCCCCTCCGAAAGTGTGACGGGGTGCGCGTCGAAGAACTCCTTCCACGGCTCATTACCACCCTTTTCCATGCGTAGGATCTCAGCGTTCTTAAACGCATCCATTGTGATGGAGCGGACGAAGGAGATGTGCACACCTAACCCGCGGTGGGTTCCAGCGCAGTTGAGACAAATAAAGGTACCGAATTTAGGGGATGCCTGTAAATCAGAAGAAAAAAAAGTTACATATAGATCAGCCTCTGCCTCTGCTTATCACCTCACACGTTCAGCTGAGGTTCACAAACCCATTGTGGTGATGGCGCCCCGCAGTCGCAACATCGGTCATTGCCGTTTGTTTTGGAGACCTGAAGGAGCTGCAGACAGCAGAAATCGCATGTTAGCAGGTATACCGCACAGTCGAAGTGTAGCAAAAGATACGAAGACGCACCTTTGCCCTTGTCTCCGGGTCAACTTCCCACATCTTCGACATGGCGGGCAGAATGTGGGCAGACGACGATTACAATGGGAAAGGGTCAAAAAATAATGTAATTGAAGACAAATACGTGTGATTCGGCCGTCTCTTGGAAGCCAGTGCTTGAATCAAAAATCAGTGCACTGCCAGAATAAAATGCATGGAGGTCGTGGCTGCGCCGTGCGCGTTGGAATCCGTCAATCCGCTAGGGATTGGTCCCGCCGTCACTCCTGATGATTTGCGGTTCCCCTAGCGGGCGACAAGCATAAAGACCCAACGCGATCCAACTGGCGCCACCGGGGTAAATGGCAGAAAGACGACAGGGGGCTTTTCCCTGACCCAGTATCTTTGTGACTATCAATTCAAGGATGGAAGAAAACTTGGGATCTGGGGAATAATCAAAGTGATGGGCGGCGCGAGCATCGATGCGATAGATGGTGGCGCACCCGCTCTTTTTCCAAGACTGGCTTTAGCGGAGAGAGCAGAAAACCATGGGCCGGCCGCGATCCCGCCCAAGAATGGCACCAGAGTAACCAATGCTGACTCGGACGCTAAGGATTATTGTGTTCGTGGTGATTTTTAACCTCTATTTGGTGAAGACGATGCCTCAGATCTCGATGAACAAAAAAGATACCGCTACTAATTTTACAGATTACAGAGAAACGAACAGAATGCACCCAGAGATAAGTTCTACAAGGCCAGCCTTGAGGCAAATTCATAAGTTAAATGGTTTCTAAGATACAGGCACGGTTGAAAGATAACCCTCCAGACGGGTTCCGTCAACCAGAATCATCCTGCGTCCCCATATTATGTCGTCGTGGTAGACAGTAGACACATGAAATTCGTCATCACCTTAGGCCTGCTGAATAGTAGAGATATCCACAGCTAAAACCGCATCCTCCGATGCTTACTATGAAAATATCCATCCTACTGGTCATCAGTCCCGCGATCATCTCCTTCCCCATTTATCACCGTTTTTTCCCCTCAAACGGTCTTCGTTATTTAAGCGGCAGCAGGAGCCGCATTCTCCTCAGCTGGGGCAGCAGCTGGAGCGGCAGCCTCTTCGGCGGGCTTCTCCTCAGCGGCTGGTACGGCAGCGATGGCATCGTCCTCCTTTCCGGGGCTGTCAATAGCGACCTTGACAGCAATCTCACGTCCTTCGATCTCCTTGCCGTTCATCTCCTCGACGGCCTTCTGCTGGAGAGCCTCCGAGCCGAGGGTCACGAAACCGAAACCACGACCCTTGCGGGGCTCGTTACGGGCCTGCAGCTTCTTGACCATGAAGCGAGGAATGGGGCGGAGAGCGATCTTAGCGGAAACGGGTTCGTAGGCGGCGAAAAGCTCCTTGAGCTATCGAGGAAGTTAGTATTAAGCACATGACCATGAAAAGATCGGCGAAAAATCGATTGCCATACCTTCTCCTCGCTCAAATCATAGGGCAGGTTGGCCACCATAACCTTAGTCTTGGAAGGGATACCATCTTCAGGAGGGCCACGCTGCTTCTGGGGGCGGGGGGCACGGGGCTTGGACTCCTTAGGAGCCTCAGTCTTGTTGTTCTCGTTAGTAACTTCAGCCAGAGGAGCGGCCTGACCGGGAATGTTGGTGGGCTCAATGTGCTCGCCATTCTGCTGGGCCTATGTTATTTGTCAGCCAAACCGTTACGAACTGTAGATAGTATGAGGCTGCGCATCGAGCTCTCGTGGAGCAACACGCAACCCAGGGTACGTGAATATCGGAAGACTTACACGACCACCACGTCCGAAACGGCCACCGCGGCCACGACCACGACCACGGCCGCGGCCAGATCCCCTCTTGCGACCCTCGTTGCCACTGGCACCCTCACCACCACTCACAGCACCCTCCGCCTTGGCCTCTGCAGGCTCTGGCTTGCGAGCAACCTGGACGGAGACCTTGCGCTCCAGGATCTCCTTGCCCGACAGCTCTTGGATAGCCTGCTGGGCCTCATGGGCAGTGGCAAGATCGACAAACGCATAGCCAACCGGGCGGTTGGTGCGGGGATTCACCGGAATTGAGGTGCTTTCACTGCAGTTCTCTGTTAGCAGCCATTTCCCGCTTTCTCAGGCATCATTGTGCGCATGCAAGATGAGTCCAGGTAAAGCCACACGGACTGCCCGCACATCGAAGGCCAGTCCCGCACGCTTCCCATGTCCTTTCGCGGTGACACCGTAGCATCTACCAGCAATGACAGACTCTCCTCACTAGTGCACGATGCAGCGACCAGACAGACAACACTCACATGGTATAGTTCTTAAAGAACTCCTTGAGCTCCCCCTCAGTGGTCGCATACGCGAGGTTCCCAATGTACAACCGACGACCTTCATCGGCACTGGCGGCGGCCGCATCTGTGTGAGCAGCCGCCGGCGTGGTGCCGTTGGTATCGTTAACAGTGGTGGAAGCCAGGTTGTCGGCGAGGTTGTCGACGGCAGAAGACATGTTGATGGCTGAGGACACGAGGTCTTGTTTTGAGTTGACGAGAAGAGCTGACCGTGTGGAAAAGGACTCAGGTAGCTGAAGGCTGCCTTTGTGGGAGAGACTTGAAGAGGGGGGAAAAGGGTAGCTTGGTGCCCTAGATACTGAAAGTTGTGAGGAAGTTGGGAAGGACGCGATCGATGCCTTTGGGGAAGGTTGATGTCTGGATTGGCGATGGAGAAAGGAGAAGGAGTGAAAAAAGGGCAGGTGAGGCACGGCCGCCCGGCGCTAAACCGAGACGGGTGGCGTACTGGGGGGGAAACAGAAGGGAGAGAACCGGAAGGCGGTGATGCACTGCGAGTGACTGACGAGAACTCATCAGAACTACTGGCTGAGCAATCCCTCCATCACCTTAACTAATCGGTGGCGGGATCAGTTAAGCCGCTGGCCCCCCCGACCGACCATCCTCCCTTTGTCGTTAATCTGGAGCCTTCTCTGGGGGGCAATTCAAGCTTCCCACGACCGCTAGGGGAGGTCCCATCGCTGGATGGATGGCCTGCTAGTCCCATGGACAGGATAGAGCTTCCAGAGTCTGCAGAGCCTCTAGAGCCAGGCCGCCAGACTCCCCGACTCCTGGGGCGTCCAAAACATCCTCGCTAACCCATTAAACCATCTCCACCAGGACTAGGCCGGCCCCTCTGCTGGTTCTAGTGGGATTCGATGCATTCACCGCTCTCCGTCAGTCACGCTAACCATTCTTCTCCGCCTGACGTAGCCACCGTAACCAAGGGGCTGCTGCCACGATCGGCAGGTACCTGATGGCGCTCCGCTAACACGATGCACAGTACACGTAGAGGTAGGGAATCAGCGTCGTGGACAAATCGAGGGCCATGGGTAGGGGAACTATATTCGCAGCAGGCTGCAGCCGCAATGCATTGCTACCAGTTTGCACCTGGTACCTGCTGAGCTACCTGAATGACTTGCCCCGAGAGCTCGTTGACGAGGCACGCGAGGTGTACACACTACCTGTTTGGCAGCGACCGATAACTCATCCGCCACTGCAGTTATCGCCCGCTACCACCCCATCTACCGTCCGGAGCCCTCCACGTTTCGACCTGGAATTTGGGAGTATACAACACGTCAAGTAAGTCGGACCCCCTAGAACTCGGCCACCCCCAAACCGGCCACCGCGTCAGAACGCGACCGTATTTTTTAAATTATCCACCACACAACAACCATTCGTTCAAAATGGATCATCGCGAGTATTCTATTCAATTAGCTATGGCTAGTCTTGAATCCGGGGAGTTTTCTTCCATACAAGCAGCAGCACAGGCGTACGGTATCCCAAGAACTACCCTACAGGATCGCATCAAAGGCTTAGCTACCAAGCATACCAGTCATAAACACCAGCAGCATTTAACCCCTGCTCAAGAGGATCTTCTTGCTCAATAGATAATTAAACAAGATCAGCAAGGGCTTGCTCCTACACATGCTCGTACATAAGAAATGGCGTCTCGAATCCTTCAAATAAATAGCAATACTGCACCACTAGGCAAGAGCTAGGTCTGGAAGTTTTTAAAACGAAACCCACGGGTCGCTACTGTAATGAGAAAGAGTATAGACTCTAAACAGATTCAGGGATCCCAGCCAGAGCAAATCCAAGCTTTTTACAATCACTTTAAACACCTTCAGCAGACATATAACCTTCAGCCGGAACACATATGGAATATAGATGAAACTGGCATTGGTCTTGGGGTCTATACAAACTCTACTGTGCTTGGAGCAAGTGGAAAACGCCATACTTATATTCAAGCAGTTGAAAAAGATGAGTGGGTGACTATAATTAAAGCTATTAGTGCTTCAGGATTATCTATCCGACCCATTATCATCTTCAAGAGAGCCGACCCTCAAACGTCATGGTTTGACGTGTCCAAAACACCAGATTAGAAGTTTACAACATCAGAAAATAGATGGATCTCTACTAGGATTGCTTTAAACTGGCTTCGCACTGTTTTTCTATGCGAAACGGAACCCCAAACTAATAGATACCATATGCTTATTATTGACAATCATACAACTCACGACAACATTAAATTTTTATGGGAGTGTTATACAAATCACATTATTTTGCTTTTTTTGCCAGCGCATACTAGTCATATACTTCAACCTTTAGATCTAGGAGTTTTCAGCCCGTTGAAAACAAAATACCATATGAAACTGGATCTAATATCCAATATTAACGACTCCGCACCAATAAAAAAGCAGCGCTTCATTATTACCTGGCATAAAGCTCAAACAGAACGTATGACGTCTACAAATATCAAATCTGGATGGAAAGCAACTGGTTTAGTTCCATTTCGCCCGTCAAAGAGACTACGTTCAAGCCTAATTAAGCTTCAGCCAACTACGACAGCATCTACTATATTCAAGACTCCGCAGAAGTCTAAAACTACTTTAGATATTCTTCATGAGACCCCTCGGAGCGAGCAGCAACTTCAAATGGCAATAAAATTGCTTCAAAGTAGCGAAAGACTTAATCGCAATACTCGTACAGTACTTTTGAAGGCAGAACAGGCTATATCCAAACTAAATATGCAAGCAGCGCTAGATCAGACAATAATCTACAAACAAGGATCCCTTCTAGAGTCATTTCAAGCTTCAAAAACACATCGCCGGGTTGCAGTTGATCCTAATACTCAATTTGCCAATATTAAAGCAATTAAACAGGCAGCAGATGCAGCAAAGGAGGCAAAGAAACTACATCAACATCGCAAACCCAAGAACCCTAAATTAGAAGCTAAAAAAGCAGCAGAGGCAGCTGCAAATGCAGGATTTTTAGCCTGCCTATCTGAATTTGAATTATAATTAAATATGTTGTGTATATAGCTTCAAATAGGAGCGAAATCGAATTTCAGTTACGCGGCCGGGTTCGGGGTGGCCGAGTTCTAGGGGGTCCGACTTACTGGTACCTTAGTGAGAACATTAACAGTATCATACAGTTTTAGATCCAACACCTCTTTGCGAACGATAATTGAATTGACCTAAGATACAGCGATCATTGACAGTGGTCTCCATTAATAATAATACTAATAATCCTCGCTTAGAGTTAATAATAATAATAATGAAGCGCTGGAGTCTGGACATTCCTCCGGAGCCATGTGGGCCATCTGAGATTCCGTCGCCAGCGACATGATCTGCTCGATGTATCCACTGTTTCCAACCCGAAATGCGAAGGCTCCCTAATGGCTAATCAACGCAGACTCCCAGAGTACAGGTAGATCTCTCCCAATGCTGACATTGTATGACACGCTCCTAGCACCTCATCGTCAAAAGAAAAAAGACAGAACAAAACAAAAAAAAAGAATCCAGGGAACATCAGACTGCATGCTTCATCTCATGACAGAGTCGTTTTGAGTCACGCGAGAATCGAGTAGAATGGTACAAGGGTTGGAAACTATGTTGCACTCTCCTACATCCCCTTCGAGCATCTGAAAGAAGGTAATAACCCTGACAGGCCCCCTTTTCCATCCTCTTCATGGGCAATACCCGGCTCCAATTTCCTCACATGGGGATTGTTGCCTTCAGGTTCCAGGCCTGCGGTCATGGAGTTACTGAAGAGATGGCCATCGTGCATGAGCGCATGGGCCACTGCGGCCCCTGGCTCCTTGACCGTTGTATCACCACATCCCCCGTCGTGTGGCTCTTTACCCTTGCTCTTCACCCGCTCGCGATGCTTCATGCCGGCTCCAAACATTGTTTCCCCCTCAAACTCGACGGATAACGGATGCGGTTGTGCCGATTCGGACTTTACGTAGATCCCGAATGCATCTCTCTCTATCCGATGCCTCTCGGTCGATGCGTTATTATTTGGCTTCTCCAATGTCGTGAACTGTGTCTGTTGCGGAGACCCTATTAACGCGCTCAGAGTCTCTGAAGACGATAGTGAAGAAACAGTCGTCTTAGTGTCCCGTACGCTTGATTTAGGAGGGTCATTTACTGGGAACAAGGTATCTCCAGACGTCAGGAGGTCGCTCGCATATGGAGAGCTGTTAGGTAGCATATACTTCTGCTCCTCCAAATAGCTTAGGGTATTGGCCATGTTAGTTTCATTGCCGACATCGGTGTCCTCACCGCTCACCATCCTCCTATACCTATCCTGCCAGATCTCAATCATCATCCGTCCATAGTCTTCGATGGACGATTCACCCTCCTGAACCAGCTCATGTAGACTCGGATCCATCAACGGACTCACAACGAGCGCACTCAGTGCCCGCGAAACCTCACCGGGCGAACAGTCATGTTGCATCGCGAACGTAACAATAGGAAACGTGATCGCAATCGTATCAGCCAGGTCGATAAAGAACCTCCTCGTATACGGCGGCAGGTCATCCTCATCGAAAAGCCCCTCCCTGATCTGTGCCTTTCTCGACTCCTCAAATACGTAGGGATGCTCATGCTTCATCTTCTCCATACGCAACCAACCTTTGCTCGTAATCTGAACTCCCGGAGACCCAGTCCGCTGTCGCTTGTGAGGAATAGGACTCGTCGGTTCTTCAAGTTCTCGCTTTAGCGTCTCTTTTGGCTCGGTCTTGGGTGCTTCTTCTACCTCCCGCTTTGGCTCTGGAGATGTGAGCTCGCGGTGGCTTCCGGCATCAGTTGGTATGCTGCTCGTCCTGTCGGAAGATGTAGTTCCTTCGGAACGGTGCCTCTTCCGCACGCTTCTCACTTCGATGATTTGGACATCGTCGTCGGAGCCGTCGTCGCTATCATCGCTGTCCAGGATTATGATGGGTATTTCGGAGCTGGAACCAGCCAGCTCATTAGAGATCGAAGAAGACGAAGATGCCATTGCTGCGAGTAGAATGAAATATGGTTCTGTAGAATATGAAAGCGAGAAATGTCTGAGATAGTAGGATATGGCCAAGGGGAGGAGGGATATAAAGAGCCATGACAAACACCAGGCAGAATATTGATTGTATCAATGACGCTCATTGTGGTGTAGTGAATGGATAGGTGCATAATGGTCAATAGAGGTTGTCAATGTTTGGAAGTGTTGCTATACAGAATAGAATGTGGTTGGGTTAATGTGAATGAATGGAATTGAATAATGGGATTGTTGGTGAATGCGCAGAGTTATTAAATAGTGTTTTTTGACCTGGAGGGCACCTCGTGCATCTATGCACCAGTTCATTTGGAAGGGGTATATGAGACCGGGGGGTTACCCAGGATCTGATTGGTTGTGGATATATTCAGGATAGACATTCAAGTAAATCTAGATCAGGGTTCGATCTATGAGCTTGACAGCTGAGGTAGCATTAGTCATGACTCGTCATGGCAAAGACACAAAGACAAGATGACGTTGGAATTGAAGGCATTTCAATTGCTAATTGTCTGCATGGCAGGCGTACAGCAGCAGAGGCACAGAGAAAAGGACCATAAAATCAGAAAGATTAAAAAAAGGACCTCGCCCGTTCCGATTGTCAAGGGTGTTTTTCTAACGCCATGCAACCTATCTGTCGAACCCAGCCTTTTTTTCTCTTCTCTCTCGTAAACAAAAAAAAAGTATTTTCGCTTTCGACAACCCATCTAGAAACTTTCAACCCAATCATCAACATTGACCGTGTCACGTCCCCCGAAAAGAAAACCGAGTCATCATCTTTCTTTCTAACCCCCGACACAACTGCTGTCTATGCGTCCCTTTTTTGGTATGCCTTCCATTGCCAACGTAGAAAGTTCAACTCGGTTTTCCGGTCATCTGAATAAAACGTCCCAGCGGCAGTTTGTTTGGTTGGATTGAGCGATTGATTTATCGGTACTGTGTAGAGACACGTATGCGTTAGTTTCTGCCTTCCCTCCGGGGTTTCCTACACCGAGTATTCCTCCCATGCAGATTGAAGGTAATTTACCTTGATGAAACCGATATCAGTGGACTTCTCACGGAAGCACTGACGGCAGACGAGGAGGCCGTACTTCCGGATCAGACCAGCCTTGTGCGCGCAGACGCGGCTAAACAGTAGATTTCAGATCAGTTCATCGCGGCCTCGAAATAACTGCAAAAACAAAGGGGCGGACGGAATTCATTCACATACCACTGACGGCTGCCCTTACCGTAGTTGCGGGGGCGAGAGTAGAAGACCGACTCGTGCGTCATGTTGGGCTGGGCGTCGTGAAGCTTTTCGTTGACGAAGTCGTTGGAAAGGGAACAGCAGGGTGGTGAGGTCTTTCAATCTGTGTGCTTGTAGAATTCCCCGGATGGGGCGTTTAGCGAGGGCTAACCCGTTGGGGCTGGCCAATAGAATCGAGTCATGTGATTTTGTCGGGCCTCTTGTCTGTCGCGACGGACCTTCCGATACAATGGTATCCCCTAATGCAATAAAAATAGGATAATGACATGATGATATTACCTATGAAGATTTGCAGCTTTCTAATTACTATCCGTCTTGTTCTGGATGGTTGTAACTCTGACTTAAAGCTCTCAATATTCGTGTTGCTGCCGGCACCGAGATTAGGGTTTAGCCCTATAAACCTCTGTATCAGGAAGTTAACGGGCCAGGATCAGTCTTCTACTTGGTATTGTATCTGTAGAGTAGATATTTAGGCATTAAGTATTAGTATTCTAAAAATTGGTGCTAACAGTAGTGATCACTTTCCCTTAGGGTGTATCTTAACTATAATCAAACAGAACACACCTAGTTTTTACCAGCGAGGAAAGTCCTGCTTCCTTCAAAAGCGCATGAATCACATGTATCACTATGTTTAGCGGATCCTAAAGATACATCAGCGTGGACTTCCTTTACCCATAAGCTATGAACTAACCTATAGGATCAATGAGATATCATAGTTCGGTAATAATGCTTAATTTGAGGAGTTTAAGTCGACTGAACATTGATCTGACCCTTTCATACCCCAGCCAACAGCCGTTACGGAAGTCCAGCTCGTCGTCTGTCAATAGAGATGACCATAATAGCAGCTTCTTTTGAGATACGCTCCATGCACTAGTGAAAAACTTACTCCTTCTGATGTAATTTAAGTTTCCTCTCTCGTTATTATAGACCCTAGGTGTATAGTACAGAAGTTGTTGTAGCTTCCCGATGGCTATTGAGAATTAGGGATAGGCCGTTCCGTTGGGAACCTTACAGGGCTGGCTCGGATTACGGGAAATAGGCGCAATGGAGCTAAGCCTTCGACCGTAAAATGTGTCAGAAATAGAAAACTTCTCTTTATGAGTAAAACATTAAGGGTGTATTCTGCCTGTGGATAATCATGGAGCTCTAATAGTACTAAGTTGATGCGAGGGTCCCAACCTAAAGACATTTTAGAAGCTTGCATAATCAGGTCGCATGTCCAGGACATGACGTTTGAGGCATCAGTTGTCTTATCTGATAGCGATTTGTGTAGGTTTGAACGCGTAAAACTCACGATGATTCTTGGCAATAAGAAATTCGAGGACCACGCGCTGGTCTGATTGGAATGGCGTTTAAAAACGGTCTGGTTCAAAATGCCTTGGGCGCCTTGCATTTGACTACACGGTATGTGGACCCAGAAAGAAGTGCAATCTACATCTGCCAGTCCTGTATATGCACTTTACTCGCATCGACTCCAAGTTCCTCATACGGATGGATGCGGTTACAATAAGAAAAGGGAGTCTTTTATCCGTGACATCCAATTATGCCTCTTCCGGATCTCCGTTCGACGTCATGAGTCGTACTCACACTAGCAGAGCAGACTATTGTGCACTACTGACTCAATTGCCAAGGGCCAAGCATCGTCTTGGCAATGATGCCCATTCATGACTGAAAGAAGATATCACGTTGTCGAGAAGAGTCGTTTTAGGATCTGAAGGGCTTTTAGTCAGCTCACGGAATAAAAATAATTTCTGACGTGAGCCCGCTTCTGTCGGCACAGACGAAAAAAAAAAGGAAATATGCCAAGCGACGACCCATGCCCAGAGTTCAGAAGTGGAACTGGTTGACGCTCAGACTGGTCAGATCAACGCCAACAGTTGCGATCGATCGTATCGGGTGACATCACAGCAGCAGACGAGCAGTTGATGTTGGCTCCCTGGCGATTTTGATCCACGCGTACAGAATCCGATTCTGAGGTTACCTCGACTGGGTCCATTTGGGTTTCGGCACGATGATCACTTCTGTTCAGTTGGTGGTTGGAGAAGCCCTCGACCTCCGGATCTCCTGGAGTTGGTTCCCGGTTGGCTCTGGTGGCGATAACGAGGTCGCGTTTCCGTGCTGGATCCGGCCTAAACTTTATCACGGCCGAGTTAGTTGCGAAGAAGTCTCCCTTGATCATGGAGAAGATATTTTCGTCGACGATCTGAACGCTGGAGAGTACGATCATTCCAGGCGATTCTGCATTCAGGTCTAGGTTGCCGGGTAGTTTCAGATGCCGATGGCCGGCCGGGGGTGTTTGGTGGAGGAGGAGAAGGGGAGAAACACTGGGATCTCAACCTGTTTCGTGATCAGCGCCTATCGCAGACCAATGAGGCAAACTGTCGGCTGTGGGCGGGGGATGGCCGTTGCTCCCCACTACGGGCTGCAGACAGAGGAAGATGTAACTACTTAAAGGCAGCAATAGGGCGGAGAGGCGCAGATTAGATCAGGATCAGTCAGGCGAGGTGATCAGAGAGGGAGCTTTTAGTGCGCGCAAGATCAACCCAGGATCAACCCTGGATCCCTTTCCGGATTGCTCGTGGTGGCCAGAACCTGTCAGCCGGTCTCTAGCATGAAAAACCCAGTGGAAGAGTCAAATCACAATCGCCCACGGAAGGCTTAGTCAAGGTTCTCGGTACCGTCCGCCAACCAAGCAGCGATCATCACCAGTTCTCTTCGGTGTCTCGACTTTATACACGGCCCCGTTCCCTCTCTTCTCTTCTTTCTCTCTCCCTTCCACAGTGACCGTTCATCCAGATAGCAGCGTCGGGATCACTCAACCTTCCCAATGGACCCGGGCGAGGGCCGCAACGACGAGACCACTCGTACTCATCTGCTCCCCGGGGATCCGACACCCGTCAGAAGGGCCTCTCAACCCCCAACGCCCCGGGGATCGCTGAGCTCGAATCGCAGGCCGAGTATACGCTTACGCCGTCTCTCATCCACCTCTTCCACCCATGGCCCGCCTGAAATCCAGGTGAATGGACTGCATTTCAATAACGTTCCCAATGACAGAAGTAGCCACACCAACAACATTAACCGGAAGAGCGTCTATGAGAATAGTGCCATCGAGGAGGAAGACGCATGGCAGGGTCGTCGACGCAGCAGCTCAGAGCCCCGACCAGGACGATGGTCTGCGCCAACACCAGCAGTCCTCTCCCGGCTGGAGACGGGAGAGTCGCAGATGCCCATGTTTCCCTTGTCAGAGGAGACATCCGCGGTGACGGAAGTCCCATCGCATGTGCCGGAGCATCTGGCGGTGCCACCTCCCGTGGCAGGACAGGGACAGGACCGGAACCTGCTGCGTCGCGCCAGCATGGCTGCGATGCAGCGGCTACACGGTCGTGGTCGAGTTGCAACAATCAGTGAACCTCACGGTACCGCTCAAGATCAGGGGGCCGCTGGGCGACCACAATCTCCCGAGCTATATGACTCGCAATTTGTGGATTTCCTGGATGTAGTCGGTATGTATAACGGCAAGATCAAGATTCAAAGAGAGACTTCTGACCGAGAATAGACCCGGAGGTGTCGACACTATCAACCCTGACCAATGTGCAAAATTCCCTTTTCGTCCCGGATCTGGGTCGATACATCAATCGCACACCGACCTATACCCTCACACGGAGCCAGACGGAGGGATCCAGCACGGAGTCAGTCACCAGTGAGGAGGAACCGGAGAGCCCACAGGAACGCACCCCTCTGGACAAGGACCATGAGACAACGGCGCAGCTCCGGACGCTGAATACTCTGAGCTCGGTGCTCTCGGAACACGAAACGCAGTTTGCAGTATTGCCGGATAACAGCTCTCTGGATGGCTGGAGTGCAGAGGACATACGTGAGCTCAATGACCATGTTCGTCACATGCTACATTCTCGTCGGTCTAAATTCAAGCGCTCGATGAGGGGTTTCGGGAAATATATCTCCAAACGTAGGTCCTGCCTCAATCGCGCCTGTTTTTACAAACATGCTAACTTGATCTTCTATATAGCGCTGGGATTCTTCGTTTTCATTTATGCTACTCTCATCACCCTGTTTGGTCTTGCTTGGGTGCTCTTCCTGATCGGTATGTACCTTTTTGAGTTTTATCTACGAAGTTGGACGATTACTAATGAGGGTTTCATTTAGGCTGGATCAACGTTGGTGGAAAACAACTCTATGTTATCAATGTTATCGACAATGTTCTGGTCGCCCTTTTCGCCATCATGGGTGACGGCCTGGCGCCTTTTCGGGCTGTAGATACCTATCATATGATCTTCATCGCGCACTACCACCACCTTACATGGAAGCTTAGAAAGAAGAAGGCACTTCCTAAACTGCAGAACAAGAACGACTTGCCATCGTTAAGAGAGACGGATATCGATCTAGAGGATTTGCGGAACGAGAGAGGTGACAAGAAGAACCTAGAATTCACGGTTCTGTCGCCTCTCCAGCAAAAGCGCCTCGTGCATCATCAAAAGAAGTTCTCGAGGTCGCACACTTTCTACAAGCCGCACGAGACGTTGACCCACTATGCTTTCCCGCTGCGGCTTCTCGTGGCTGTCGTGGTTCTCCTGGATTTCCACTCCATCTTCCAGATCGCCCTTGGCACTTGCACCTGGTCGATCAACTACCATGTGCGGCCGTTCGCTCTCACTACCGTCATTCTGTGTTGCTCCATCACCTGTAACATCACGGCTGGTGTGCTCATCATGATCGGAGACCGACTGACCCGAAAGAAGGATATCATAGAACGAATCTTCCGACAGCAGCTGACCCAGGAGGCCATGAAGAAGATGACGAAGAAGAGGAGGAAACAGGAAAGACTAAATGCTGAGTTGCCTTATCCCGGCACATAAAGATGGCGCTTTTCAGCCACAATTCTTGCGATATATGATTTAATGATCTTACTTTCGACATTTACGATTCGGGACACTGGAAGGGGGGAAAAATACACACCTTGGATATTCAATGGGAACTGGAACTGGAACGACATCATACGAGCAGTAACAGCCACGCGGCCACGGAACGCTTCAGATGAGCCCTATATGTCTACACATTCGGAGGAGTTGTGTAAATTGCATGGGATTATGTCATGTATAACGTTTTTTCTATCTGTCTAGAACGGACTTGGATTATGAGTTATGTTTTTTTTTTTTCCCCTTTTTCTTCTTGATGGGAGTTTCGTTCTTGGGCCTGTATATCAAACCGCTTCCTTCCTATCCGGAACAAGCCATCTATCCATCCATCGGATGCATCATCCATCGACAGAAATACAAGACGTCGATGAATATCAACCACATCAATTATCTACATCATCTCGATACCTCCATAAGTTCTAAGTTCTAAGTTCTAGGATCTCTATAGACTCAGACCACGTAGTCTAACCATAACCACACCCACACCACACCACGCGTAACCCGAACAGCACGCAATACCGTACCAACGCAGCCGATACTCCGAAGGCACCGACTTATCTCCCTCCTACTACAGTACAGACATCCCTCCCCGCTTTTCCTCCCCCCTCCCATCGTTATTCGGCGTCCGCCACACTCCGCCGCATCTAGAATTTTCATTCGCCTCCACAGAACCGCTTTTTCGCTGATGCCGGCTCAGGTCGGATCTACTTATCCGCATACATCCGCTCCGCTCCCCGGTGCGGTACGCTTCGGGAGTATAGTAGTAGATGTATGGGTGGGGTGAGGGGGAATGGAATGGAAACGGTTCGTTGAGTTGGGTTTCTTATCGGTGTTTTGATATTTTCGTTGCTGTTGGTGATTAGGTGGGGGGAGGGGGTGTTCTTGCTCTTACTTCGCTAGATGATCTATATTTAGTTATGTCGCGTTGCTACTAAGTATGGATGGATAGATGGATGGATAGATGGATGGATAGATGGATGGATAGATAAAAGTGAATATGCTCTTGTCTGTTCTGTTTGGCAGCTGTTCTTTGGAAGGATATTCAATTCCGAAAAGTGCTCAGCTCAACGCACGTTGCATCACATCGCTTTGCTTAGTAAAGCTTGCTCTATCTGGTGTAGTATTGCTACAGAACGCTAGAGGCAGAGAACAGAGAAAGAAAAAGGTTATATGGAAGGGGGGAAAAAAGACAAAAAAAAAGACACAAAATGGAGCTTGTCATTTAAAGCCCATGCTGCCAGGTCATAGACTCGAAGAGCGGAAGGAGATATCTCCAATAGATATCTCCAATAGATATAGAGAAAAGCGTTTTGTAGTGAAACAATGAAACAAAATGGTGTGGAGACAGCGATTGCGAGAAAAGAAACTGAAACAGGCAGTAATATCCGCGCTCACTGAAAATCAGAGTCGAACGAGAAAAAAGCGTGCAATGTGCTCTGTCCTGCCTGGTCTGCGTCCGTACCAGCCAGAACTCGAAAACGAAGAAATCAAAAACAAACACAAAAAAAAGTATGTGCTTAACAAGATAAGACAAGACAAGGAAACAGAATCGATAAAGTAATGTACGCCAGATTTGTACCTAGCATTCCAACAGGACTGCTAGCTTCCCTCCACTGCTGATAACAAACGAAAAACAAAAAAGAACAATAAGGATCGACGAAGCAAGATACTTCCAACATGGGCATCTGAACCATGGGCGTAGCGAGCAATACACCTTGACATCCACCGCAGAGCTTATAGCTCTGTACGGACCGCCCCCTCGCCCTTCGCTTTCTGTGTTTTACGCTTCCTCATGACTTCTTCGAGAATATCAAGTCGCTCGCGCGTCACCCGGATCGCATCATCCATCTCGCGTTCGGACATCTTTTCCTCGTCGAGACGTGCATTTAGATCCCCCGTACTTTTCAGCCGCTTACGCTGCTCTTTCTGTCGTGATTGCGATCGCGAACGCGTGTCAACCACCGGGAAATTGAGACCGTCCAAGCCCACTCGTTCTTCCAGCCAGTTCCACAATTCACTTTCCTCTCTAACCCACATTTCTTCGTAGGCGGCAAGGCGTTGCGGTACTGTTAAACCTGGATACGGGACTCCCGGTGCCAACGTGGGTGATCTTGCAGGACCTCTGATGAAGACCACTAACAAGAGGACACCTATTATGATGATAGCAACATTTCCATTCCACAAGGGTTTGAGGGGACTGAGAACGGGGCCCAGTGACCCACGGAGCGGTTCGAAAATACCCCAATTCTCCGCTTCACGTTTGCTGGCCTCGAGTGCTGCGCTTACAGCAGCGGCAGTGGCAGCCTCAGAACTAGAAGTATCTCCCTTCTTGCGTCGGCCCTTGCCTGTTTTGCTTCCAGTCTTCGCCAAACCGGGGCGAGCTCGAGGTGCGGTCCCTGCCTTGATTGCTTTAACCAGATCATTTCCGAAGGTAACCTGTCCATCATTTGCACCTTTTTCGATGGGACCTACATGTCCATTAGCAGGAAATTCCACTGTAGGTAGCAGGGAGATATTCACCTTTGAGCCAGCTCTTCCCTGACCACTCAATTGTACATGTCATGAAAAATCTTGTCTGGTTTCCAGGTGCCCACGTAAAGAGGTACTTCGTTTTCACACAAAATATATTTCCACTGGGCACATCGGGTGTCTGCGTTGCTAGAGTCACGAGAACCGCCTTTTCTAGATCCAGAAAATCCAACGTCTCTGTACTGATGCATTTTGTCTGTCTGGGTCCAATCGAGCCGTTCAAAGGTTTGATGTAGGAATATTGGCGAGTTTTGCTCTCGTTTGTCAAGCCCTTTTTGTCATCCTCCATTTGCAATTCCGTGGCTTTTTGGTCCTCGACGAGGAACTTGCTCATAAACGCGCCAGATGCGGCCCCAAATACAAGACTATATACCTTCCCAAGAGGCGCAGGGATGACATCTTCTTTAATAACTCTCTCGTAGCGTCCAGAGGGATCAGTAAACTCGGTGGGCGCGTGAGTGGCAGGCCCAGGGAAGTCGGCGCCAGATTCACCGCCCGCAGCTGCACCTTTCTCACCACCTTTGGTATCATTAGTGAAATTGATTCCGGAGGGGGATGTTGTCGTTCCATTGCTGTTCTGCTGGATACCAGAGGCTTTGCGGCTAAGAACCTTTACAGACTCTGCTCGGTCACTTCCACCAACACTTCCATCGCCAGCCTCGACAAAACTCTCCATGCCGTCACCCTCTTCGTCTTCATCGTAGATTTCATCCTCGTCTGACAAGTCAGTTTCTGCTTCGCTGTCATCAGCTTTCTCAGTCTTGTCACCAGTTCCTTGGGAGATTCGCGTTCCGTTTATAGAGCTCTTTAGTGCGGGATGATTGATCTTCCAGATGTTGACCATCACATCATACGTCGACTCTCGACTGAGTAGACTCCTGAAGATGTGTCTAGCATGCAGTGTTTGTATTGCAATGGCGTTTGGAAACACCATGGCTGTATTTTCTTTCTCGACTGCAACTATCTCGTCAAAGCTGATGACAAGCGTTGTGACCCAGCCAAGGATATTGCTGGAGAAGCAGATGTGCCCTTCGGAGATGTAGATGCGACCTGCAAGGATAATGTCCCGCTGCAACGCGCAACTGTAATCCTCGATAAGATAATCATCTTCGGGAACACTCCGGAAGAGCTGATGGAAATCTCGGTTGCGCTTCTTGCTAGCAACGGCGAATCCTGTGAGACGAGGGACACTTGAATTCGCAGTTGGAATGCCTAGCGCCAGAGCACCGGCACCAATGGCACCGATGGTTGATACTGTTGCTCCAGAAGAGCCTCTATGTCGACGCTGTGCAAGGCGACTGCGGACACTGCCGCTCCGTTTGACGCTGCCGGGCTCTCCATCAATGACACTGCCACTCGGGGGTGTCTGGTCGCCGCTGGTGGCCTCTCTAAGTATCGAAGCACTGGGGCGAACTTCGAGTCCGTCGCCAGGAGCCACAGGCGGAGTTGCTGACCTCTCAGCTGGCTTCTCATATGCCATGGAAACGGCTCGCGCAGCCCGCAAGTCCTCGATCCTCGAAGCAGCTTCATCCCGCTGCACTGCCGTGCTTTTGCGGGGATCAGCAGCGGTATCCGGTTTAGTGATTACAACACCGTCCCTCGTGGTGACCACCCCGCCGCTGGTAGCTTCAACATCGAATTGGCTGATATTGAGATTACCCATCCCAAGCGTATCGATGGCCATTTCTCTTTTCTCCTCTTCCTGTTCGCTAGAATCTTGAGAGCCATCCCCAGACCCGTCATCAGTGGACGCCTTCTCATTTTCCGAGGATGAAGGTTGCGTCACACCGCGAGATCGCGCTTGGGTGTTGAGGCTATTGGTTATCGTTGATGCCGCGTTTTGGGCTACAGAAAATACTGACGAGAAAAAACCGCCCTGCTGAGTAGCTGAGGGTGTGCGGGAACCGGAAGATTTGCCTTCCTCCACCGTCGGACTCAGCGAGATGCTTATAGAATTCGAGAGTTTACTCGGCTGATGAACCGACGACGCTGAGCGCACGCGTCTATGAGAGATCATGTTCCCAGAAGGGCTCACCACGGTACCTGGAGGTAAGTTGTTCGGTATCTTGACGGACTCAGGAGAAGCTGTAAAATCATCCGTCATCACTCGGACAGGCTGGATATCCGTGGGAGTGGGAGGTGTCACTGTTGTCAGAGGCGCAGGAATACTAGTGGCAGGCGGCGTCTGCGGGTCACGATCAGGAGATGTCCCGTTCTTGTACTTCTCTTCTACTTCATCCGTTGGAATTGGTTTGGGAAGAGGCGGTGGAGTGTCGGCGGCGGCGGCTTTTGCTGCTCGTTTGGCTGAGAGACTGTTTCTCCTGCTGCTACTGCTGAAGATACTCCGCCCGCTTTTACTTCCAGATGATTTTGCCGATGCCCGGTCCGGGCTGGTGTTTGGTGATTTCTTCTCTTGAGAAGCGCCAAAGGCCTCTTTCAATCTTCTCCCCGGGGATACGCTCCTCTTCTTTGAGTTGCGATCTCCCGGGACATCCAGAGCCAAATCGTTTGTTGTGAAGGATCGTAGAGCCAGGTCTGGGCGGGACTCCGAGGCGGAGACAGCGGGTGTGCTGCCTGGCGAGGCGGCATCTGTGTGCTCAGCCTTGGAGTCGTCGTTGTCATCGGCAGAGGTGGTCACGATGATTGGGGAGGGAGATAGGTAGGATCCGGTATGTGAATCTTGTGTGGGAAGGGACGGAGTCCTAGAACACATGAGGTGTTAGTATGGAGCGGTTAATCCCAAGTAAAGAAATCCGAGATCTGTCCGCTGGCATTGATAGAGCATAACTTGCCAGGAGCCGGTTCGTTACAACAACCGATCAGGTAGTCCTTGGGGAGTTCAAGATGTATAGCAAAGTGGCATGAAAACTTACCCATCCGGCTCGGAATCATCTATCAAATGATTGCCTATCTGTTCATTCTCCTGTTGGCTCTGGCCGCCATTGACAGACGCACCCGACACGGAGTTCCCATCTTGAGAACCAACAGCACTACTTCGCCGCGACTCCGTCTCCGCGCTGAGTTGTGATGACGAGTCGTTATCCGACTTTTTCTTCCATCTCCGTCCTTTCGGGAGGAGCTTTGATATCCCACTTACTCCTCCTTTAGAGGAATCCCCCGTCTCCCCGCTCGTCTGCGGCCTAGGTACGTCGTTGCTGGACTCCGTCGACGAGCGTCCATTACCCTTGGCCAAGCTTGTTGTGCTCTCTCCCTCGTGAGCAATGGTCCAATGGCGCTGGGGTTTGGAGAAGACCTTCTTGGGGTCAGCGGGAGCGGGTGACGTTTCATGCGCAACGTCCATGGATGTTTGTGCTTCTTGTTGTCCTTCAACCCGGTAAGAAAATCCCAATAATGAAAACCGATTCCTGGTATCCCTAATTGATGGATAGCGCCCGCGCCTGAAGTCTTAGGGAGTGATCACGGTGGAATTCCGAAGACTCAGGGACATGTCCGTTACGGGCTGAAGTAACGTTAGCAGTCCGTATGGACAGACGATGCCAAGCGTCCGCAACGAGCGTAGTACGGGGGCACGATAATCAGCGCCAGAGATGAAGACCCAAGATCGAAGCCAGCCCGCAGCATTGTCTGTCGCACGTAGCGCTGGCCCTGGGATGGCTCTGAGGGGTGTTGAAAGATGGCAGCGCCAGGGTCGTTACGAGTACGAACACGGAGGCGGAGGCTGTCTCTTAGTCCGTCCTGAGCTGAGCTGCTGTTCTGTCCGTTGTTCCCTCTCAGGAGTCTGAACGCGCGCCTACTGCGGGGGTGGGCGGTGAGCGAGCAACGGTGTAACCTGGGAGGAACTTCTATTCTGGTGGGAAAGACCGCAGCAGAAAAGTACCACTGAAGTACCTCCCTGGCTAACTTTAGGCCACTTGGAACGGCCGATCAGGTTAGGTCCAGCCTTAAACTTAACTTTACTTGTTTTACCCCGTCACCCGCAGCTGAAACATGTAACTTTACCGTATTGTCGTATCGCTAGTACGTACCGCCCTGGTCATGGCGTCACAGGGCCCTTGCCGATTATTCACATCGAGAGTTGTAAGCGTCATGAACCCCGACTTGACGCTTTCGATCAGAGTGGATAATCCTCATGGGATCTGTGTCGCAGTGTTCTAGCTCGAACTGACAGCGGAAAACCATGGAGACGGCTCCATTGACCTTGGTATGTGCTGCACAACCCTCGCTCCATTGAAATAGGTTCTGATGACCGCCATCCAGGCTCACACACATGCGCGAAACGCGCTATTCGAGACGCGCAAATCCAACCCGGTAGCAGCCAGCGAAGAGCATGATCTAGCAGCGGGTGAGTTCGCGACGGCGGCCCAGAGCAGTGCGGATCCCGAGGTGCGTATTATCACTCTGACTTCAACCCGATACATAGTCTTAACAAGGGCTCATGGCAGGCACTGCGTACACTTCACCTACTCGAACAACACCATAAGAAGCTGGCTGAGATTCTCCGGTTCCAACATGAGCATCCCACTAGTGGAGCTGGAGAGCCTCCAAGCATCGCCTCTCCCAATCTAGTCACTGGTGAAGCCGGAACGGCGAAGATAACGGCCGACGCTCATCAGCATCCGCCAAGATTACCAGGACACAATCTGCCTCTGTCCAGGGAGACATCATCTATTGCGAGTAACTTGGCATCTGCCCGTGGGATACCAATACCGTCCAATCCTCCTCGACGCTCGTCTCCTGCATCACCTACATTATCGGCTCAGCATGCCGGCGCTTGGATGACGGAATCGCCAAAGGGGAGGACAGGAGACGCACGACTGCGCGATGCTCAGGCTCAGGCAGTACGAGAGCGGAGTGGTCGAGTTACTACGCCTAAGCAGCCTTGGTCGCCTCCTTCAGTTAATCCTACGGATATCACGTCGCATCAGATTGCCCCTCCAGATGCCGCTGAGAAGGGACAGCCAAAGAGCAGGCTTCTCTCCACCGAGGAGCCATTTCAACGGTTCTACTCTACATTTGAAGGACTCATATCTAAACTCTCTGCGCCATTGGCCTTTGCAGGTCTCCCTCTGGGTGCTGATACCTCCGGACCCGCAGAGCTGACCCGTCAGAAGTCGCCTGCAGAGACAAAACTTGACCGCTACAATGCGACTCGTGATCGTCCCGTTTCTGAGCCTGATGTCAACCGGCTATTTTCGCGTGCTGCCCTGAGAGCCGTCCGCGAAACTAATGGCGGAGGAACTCCTGGAAGTGCAGCGGAATCGTTCTACGTTGTTCCTACCACAGGTGGTACTGTCTCTTACGCTGGAATCCTCTCCAGGGCAGAGAAAGAAGCACGAAGAAACAGCATGGATGATGGAGAAGACGACTTTGTCGATGCTCGCGAGACTCCATCTTCCCCAGAGGTAGTCCAAAACCTGGGTGGCAGCAGAAACAAAGGTAAAGCCTCACGCGGTCCAGACGCAACCGGTATCCGAAATACCAAAACCCTGGAGGAATTGCAAATGGAGAACGAAGCTTTAAAACAACTTTCGGATACACTATCCAAACGATTACACATGTGGGAGGTAAATGCACAGACATCATCCCTGGCACTCCAGCAGTCTTTAAAGGCGATGCAACACAATGCTACTGGATCGCCCGGTGGCCTTCCATCCCCTGTATCTTCGACAGCCCCACATCAACAACATCTGACAGCAGGCGAGAACGAACAGCGGGTTAAAGAACTTGAGGAGAAGGTCCGACGTGCTGAGAAAGATCTGGAGAAATATGGCCGGGAGAACGAAAAACTGCGGAATGTTCTTGGCCGGTATCGAGAACGATGGGAAAAGCTCAAGGAAGGAGCCAAAACCAGACGTAGTGCAGAAGCCTCTGGCACGGCTGCCAGGAGGAACGGGGACGGTGATAGTACAGCAGGAGAATCAGTGCCTCCTACTCCGAGGACTGAAAGTGCTCCTCCATTTGGAGGTGAATAGATTCTGATGAGCTGATCAATTACACTGATGACCATGGTTACGATTGTTATTATTTTTTTTTCTCCTTTCCTTAAATAGTGACACGGCTGCAGTACATATTGTACGTTTATGGAGTACGAATCATGGTTTACGATTCAATTTAGCAAACATGAATCCATCACGAATGCTGCATAAACTATAAACATCCTCTTGAATGTAGATCCGTATATCTCAAAGTTCTAGTATGCAACCTGAACGGAACTTTCACCCAGTAGCATAAGCAAGAAAACACTGTATGGTAGGGATAGTAAAATGCTGTAGGTTTCCATAAAATCTTTTAACTGCCCTTGTTCGCATAATATCGTTCCGTCCGAGAAATGGGCCGCATATATAGTTTCCTATCCTGGCTCGTTCTTCCATTGCTAGCATGGTTAAGATGTCTACTCCTGGAACAAACCTCATTTCTTTAGCATATATGAGAAGATGGACGTGTTTCTCTTCATGTCAAGGATTTGCTCCATTACACAAGTACAATAGTGTGCGTTACTTTTCCTTCCCTTTTGGACCCTCTTTTCTCATATCAATTGGCAAGTAAACGATCTATCCATAGCATATATCTCTATACGAATAGCTAAAACTAGGATGACTTCAATAGATAAAATCACCTGAGAAACTAACTCCAGGGCTCCTAGGTCATCACGTCTAACAGCGCTACATCCCCCCTCCCCTTCGTAACGCAGTAAAAAAAATGTATCAAATCTAGTCAATACAACCGTGGAAAAAAAGAAATCATCGCTCCCCCTGACGATGGTGCTTTTACTCCGGACCTTTTATAAGATAGTGTCTACGAATAACAGTCAGTTCATGAATTAAATCCTCTACCACATTGATAAAGCAGAAGTGATGAATGGGTGGAAGGAAGGATGCTCGCACTCACCTCGCCATTTCATATGACATCCAACAAATCGCCGTGCTCGGTGCAATATTCACCGTTCGCGGCACTATCCCGCGTCCGAAACCTCGATAGCCTTCAAGTTGATAGACTAATTTCGTCGCAGCCCACAGGCCCTCGCAATTGCGAATGCGCGGGTCCGGGCTACTGCCCTTGGTCTGGAGGAGTGTCTTGACGACATCCAACGGGTTCGTCACCACCGCGCCGAGTGATCCTGCTAGACCGCCGACGATCGAGTGCTTGAGCGGGTCGTATGTCCCGCTAGGGTTAAGGATCTTGGAGAATGAATCATATGCAGCAAACTGGATAGCGGCAAAGGGTATCGTCATGCAAATGGTGGCTGGGTAGGAGATGAAGAAGGATCGGAGACCTTCGGTGCGGTACATGGTTGCTGCGCAGTCAATGGCGCCCCGGTAGGTGGAATCGTGGAGTTGGAGGCGTTGTTTTACCACTATATCATTTGATTTTGGTTAGTTCTTTTTTTGGTGCATTTTATGCATGATTCAAAACCGGTATAGTACCATCGAACGGGTTCATGAGGGCATCGCTAGCCATTGTGGCTAGAGCCCCAGCAGTAGCTTTGATACCGTTAGCATTACGTTGTTTCATCATAGAGACCGTCAACCATACCTGTTTCCAGAATATAATGTTCCGTCGTTGACGTCGCTCCGAGAAGCTCTTTGGCTCCTTCATACGTAGCAAAATAGACAGCATGAGCTGGGCCTGTGTGGGGGTTGAAGTCAGCAAGGTACCCACCATGAAAGGATATATAGTTCAATTAGAAAAGTTCCCAAACATACCAGCTCCAAGAATCACACTGTTGACACCTCTCCACAAGGACCGCAATCCTTCTCTTTCAAACATCCGTGCCGCCGCACTTCCCATGCTACTGTACACTGCACCCGGTGACGGGCTGAGAACCTGCAGTCTTGTCTGCATTGTAGGTCCCTCAAGTCAGATAGAGCTGAAACAACAAACATATAGAAAAAAGAAACTATTGTTTACAACCTTAATGGCATCAACAGGATACATGACCGTATGTTCCATAATGCCTGCAAAAGCTCCAGCTGCGAGATTCGCGCCTAGGCTACTCCCTGGCGCGAGACCTTCATATTCAAATCTAGAAACTATATATCAGCTTTTTAGTTCAATTATAATACAACGGAGGATGTCAGAATCGCACTCCATGGAAATGGGCTCCTGCGCCAGAGCGGCTGAGGGAGGGGGTGAAGCAGCCATTATGATTTCTTTTTTCAAGTTCCAAACAAAAGCCACATCGGGATCTCGATTTCTGTTGATATACTATACGTGTGGAATCGCTGTAGATTCCAGGGCGAGCTATTATGCATGTATAGAGATTATGTCTGGCACGCCCCCCGACCTGTTCCGGCTCGGTGATAAAAAATTGGCGATTGTCGGAGTCTGTGAGCCCTGGCGCTCGGCCGAGGTGTGGGTCGGGCTTCGGGGTAAAACGTGCGCTGGTCGGCAACGGACTTGTTGGTCGAGACAGGAAACGATGGTGTGGGAAGTGTGGAGAAACTGAAGCTGAGCTGAGCTAGCTTTGGACGTCTTTGTACGAGTTAGGATGGGGTCGAAGGTGGTGTATGGAACCTTGATGAAACGCTTTTGGTGCTGATTATTTAGTCACGTTAATGCGGCTCAAATTATTTGCATATTATTATTGCATAATTCGAAGCAGTTGCTCAATGTCCATCAAACATATTAGAAGAGCTGGGACTGTACATTATGCCGCCAGTGGCTTCTTGAGCTCTGGTGGTGATTGTGGAATAATTATGTAGTCATGCTATAGTACAAAGTGTTATCCGTACATCCCATCATCAGGTTAAGGTTTCTCCAATGGTATCATGTAACGCCGTGACGATCGACAGAATTTCGCAGATGAAGTCTCGAATCATGACAGAAGAAAAAAAAAAGAAAAGTCAAAACTCCCAGTCAATCTCCCAACTATCGGCATTATCCCACTCACTATCTTCACGCACCATATCTCCTGTAAAAGTCTACGTTATGCTGTCAGCTCTGCTATGTACCGTACAAACAGTGTTTGGTATATAACTTACAGATTGCATGAGACATCGACCGACTTGCATAGCATTGCAGGCACCTGCGTCGTCCGCTGCAGAGATATTGGAATCGGGTGTATCCTATGTCAGTAAGCATGTCAATAAGCATGTCAATATAGATTTGTTCATTTCAACTGTGGGGATTTACATTCTGTGCAACTCCTCCGTCGAATATTTGAATACCGGACGCCTTCTGAAGCAACAGCATCTTGCAATTCTCAATGCTCTCCGATAGTGCTGTTGCTACAGCAGTCTGCGGGTCTTCATTTGCATACCGGGCTTTCACAGAACTGAAGACTGCGTACAAGCACAAATACATCTTACTGCATTCTGCATGACCTTCTAATATCCATTGCTCGACAATCTTTAAGGCTTTCTCGATGATGATCATTAAATGGTCCATTCGAAAGCGATTTCCAGGGCTCGTGATCGCAGACAATGGGCGGTCATGGATAGAGCAGCCCAGGACTTCTGTATCCACCTTTCCCATTAGCATCTCAGCACAGATGCTGAGTATTGCACTGGACAATTCGTTGCGAAACATTCCGCCACAGCATGCGGCCAGCTGAGTCCCTCTACTGGAATCTCCCTCACCAGATGAGAGAGAGATGCCAAAATAGGACAGCATAGTCAGGGAAGAATCAAGGCATGTTGTCCGAGAAAAGTGGTATTTCGAATCATAAGCGCCCATTATGGCTACTTGGCGGTGAATCACGAGAAGGAAACGGCGTGTGAGGAAGTCAAAGAAGGCGGTTGGGAAAGTAGGATACGGCATCGTGGTGACCCCAGGATCCATTTTGTAATGTGGACGAGTCATATCTTGAAAAGACCTTGTAATCTGAGCACTAAGTCTCAGAAGGTCATTGTATGAAATATTAGTAGTAAGGCCATTTGCTAGTTTCACAACCTCTAGCCGAACCGGAAGTGATTTGGAGAGTGCGATCAAGCAAGATGTCCGTGTGAACACGTCAGGGGGTTTCGGATTTGGAAGAATTTGATTAGGGTTTGTGATATCTTCATCGTCGAAATTGGATGGCATATCACAATCAAAATCTCCGCAGGAAATAAATGGTTGTTTTCCAGCCTCCAGCGAAGATTGAAGCTCTAGTTCCAGGATCGTAGCCCATAATCTCCGCCGCATCTCTGCATGAAACGGTGTCATAAGACGGAACGAGTTTGGATTCCGATGGAGACCTGCTGATATTGCGGTTCGCACCAAAGCACCGCAGGATATCCAGACCATATTGCTGTCCATTGAAGTCACCTGACGCGCAATGGTCAGAAGGCAGTGTACCTGCAAGGAGTCAAAGATGTGTTTGCTATTCTCAATCGCATGGTCCAGCCAATGTTGGACACAATGCAGCCAGATAGGGACCTGATCCTTCAGTGACAGCTCGGACGGTATATTTTGCATCGGAAAATCATGAGAGGCACTGATTGCGAGGATTGAATATAGTTTTGCCATAAAATGGAAGTTCTCTCTCGCCGGTGTCACCCAGAACTCATTGTACTCCTTTCGGAAGGTTGGGACATGGAGAATCCTATAAGTATATTCGAATGTATCTAAATAGAAGTTGACGAGCTGATCTGCAATCTCTCGTGGAGGGATGTAGGCATGCAGGATCATTGACTGATGTTCTTGCATATGGTAGTTTTTATTTTCTCGAACCTGGCTGCAGAGCCTTTTCATGGAACGATATTCTCGGGCGGATTCTCTATCTTTGTATCCTCTCCAACTGTCCAACATTGATATTAGATCGTCGAACTATATATTAGTAATCAGCTCGGGCCATTCTGACTTTAGAGGATCAAGAAGAGGTTTATACATACCTGTCCACAGAGTGCATACCAGTGGCTCCTTCCATGGAAGCTAGTCCTGTCGTTCTTCCCATGCAGGAAATCTTTTAGGAAGTGAACATTGCGAAGGCCAGCCTGGTTCGGCCAACACTCTGGGGACCCGCCATCACTTCGAATAGAAATGCCGTCATGGAGACTTGCATGTGAAGACTGGTAGGTACGTTCTCTGAGCAAACTTTCTAGCATCATTACCCTCTTCTGTAGGTCCGAGATCGTGGTATCACGGTCCTTGAATAAGTGAAAGTCTGAAGAACTAGGGGTTAGCTGTCCGGCTTCCACGATTCTGGGAGCCTCTTGTGGTCTGTTCTCTATAGAATGTGGTGGTATAAAGTCGTTCCGATCATCTTCGACCTCGACACTTGTCTCACCAAGCGGTGGGTGGTTGTGCGACTTATAGGAGCAGACCTCAGGACAACCGGATTTCACACATCTGTTACACGGCGTAGTCCTGTCGCATTTCAACTTGCGCCGTCGACATTCATTGCATGAAAAGATCTGTCTTCGCCTCTTTTGAGGCTGAGAGGGGCGGATTCTATCCATGGCGGATGGACAACTTCACGCTTGCACCGCGCGCGATGATGTCGACGCTTTTGTAGCTCCGAAGGCAGCAACGAACTGGATTAGTCGATCTAGAGGGTCCAGACTCACAGCAGAGTTATCAGATCGTCGGATTTATGATCAGATAAGAGGGGAGGTGCGCCGTGTTGTATGACTCTTATCGCCGAGATATCCGAGAATCGGCTCGGAGGTAACCATCTCGGAGGTAAGGCTTATGTTATATCGAGAACCAAGGTTCTCATTCTCCAGTCCAAGGATGCCGATTTACGGTATTAATTAATTCATATTAGATTTGAAGGGCTTTCCATGAATTACATTAATCTGGGTGCATAGTCGAGTGGAATTAGGGTTGAAAGTATAAATTTAAATCTGCTAATACTTCACTCCAGCAGACAGTGCCAATAAATACCACTTATTTCCCCTCATCAAAACGCTTCCACATCTCATCAATCAATTCATGTCTCTTCACTGCCCAGTCAAAGGTTGGGTGCCATTCATTCTTTCGATATGCTTCATATAACCGCGCCGTATTCTGCGCAGGCAGCGGCAGTTCATCCCATTCATCCCGGTCTAGTACTTCTACTCTTCCGGATTCTGCATCAAATAACTCCAGCTTAATGTCTGGACTTCCAACATTTATGGCGCAGTTGGAGGAAGTGACTCTCAGCCAACCCTTTTCTCCCTGGATGCGCCAGTCCAACTGTGGAGTCCCGGGAATCTCCTTCCCTCCGTGAAGATTGATCGTAAGGAGGGCACCAGAGGGACTTGTAATACCTTGAACACTGATCTGATCAGGAACTGTATTCGGGACGTTCGCCTCAACAACCTTGTTTCCAGCAGCACGGTCTACTATATCTTTCGTTGGCCGGCTAATAGATAGGAGACTGTTGAAGGACTTGAACTCTCCCAGGACTGTAATACAACAACTGTTAGTCCTTGTGTCTTAAAACAAACAGAGAAAATGACCGGACAACTCTCTGATGACGACGTACCGGATGTAACACTCTCTACAATATGGCCAAAATGAATGCTAATCACATTCCCACCAACATCCCTATCCAGGAAATAGCTCACTTTGCTACTCTCACTCGCACCCCCGTTTCCCAGAGCAGCTAACAGATGACTCGAAAGAACTCTTCCAATAGTCCCGTTTTCAATGACCTGTTTTATCTTTCGAACAACAGGCGAGAATGGACCTTGAAGGCCCACGATAGTACGTGCATTATGAGCAGCTGCAAGCTGAGCCATTTCTCTAGCCACTTGCGCATTCTTTTCCAGAGGCCACTCGACGAAGATGGCCTTTCCAGCAATGATGCTCGGGCGCACAGCAGAGAAATGCTTATCGACTCTCACACTACAGACCACGAGATCGACATCGGGATCAGAAGCAAGATCTGAATAGAAAGTTAGCTGATGTATACTTTACAAATATCTCTTTCCTAAACGATAAATTCATATTTATAATATTCGCTTTTGAAAATTTGAATCCGGACAAAATAAAAATAAATAAATAAATAAAAACTAACCAGCAGGATCCCCATACGCCTTCGTCTCAGAAGGAAACCCATATTTGCGAATCGCTTCCTTCGCAGACTCCACAGAGCTATTTAGCAGCGCCACGACCTCGTAATGAGGCGAAGCCTTCAGGTACGGGAGATGTGCGAGTCCCGCCCAGTTAGTACCCGCGGCGGCGGTGGAGGATGAGAGGCCGATCAAACCCACGCGGATTGGAGCCATGGTTATGTTCGTTATAAGTAATTCGACCAAAATGTTTTCCTACCGAGACTCACAAAAAAATGTGATTTCAATTCAACCTTGCATTAAGATCAAAAACGAGGACAGTGAATCGAGTCGAGTCAAGTCGAATCGACCTATCCACTAAAACTATATACCACCACAAAACCCAAAACAATATTTGTAATCCATCATCAGGGTCGACACCCAAACCAGTTAGGTATGGTGTTATGATACATCATCATGATTGGTTGCGAATCACTTCGCTCCAACTTCGTCCGTCTTTGTTTTTTGCTTTGAAATCACATTTTCAGGCAGCCTTATCCTCACCTCTTCGCACACTCCCAGCGTGTAAGGTACAAAGTACGCTGCAACCACAAACCTTTCAAACTTTAGGACGATAGTGCGATTAGTCATTGAATTTACTAATTTGAGAGAAAGTGAGGGGTAGGTACTTAGTTCGTCTCGGATTTCCTTGTCGTTGGAGATCATGCCACTTGTTGCCTAATGCTGTGAACTTCCTGTGGAAACAGGGATTATTATGAGGTCCAATGAACGGTGAGTTCAAAGAGAAGGAGAGCTCTTCTCTTCCAGTATGATTATGTAAATTGGTCTATAGCGGAGTGGTATAGTAATGATCGATAAAAAAAAGCATCAAACATAGGTATCTGGATTAAACATATATACAGAAAACCAACCCATGCATAATCGAACTACCCAACCCCTGTGAAAGAAGAAATACTCCCGAAGAAAACCATTACAATCGGGTTAATCGGGTCCATGGAACAGTAGAAGAGAGCCCGCTATGTACGTGTGCTAATATGAAACATTCCATCAAAACATAGACAGTAATCACCAACGTATAGTGCAATATAAGAATTTGGACAAGAGAACAACTGTAAAGACAATCTATAGGAAATAGAAAAAAAGGACGGCGATACTGCAGCTTCTGCAGCCTTTACAATGGATTATTCACGACGCTCGTTTGAATTCTGGCCGTTTAAGTCATCTAGTGGAGCACTAGGTAAGAGGGACGGCTTTCTCTTATGCGATTTCCGCAATGTTCCTCCCAACCAGGCCAGGCCGTCGTTCCAGGAGTCACTGAGACTGCGTAGTCGTGCCAGTGAGGTACCATTCGTATGGTCCTTGCTATCTGTGTTTCCATTTGCTGCAGGTGAGTGGTCAGCAGTGGGTATGTTGCTCGTCGAGCTAAGTCTCGTTGAGGCTGGTGTGGAGAAGGCAGCACCAGAACCGTGTTGTCCGTCATAATCGACGCTGGCTTCAGTATCATATCCAGTTTCGCCAGCCTCTCCGTCTCTGTCACGATGGGAACTGTCGGGAGCAATGCCCGAAAGCTTTCTCCTGCTATGCCGCTTGACCCTGTGGGACTTTCCCGGGCTGCCTTCACCCCGTCGAAGAGAATCAGCCACCACCGCACTTAGACCAGCCGAAAGAGGTGGTAAGAGCGGACCAGGGGTCAACCGAAGTGACAGTGAATGCCGTGAACTGTGCGGCGGCGTTTGCATTCCCGGAGGATGGCGTCGTCTGGGGTGCACATGGTCAGCAGCTGTTTCGGCCGCTGGAGATGGCGCGCCTGGTGTTTGCGGGATACCACCATTCTGCCCAGGTGGACCAGCAACTCCGGGTGCAGAAGGGAACTGCAGGTCGACGCTTGACTCTGTGAGCTCTTCCGTAGATGCTGGTGGGGGAGTAGAGGGCCTTTCTCCAGCGTCTGATGAGGCGGTAGCCAGGGACTGCACTTCTGAAGCCCAAGGGTTGACTATTAGAGAACGAGGTGGCTCCGGCGAAACACTCCTCTCTCGAGATGGAGAAGTCAAAGACCCTGCAGTGAGAGAAGGTGCCTGAGAGGTTGGAGAGATCGAAAGATCATGTCGCCGCGCGGCCAATTCTTCCTCATTGATGTTAATACTTCCACTCAGCAGCGAACCACGAGGTGACTGCGGAATATCTTGCTCTCTAACAGTCGCCAAGCTAGGCTTGTGTACATAGCGGTCGGGGCCAGGAGTAGAGATGTCGATTTCGTCCTGGTACCTTTCATTGCGCAGCAAGCCAATAGCTTCTTCCTCATCGTCGATAGATATAGAGGAGTCGTCATCAGCAGTAACCCTACCGCTAGTGATAAGATAAACGCCCAGAAAAGTCAATGCGCAACCGCCTATGAACTTCGCAGCCCGGTCCGCAGTCATAGACTCGAAATCACGATAAAGGACGGCACTTCCGATAATGACAGACAGCGTAAATAAGACGAATTGAGTCGGGATGACCTGAGTGGAGTCGAATCGCTGCAGAGCACGATTGATGTATCGGATCTGCATCAAGGCACTGGAAACAAGAATGGCCACGAGCAGATAAGTGATTGGGAACGTAATGATATGCCACAAGGTGAAAGACAAGAGAGAGGCAACACCCTTCGTTGATAAAGCAGTATATCCACCTAATAGAAGTTAGGGATCAGGATGCGATTTAATATGGTTCTCAGGCAATCTGCACATACCGAAAAGTCCAACCAAACCTACATCAATTAAAATGGTCCGTGAGCCATATTTTGCACTCATCCACATCAGTACCACAATCAAGGTTGTGGTAATGGCTAGATATAATTCAAATTCCCATCTGGTAATCATGATCCAGATCTCATGAGGCCCGATTTTCTCTTCTGAAGAGCTTGCACTCAAGACCACAACGACCGCTCCGGCAATTGCAACGACAACGCCCCAAAAGTCTCGCTTCCGAAACTTCTCTTTCAGCATGAATGGAGCGATAACACAGTTCGATACCAAGGCAACTACACCCAAGGGTGACACAATTGACGCAGGAGCAAACCCGTAAGCCAAGAAGTTGCCCGCTTCTCCAATAGTCATGAGCACGATACCAGTCCACCAATACGGGGAGCGTAGATATGACTTGCGATCCGCGCTGTTGACATCTTTCTCCACAGGTTTCAAGTTCCGATCGGATTCGAAGGAGAGCTCCACACGACTGTTTCGGTCACGTTCATCCACGTCTGCACTTTGTGTCTCCTCGGGATCATCCCTATATAGTTCGAAGATGGGGATGTCCGGATAATCTCCATCGTTTGCCTCATCGTCATCATACTCCTCATTTGAGCCGGACATAGCCCCATAGTTATTCGAAGACTGTGCGTTCGAGTTCGCTTGTCTCCATCGCGATCTCCTATCATCCAAGTGAACTCGTTCACTTTCCCATTCCCGTTCAATTCGGACATGTGCATAACGCTGTATGTTCAGTGCGAAAGAGATGAGGATATTCCCAACTAGAGCAGTCACAATACCAATAAGCGTAGACCACCTCCGCATATTGCCTCCTCCACCTCCCCCTTCATTTCCGTCCCCGCCATCGTTCCCATCGTCCTGTCCTTGATCCAAGCTCAACGCCAAAAACGCCTGAAACACTCCGGATAGCAGAGATGGCATCGACGTCGGTCCCGGTACCGCTGAGGCGACCGTCGTTGAAAGCAGACCAGCTGCTGAAATATTCCGCGAGTTCTCCATTCGTGTTGTCTTCCGTGAGAGGGAAGGTAGGAGCAAAGGAACAGAAATGATGTCCCCCTTAAATTTTCCTACACCTCTCTAGCCTAGTAGATGGTTATCTGCGCCCTGCATGTGCACTGCTTTCTGCAGTGGTGGCTGGCGTGAAAGGATGCAGTCAGATCAGCACAAACAGCAGACACCGACTTCGGTGATTTTCTTTTCTGCTTGACTGCGTTCTGTCCCCGATTCACACAGGCTTCCTGGACTGCAGTCTGGTGTTATCCTTGACGAGGGGATCGCACAACCAGTGGCCACATGATGATCTGAGTTCGTGCGTTGCGTGTCGGGATCTGTCGCGTGTTTGGATAAGAGCTGCCTCGACCGGATGTCGGGGATAGCGTCGCGCGCTCCGCTTTCTGCCGGCGGATCAGATGGGTCAGTATGGATCCAAAGCGGATCGGTAGCTTATGACAGCAACCACCGCGCTTGTGGACGAAGAAAAGCGGTATCGACCGTCGGTGGCAGGAGATGGACAGATCACCTCGAGAGCATTTTGAAATCCCACCTGGAGGCTGGAGAAAGCCGGGCAGAAACTGAGCAAGACCAGTCGGGCCGGGCATTGGCTGCCGAGCAGTTCGGGGGGGAAGAACGCGCATGACTAAACAGGACGAACTGCCAATGGTGAGACCCGCTCGCTGCTTAGTGAGACTGGTGGAAACGTCATCGTGGAGGGAAAACAATATAGATCAATCAATCAATTAATGAGTTAAAAGTGGAGTTCGACCTGATCATTCTATGAAGTCAACACGGCGGACTGCAGAGACCGGTCAGTGTGAGAAAATTAAATTGTTGTGTTAGAAATATACCCGTTTCTATGCCGCAAGAGATGCATGATGAATCCCCCTCCAGTTTGATAGCCTCTTTCTCTTAGCGCATGATGCTTGCACCCGCACAATGCGAGGCAGGACAGTCGTTCCAATTCTACTGGTCAGTCTAGGAGATACACAGAACCTCCCAGGTAGATTTATTCCGACTTCATCTGATGCATTATGAATATATATTCCCATATGCCAGGAGAACAGCATTTAAAATCGACCTTGTTATTTATGTCTATTTTGAATATAAAAATTATATCTTGGAAACGCATTCATCAATTAGGTTCTAAAAAGATGCGTAGCCACTGCTCAAGGTAAACAAATAACATAGGCCTGGGAACCAAGTTCCGAGTGAAAGATGAGCAAGGTGTATAGGTCAACATAGACAGAATGGAATCTCATGACGATCAACTACTTTATTTCTGACCCGAGTGTGCTGCTAACCAGGTCCGTTGTACCACCCCCCAGTACCGATTCGCATCATGCCTCATATGTGCAACATGGGCGGTGCCGTGGAAAACGGCCTGTTCGAGGACGCGGAATCCAGCATCCGCAGCTTCGCGTGCGTGCGCTGCCACGTCTGAAGCCCGTATATCGCTGTCCTTTTCTGAGTATATATATGACCGCACTGCGTCTGAGGATATATACTCCGGATGTCGCGAATTCAGAGTCTGCCAATTCATGGACGATAAAGAGTGCTGGCTGAGAAGTTCAGGGAGGAAGTAGAAGAGAATCAGGAGAACTCCGAATGTCAGTCGCATCGGCCATAGGATATACCAAGCCCTGGGAGCGTTATGGGTCAGGGTGACGACAGCGTCCGCGAGACGGGCCTTTCCCGGGGTAGAATCAAGGATGAAGGCCTTCGCAGGCAACGGCCGTCCGGTTTCTTTCAGGTAGAGTCGAGATACGAGGGAGATGTTGCCGCTGCCACCATTAGAGAGAGCATGAATCAGAATACCTCCTCCCGGAGTGTTCGACTCCTCATCTTGAGCAGTATATGAGCGCACTGTTGCGATAGCAGGCGCTAGTTCCAGCTTCTGTCGGAACGAGCTGTTGAAGAAGAAGTCCCTAGAGGTGCTTTTGACTAGCAATATCGGCGACGAGGGGTAGAGCCTCTGATAGTGACTCACGTATTTGGCGATGTGTTTATCCTGAGCATTCATCCAGGTGGAGAGATAGATTAGAGTTGGGGTCGGGCCTGCGCCATGTTGTAACTGTGAAGCAGTATCACCACCATTGCGTTTCTTGTTGGTGTCCGTAGGCACATAGAGAAAGACCTTATGATTCAATCGATTAAACTCTGGAAGGTATTCCGAGCTCTTGATGATCGTTTTCGTGTGTACTTTCGTAATTGCCGTGTCTGAGGCCATTCTCATTAGCACTGATTTTCGAGAGATATAGTTCAGCAAGAGAAAGAAGTCCCCAACGGCAGTTGTACCTGCGACTGGTACCAGGGGGGATATTCTCCTGATAGCTAATCCTATCCTCCGGAAGCACGGCTGGGTCCACGCCCACGTTCCAGTTTATGCAGTCTATGAGAATCCAAATATAGAGTTCGGCGTCCAATGAACCCGTAGATCCATTGCTTCTGATTTGACCATAGGCCTTGTATCTTTGAGAGAAGCTTCATTCGTGGATGCTCCGCGGATTCCGAGACGCTATGTTGAAGCATCGCAAGGTCTGACATGTGATTGTGGATTCGGATTCCACTGCCAAGTATTCGTCCAGCAGAGAGAAAGTTAAGCATTTCATTTTCCTCCGGAAGAATACCCTACATCCGCTTACCAATGTTATGTTATCCGGTTGCCTTGTCATCAGAGATCCACTCCACAGGTCATGTCAGCCTTAGTTGACGTTAGGAATAACATGTGTCGAGTCCACATCACTCCCTGCGACGCTTAGACCAAAAGACTCGCGAAAGAAGCTCTCCGGAAAGCAGAAGAGTTTCTAACTATCCAGGATCCAACGCAAATAAAGCAGGAGGTTGCCTGGGAAGTCTAAGCATACCTGATGTAGCTGGAACAAAACCCAGGCCTTGAGTGGAATATGGCGAGGCTGGACCTTACTGTCGAGATCGGGAAGTGTCACACTTTTGTAGAGACATAAGGGCTTCCAAGTATCCCGAGTCTATTCCGAAGCGCAACCAGCGCTGTGGGGCTGATCGGTTCATTTACTCTAATTCTATGATTATCCGTCCTCGCGGCAACTTTGACCGAGGTTCGGATTTTACTTACCTGATTAGTGAACATCCTTCGGATACAATCACATGCAATATGGCTCCGGATGAAGAACTCCTCACAGAGAAGTAGGTTTATTTTGTGTAGAATCCCTGAACCTCAGCTAAAATCACTTGAACCTTTCTTCAGAAAAATTCATTATATCTTATGGGTGGTGATACAAAACGACTGCCGTTAGAGGCGCTATTCAATTGGGTAGAGGAGAATGTCCAGAGACGCCAAATATGCATGAGGATTATCATCAATCATTTGGCGACTGTTGCCATGGTTTTGCTGTGTTCTAGTCCTGGAGAGGTCTCCCGCACTGGCGCACAAAGGTCTCAATATCTTCTCGCCGAAAGCCTGCCGTACTACCAAGACAGATAATAAATGAGGTTGTAGCTAAGACTGTGCACGCTTGTCAGCCGTGGAACAAAAACTGAAGGATCATTCTATTGAAGGGGGTGTCTACTTACACGAAATTAACTGTCTCTCATCAACAGCCAGTGCTGTCTCGCGAGGACGCTTCTGCGAAAGATCGTAAGAAGAGCCTGAGTACAAGGTCCGTTCTGGCAAGCCTCCTCTCATTATTCCAGATGATATTGAGGAGGATCCTTTAGCTGAATTGCGGACCGAATTCTGTTGATCTATGAGGACACCGCATTCTTCTAAAAACCCTTCCACGTCCTCTATGTCAAACCATTCACCCCGATAATCTTCTGATAAGGAGGTATTGTCAACCACAATAATGTTCTGCCTCGTCGCTGTCCGAATTAAGGAGTTTTGCTGTTCCGTGTGTATCCTTCGTGGATAATGAGTTCCGGCACCTCCAAGGCTTATTTCTGGGATATTGCAAAATTCCATAACTTCAGGTGCACCGCAAGATTCAAGAAACATCTTGAAGTATGCTGCAAGCTGATCACGGGACGTCATGGTCAGGACAAATCCGAATGACCTGAACAATCTCGAGCTTGTAAAAGAAGGATCTATTAGAGCATAGTATCCCCGCTTCGCACAAGCATACTTCAATCTTTCGGAGAAACGCTTCCTACCGGATCCGTTAGGAGGCAATACCGAATGATAGAAATTCATTGAGTATGCGAGTGGTGGCTGTCGTTGCCAGATTTCTGGCAAACCGGGATCCTGCTGATTGCATGTTGGGTCGGAATGTGTTGTCGATACACCTTCATTTAAAGAAATTGGTTTTGCTGCCAGTGTCATTTTTGATGTTCCGTCAACATTACTGGTAGAAGAGTTACTGTCTGATGTCCGGTTTCTTTTATAAGCAGACTTGGGGCGCTCTGTGAGATCATGCACGGGCCCATTGAGTCGAGTCGTCGTATTGTCTGATACCACATTCTTCGCTCTTTCTATTTTATTTTCATCGGATTCATTGATCTGCCTCGTGAGCATCATATGCTTCTTCGTTGCCTCTCTTAGCTTCAATTCTAGGTCTGGGCAGACCTCTAAGACTCCTGACCGTTTGAGATCATCAGAGAGCGAATTGAAGATCTCACTCATTTTCTCTACCGAGTTTTCTAACTGCGCAACTCGGGTTTTCAATGCTAAGACAGTCGCCTCTTGTCGCAGTCGGTATGCTCGTTGTGCCCGTCGAATTTGGCCTCGTCGTCTCTAATAGCTTGTTTAGGACGATGATCGACAGCTATTAAACTCGTAATAAAAGTATCTTACCTCAGATGGTGATTCTGACTCAGCTGGCATTGGTGAGTGCTCTCGACGCTTTGAAGGCGGATTACCTGCTTCTTCGGAAGATTTTGTGTTCTGACTTCGAATTCTACGGGCCGGCCGCATTGAGCTCGAACGAGCTGTTGTTGGATTCTCATCCAACTGTGTGTGTTTTTCGAGAGCACTAACTTCCTGCGGTTTACTGGGAGTTGGATCGGGTGCATGATTTCGCTCCACCGTGCTTGTCTGCTCAAATGTAGGGTAAGAAGCAGCAGATAAGACAGCGAGAACCCCGGGATCCGGAGCTAAGGTCGGCTGTTTGAGGGGAACAGATCCATATGATATCTCATCGCCGAAAACATCGGGATCTAAACCTAGCATTTCCACCTCAGATGGGTTCACACTCTTCATTACCCCAAGAGCATCATTCCAATCGGACATGGTAAGGCCGTAAGATTGCCGTCGTAACAACACTAAAGAGATCGAAAAACTGACCAGCCTGAAAGATACTTCGCATCTCACAACGATCAAGTCAAGATACAGAATCTGTAAAGGAGACTAGTGGAATTACTCGAGAATTGAGGATAGACAAGAAGACCCAAAGCACGCTAACCCAGATTCGAACGTGAGGCCCAGTGTCTGGCCCAAGCATGTGATAATGATCTCACTGATGCAATCGCTAGTATTGACTAAGTAAAGCTTAGTGGGCTGCGATGATCTGCATAGTCTCGGGCATCGTTATGAAACTCCTAGACCATTCGATCCCTCAGCCCATTTGAGGCTGAAGAAATCGGTATCCCGATCACTAATCGACGTGGTGGTTTCTTGAGCCGAGGTTCGGTTGATCACTGATCAGGATTCCCAGACGGGTAAAGGCCCGATTGGATGAACGTTTCTAATTATGGCCATTTCGCTGTATGATTTGCCACTTACCACCTGGATGGATCGGATTTGCTCTCTAGGTTTGTCTTCTAGTAGATATACACGCGAATCATGATAATTGATTTTTTTTGAACAAATTCAATCCGAAGTGGTCATATCAACCTTTCGGCATGTCCGAGATACCGGTGTATAAGAGTGGAGCGTCTCTACCCCCCCTTTATCCCGTGGTTAGTTGTCTGAGAGACTATGCTTAAGGTTGTTAGCAAATTATGTGACATTAGCGTAGTGGGACGTGGGAGAACCACAGCTCTCCAGGTGGTGATTACTTGATCATGGGATGTTTGTTTAAGATTACAGCCGTATGCGTACGGCTCTCCCGAAGACCGAGATTCAGTAGTCTGCAGATATATACGTAGCAAATACCCACAATGTCGTTGCTCTTGTCTAGTGGCTCTCCTTTTGTCTGGTCTCAGGACTTTTATAGTTCAGGCCTTCATCATGCAGAACAATCAGGAAGACTCCCATCAGAAGATGGCACTTGAACAAGACATCGAAATCCAATCTCAGGATCAGATACCTGCGTCCACCACAGAGAAGATCGATTGGGACGACCCTAGGGAGAAAAGAAATCCGCACAACTGGCACGTAGCTTACAGAATCCTACACAGCGTCGTTCCCTGTGTCCTTACTTTTTGGATGTAAGCCCTGACTACCCATTCCAATGCTTCGGAATCCTGGACGTCTCGCCGCTCACAGTTGTGAATTGCAGTACATTTGGAACGTCAGTCGTTACACCTGCTATCGGCACACTTGAGATTCAGTTCAATATTTCTCGCACAAAGGCTATTTTAACTCTTACCTGCTATACTCTCGGTCTCGCCTTTGGTCCATTGTTCATTGCGCCCTTGTCAGAACTATACGGCCGGAGATGGGTCTATATAATCACGTCGTCTTGTCTCCTCGCATTTACAGGGGGTGCCAGCGCTGCTCATAATTTCGCGACTTTACTTGTCTGCCGATTCTTTGCTGGATTCTTAGGCTCCGCAGCAGTTGCTATAGGAGCAGGAACTATAGGGGACGTTTGGGGATTTGGCAAAACAGGCGTTCTTGTCGGCCTGGGCTTCATTCTTGGTCCCTTCTTGGGACCAAGTCTCGGCCCACTGGCTGGAGCATACGTCCTATATCACCATGATAACAATTGGAGATGGACAATGTATCTCCTTCTCATTCTCGGAGCGCCGATTTGTGTGGGGACATATATCATGCAGGAGACCTCCAAGGAACGAATTCTCAGGAAAGAACTGGAACCACTTGACAGGAGCAAAATCGATAGACCTTTCCACACCTTCCTACAGTTTTCGGTGGTGAGACCCGTCAAGATGTTGTGTACGGAAGTCATCGTCTTCTCATTGACAATATACACGGCATTCGCATATGCCATGATCTTCAGCTATTTCGGAAGTGCCTCATATGTCTTACAGCTCGAATACGGATTCAACCTTCGCAAAGTTGGACTGAACTTCATCAGTGTCATCATTGGATATATTCTGTCGCTGCTCATGTTTGTCGTCATTGACAAGACGATATATGCTCGTGTACTGAAGGCAGGAAATGGGTATGCAGCACCGGAGCATCGATTATATATCGCCATGACAGGCAGTGTCCTTTTACCTGCGGGATTATTCTGGTCAGTCCTCGACTCGCAGGTCTGCGTGTGGGTGAGCTACTAACAATAGTCGCAGGTATTCTTGGGAAGCGCATAGAGGAGGCCATTGGGCTGCAGTGGTTGCCTCTGGCATTCCTTTTGGCTGCGGTGCATTTTCTATCTTCGTAAGAAACTTCTATAAAAACCTAGAAAATACAGTAAACTAATTCGAGCTCACAGCTTGCGACTATCGTCTATATGTCAGAAGTCTACGGAACTGGTGCCATTGGATCTGGTAAGAGAGCACTATCCCAAGCCCATGAAATGTCTAATAATGCTAACCAAAGAAAACAGCCTTGGCAGCCAACGGAACCCTACGTTACGTGCTCGGTGCAACATTTCCTCTGTTCACGATCCAAATGTACCAAAATCTAGGTATTCACTGGGCAGGCAGTCTCTACGCTTTCTTATCGCTCGGGTTATTACCTATTCCTTGGATTCTCTTCAAATATGGCCCGCAGTTGAGAGCGGCAAGTAGATTCTCCAGCGCTGCTGGAAAGTTAGCATAGATTTGAATGGAGGTATGGGGTCATAGACATCCCCTCTCTTAGATATGGACGGAAGACACATGTGGTTGAAGTATGTCTTCCGAAACGTTCATTAATTTTTAATCTGTTTTTTACCAGTTACGGAATGGAGACATTATTTAGACCTGCTTAGATTAGAATATAGATCTTTAGACTAATGACGGTATTATGATCATCTGGGAACACTAAAAAGTGTTCCATAAAAAAAAGCGTGTACTTCAATGAGCTGTCTAACATTAACTGGGTATCCTTTTCTCCATCACATAATCCATGCGGACCCTACTAATTGTCCCTGGATTATTGCTAAATATATAGCAGTACATGCAAACATAGCCTGCTTTTGATGCCCGATCAGACCAATCCATATCCCCGGGGGATAGATGATAATGACAAATGCAGAAAATAACGCTAAAAGACCATAAGCGCTTTTATCGCTTAACTTTTTTCTTTTCCGGTTGCTCCTCCTCGTCACTGAGCTCTGCAAAAATGGGTTTAGGTTGTGTCTCCTTCCATGCCTTGGTGAACAGAGGTTCTTTCTCTGCTTTCTCGGCATACTTGAGCAGCGCCTCACGCGGGTCCTCATCACGCATCGAACTGAGCGGGATGTTCTCACGGATATGTCTTTCATCTGGTTGTGACTTCGCAAAGGGCGTTTGTGCTGGTAGATGTGGTCGTCTAGGGTCCCGTGAGCGACCAGACGCCGTCAAGCCAACAGTTGGATGCCGTGCGGACCAGCTCGACGCAACATGCGGGATATTGTTGGCGCCGACAATGATCGAGTCACCAGAAAGGCCTTGAGACAAGTCCGTGGTAAATGCTGGGTTGTCATCAACATGACGGCGTTTGGGAGCCTTCGACATGACCAGAGCAGCTCCCTTAGTGGACATATTGGGATTGTATAGGATGTGGGTCTCTGCATTGGCTGACCCAGTTAAGATCTGGTTCAGCTTGTCATGCCACAGGACAGTAATCAATGGAGAGCCAGGAGTCACTGGTGTGACGAGCTCCGGTTTCAGCGTAGCCGGGTTCAGGATGTGCAGATGGCCTGTTTCCGAGCCAGTGATGATATTAGCGGACGTAGGAGAGAATTTGATATTCGACGTCGGATATCGGTTGGATATTGATGGATGATTAACTGTGGTGATGGGATGCTTGAACTTTCTAGTATCCCAGAGCTTGATGGTATTGTCACCACCTTTCGTGACAACAAGCCTGCCATCACTGCTGATATCCAAACCGCTAGTCCAAGTGTCCCTAGCGTGTGCATCTCTAACTTCGGCCGCCGGTCTAGTAAATGGACCATCACCACTCCACATCGCCAAGCTTCCGTCCAGTGCAGCTGCAACAAGCACGTTTGGACCTCCCTGTACCGGCGAACCCCAAGCAACGGCAGTCATTTTAGTCCGTCCAGCGGAGCCAGCCATCCTCGACTTGTGTACAATCACTTCCTTCTGTGATCTTCCCACATTCACGTCCCATATTCGTACTGTGCTGTCCGTACCTGCCGTAGCACAGATGTTGAAGTCTGTTGGGCTCCAAGCACCACTCGTGACCTCAGACACATGACCCTTTGTATTGTGCATGTCCCGCAAATACATATCTCCCTTCACGAACTCCGTGTACGTCTCACCATCGCGACTGAGAATCCTAGGTTGTGGTGTGGCGGCAATTACCAAGACCTGACTGGGTGATATCGGGTTAAATTCGACATGATGAACTGGATGCGCTTCCTGGGCTGCAGACGTCTTCTTTGCTGTTGGATCGACTGACTTGAACGCTCGTAGCGTGGAAGGTGTCATTGAAGCAAAATCGTGCAGTTTGATGGTGCAATCTGTAGAGCCTGTTATCAGGCGCGATCCAGCCGAGTCGACAGTGATCGTTGTGATTGCGCGCTCGTGCGTCTTGAGAACGAGCTCATGGGAGACGGGGAACTCGTCCTCGTCATCTTCATCCGAGTCATCATTATCATCGTCATTGTTATCATCGCTATCTGCAGGGACAATAGGTCTCTCTTCCTCCTCTTCTTTGAGGAGGGGTTGCTCCTTGCCACCAGGCTCCTGTGACCGTCGCTCTGGCTTCACGACAGTTTCAGTCCGCTTGGTGCGGTTGATCTGTGCACTAACATCGGTCGTCCTCTCTTGCTTCCCAAAGCTTGTTGGGAAGAATTTCTTAAAGGCCTCCTCATCGAATCCGTCCATGATTTGTTGTTTGGTTGGCGGAGTTGGAAAATAATATGCAGCGCGGAGCTGATAGATAATCGGCGCGGAGTGATGTTTGCCACGTTTGCACGGTAGCTCCGCCTCTTGCAGTGATGATTGGTCGATGTCGGTGATCTACTGATCAAGTGTGATCTTACTATGCACAACTCTAAAAATGGGGAAAATTAAAATCCATGAGCATTTGTGGTATGAAATGCAGTGACATTGCAGATCTTCTATATTCCCAAAGCTTTATTATCATACTTCTCGCCACTGAGAACCCCCGTGCAGTAAACAGGAAAGTATACTATCATCAGCTACGGGAGCTTGATACTCAGTACAGCTAAGTGCTACGCTAAATTTTGTACCATCTGGCACCAGTAATCCAGATTAGATTGTTATCGTTAAAATACAGGTCTTGACGGCATCGACTACAACTCCTCTTCTAATGGCTTCAGATCGTGAATATACAACGCAAGCAGATAAGCCTACAGGTACAGGCCTTCAGGTTCGTTCTCGAGCTTTGTCTTCATGACTCGTTCACGGGCAGCCCGGAAGTCAGCCATCTGGACTCTCATACGTCTTTCCCTCAGGGCCATCAAACCAGCTTCCGAGCAGATAGCCTTGATATCGGCACCAGAAAGATCATCCTTCTGACCAATGAACTCGTCCAGGTCAACATCATCACCCAGAGACATCTTCGACGTGTGCAGAGTGAAGATCTTCTTCTTAGTGTTTTCTAGTATGATTGTTAGCCAGATTCAACTTTAAATCTCACGGTGGGTGTACACTTACGGTCAGGGTTTTCGAAGAGGATCTTCCGGTCAATACGACCAGGACGAATCAAGGCAGGATCCAAACTCTCGATCTTGTTGGTTGCCATGATAACCTTGACATCTCCTCGGTCATCAAAACCATCAAGCTGGTTCAGAAGTTCCAGCATAGTTCGCTGGATTTCACGTTCACCACCGGATGTGGAGTCATATCGCTTTGTACCGATGGCGTCAATCTCGTCGATGAAAACAATAGAGGGAGCGTGTTCGGCGGCAACCTGGAAGATCTGCCGCACCAGGCGGGGTCCATCTCCAAGATATTTCTGGATCAGCTCACTACCGACGATACGAAGGAAGGTGGCGCTTGTCTGGTTGGCAACAGCCTTTGCCAGCAGCGTCTTTCCAGTTCCCGGGCTGCCATACAGGATCACACCCTTCGGTGGCTTGATACCCATTTCCTCGTACAGTTCTGGGTGCAGCAGTGGCAGCTCGACAGCTTCCCGTACCTCCTGAATTTGTGATTCAAGACCACCAATATCTGCGTAGGACTCTGTAGGCGCCTTGTCCAGCTTCATAACCGACACCAGTGGATCAGCATCCTCCGTCAGAACACCAACAACTGACACGGACTTATGATGTAGCAGGATACTGGCGCCAGGCTCCAGAAGATCCTTGTCGACGAAGGACATGATAGAGACGTAATATTCAGGGCCCGTGGCACTCGAGACGATGGCATGGTCGTCATCGATCATCTCCTCCAGGTTTCCGACTCCCATCGGACTGCCTCTCATGTCATCCACTCGACTGCGTTCGTCCGCATTTCTGTCCATAGCATCCAGGTCAACTCCGCTTGGAGTCGTCAGCGCCTGAGCCTTAGCCCGACGAAGGCGCTCCTGATTCTCGACATATTCTTCTTCTAGCAACAGATGGTCGTGCACGCGTTGCATCCTGAGATATCGTAATCTGCATCGTGATGTCGGGTAGATAGCTGGGAGTTTGGCAGCAGCGCTAGGGCCGGCGGCCTTGCGCTTCTTGCGTCCGACACGGGTGGTCTGTGGTGGTGGCTCGTACTTGGGCTTTTCCTTCTGCTCGCCGTGAAGTCAGTCAATCAGTCCCTTGAAGTAAAACATCAAAACGCATTTACTCCATACCTTCTGGTCCTTGGCATCTCTCTCACCACCGGGGCCTCCTCCGAGGCCAGACTGTTGGTTACCCTGTTTGAACACGACGTGTCAGCAACTGCTTGCGCAAGACGGGGATAACAATAGGGATGTTCTAAACATACCATTATCGACTAGAGCGCTGCAATAGGTTATGAGAAATCAAACAGTGAAAAGCAACAACCAGAGAGATTTCTCCTGGCTCTAACAAAACGGCAAGATGAGGTGTTGTGATGGATGCTGGAGCAGGGAGCGCTGGGGGTATTTGTCGGAAGCTCAAGCTGTTCGGTCAAGTCGCCGTCGCTGGACAGCTGTCGGCACGTGACCTCCAGTCAGCGACGGCTGCGTCACTCCCCCAAAGTCCAGCTCCCGCTTATCGCCGCCGTCGCCAGCCAGCTCAGTATTCCTCGTCCCGCCAAGAGGAACAAAGACTATTGGCAACACTCGCTTTCTATCCCGCCCTCGACTTCTCTGGTTAGATGTGCATACTTCTAGTGTGCCGCTAACGCGTCCTGGAATTATTCCTTTACTGTCGTTTTCATACAGACATTGTTAGTTGACTCAGACCTTCGGAACTTTACCCCAGCCCTTACTGCTGTCCAGTCACAGTCAGCCAAGGTACGGAGCGGCCCTCCAACCATCGTATTTATTCCTCGTATTTTCTACCCGAATCCTGCCATGGGAATTTGAATAGATTGATCTCATGCCGTTATTTGAACCTCCTGCACTTTTCTACTAGTCTGGGGACCCCGCTAATAGGCCTAAACCTGCGTGCAGATTGGGCTCGCAGCATTTCTGCCTTAGCTTGAGATCCAAGAGTGCTGCCTCCTCAAGCCTTGTCAGATACTTCAACTTCTAAGCTGTTCTGCTTTTCAAACCATCTCTCCTCGACCGAAGCTTCCCCTACTCTCTGCGGCTCGCTCGAGTGCCTACCACGCCATGGCTTCCAATCGTGCCCGCCGTATTGCGAAAGAGATCGCAGATATCCATGCGGATACCCATTCACAAGTGACAGCAGAGCCTGTAGGAGGTGGTGATGACCTCACTCACCTGCGGGGCTCCTTCAAGGGGCCCCCAGGGACGCCATACGAAGATGGTACTTACTTCGTCGACATCAAGATCCCAAATGAATACCCATTCCGCCCTCCGATCATGAAGTTCGAGACCAAGGTCTGGCATCCCAATGTCAGCAGTCAGACGGTAGGTGACAGATATTGACTGTCGAATACGGAATATCGTTGGGAGAGGTTCCGATGGCTAATTGCGGCTCAGGGAGCGATCTGTCTTGATACCCTATCCACGGCTTGGTCACCGGTCTTGACCATCAAATCAGCCCTTCTTTCTCTACAGTCCCTGCTGAGTACCCCGGAGCCGAAAGACCCACAGGATGCAGAAGTCGCCAATATGCTCCTACGGAATCCGAAAGAGTTTGAACGGGTTGCGAGGGAGTGGGCTGTTGTCTACGCGGGAGCTCCGAAGAGGCAGATTGCCGAAGGTAGCGGTGGCGCGACGGACGAGTCTATCCGACAGCAGGAGATCAAATCAAAGGAAGAACAGGAACGCGAAGAACTCGCCAAGTATGATACCGCTTTCATCCTTTAAAGCCAGGATCCCTTGCTGACAACCGCGTAGGTATGATGGATATAACAAGGATCTAATTGACCGATTCTGCAGTATGGGCTTCGACGTTGACAGAGTCGTCGCTGCTTTTAAATACGTTGGGATCGACCGCATGGGCGGAGAGGACTATGAGTTGGAAGAGGCCTATATGGGAGATATCACCGCTCGACTTCTGGGGGAGGCTTGATTTACGCAGTAACGAATTTGCATCGAAATATACGTGGTACTCTCAAAGTACAAATCCATGGCTGCTGGTCGAGCGTATGGTGCCTGGCGAATTTACGCGGCGTTTACTCATTTAGTGGGAGATTCTATTTCCTTAAGTCGCAAGACACCCTGTATTTAGTCTGATTTTCATGTAACGAATGGATTAAATGTGATGAATGGACTGAAGTGAATGGTGATGAATATCCATAATGACATCCTGTAGCTAAAGCTGAGGCGGTGGAGCTTAGGCGGGAACCAAGCTTCCGTATCGATAAGCACATTTCTCCCTTGGATCTCCATCTTGGCAATAGGATGCCACTTTTGACGTAATAATCACAGCGGAAAACAAAGACAAACGACGAGACCTGAAGCGATGAAGTTTCTACATTTCTAGTTCTCCCTTTACCAGCATCACCGGTAGTCAAGATAAGCCTTGTGATCGACACAAACCGCAGGACTTCGGCATCGACTGCCAACCTCCGCCATGATCGAAGACGACATTTATCGCTCCTCAACACAGTTCCGACTCTGGTCCTTCACGCCGGACTCGCTGGCCTCGCTCCGAAGTAGCACAAATGCACTTGCAAGTGATAGAGTCCGGGCGGCGTTGTGGCGCGCACGCCAGTCTAGGCAGTCTACTACGCCCTCGGCGGTAGGGACACCCAACCCCAGCGATGGCGAGGTAAAGGTGGAAACTGGTCCAGAGAAGGAGATCGAGTGCCTGACACCTCAAGAAGAGCTGGAGCTGGTTGCATACTATTGTGAGAAGACGCTGGAGCTGGGAGAGACCTATAAGCCGCCGTTGCCAACAGTCGTCAGGGTAGGTTAATAATACAGCGTCCCAGAATAAACATGTTCTTGAGGAGTACCTACAGGGACCTAGTTACTTATGATAATGTTGTTAAATAGGCGACTGCAATCCAATACCTCCGTCGATTCTACCTTACCAACTCCCCCATGACCTACCACCCGAAATCCATTATGGCCTGCGCACTCTTCCTTGCTACCAAGACGGAAAACTACTATATGTCACTACGGTCATTTGCAGATGGTATTCCTGGAGAAACTACTGCGGAAGATGTCATTGCTCCTGAGTTCCTTCTTACTCAAGGACTACGATTCACATTCGACGTGCGACATCCTTTCCGTGGGCTTGAGGGAGGCATTATGGAACTAGAGGCCATTGCACAGGGTGAAGGAAGGCCAGCACCACATCAACCAACACATTCAGCAGACAGTCTGAAGCGTGCACTACATTCTATACCACCGCCTCCGGGTTTACCTGCAGATAAGAAATCGCCTTCTATCGCAGACCGCATCCGCAAGGCGCATCACAACACCCGCGAGATCCTCAAGACAGCTGCTCAGATGACAGATGCATACTTCCTCTACACTCCCTCACAGATTTGGTTCTCTGCCTTTCTTCTCGCGGATCAGCCTCTCGCCCAATTTTACCTCGAGACTAAACTCGGTCCTGGTGCGGAAGGGACGACCCCAGGTCCACTTGCCGTGATCCGCGAGAAGCTCCTCATCAGACTCACTGATTGTAGCAAGCTTTTGGAATCATACACACCGCTATCTTCCGATCCTGAAAAAATGAAATCCCTCAAACGCATCGGCAAGAAGCTCTATCACTGCCAGAATCCAGAGAAAATCGACCTCGTAGGTCTGAACCGTGCAAAGAAGCGCGATTCCGGGAACTCCACTACCGGTATTCCCCCTTCGATAGGAGGCAGTGGCGCAGTGTCAGAAGGTGTCTCTGAAAGCGAGATGGAGCGCGTCGCGAAGAAACGACGACTCGAGAGAGAGCGGAGGGAGAAAGAGGGCAGGGATCTGTTCGGGGGCGATCTTGTTATGCAGCGTGTAAAACAGCAAAACGCAGATACGGAAGGATGAGATGGGGAAAAAAAAAAGTTATGCGAATATGATGTAGCCATTATATAATATAACCTTCTCAATCTGTTATTATTATTACAATACTATTTTATGAACCTATTTCCAATTCCATTGTGGAATCGCTTTCGAAGAAGCACATACCCAAGTTTGAGTTTGAATATCTGTATCCCACTAAGACGAAGTCCTACTCGTCTCTTCCATCCCCCATCCTCACCCTCTCTCTCCAAGAGAACAATTTCCAACCCCCCCTTCCTTTTTTACAGAGAAGAATAGCAAAACTAGCTCCCCATCCACCAATAAAACCATTCCACCACACTAGACTACATTTAGAAGAGCATGGAAAAGAGTTGCCTGTTGCTCTAGCTGAAGGGAGGTTTGTTTAAGAGGCGCTTTCTGCTTGGAAACGGTCACGAGTCTATGCAGAATGGTCTGAATGTCCTGAAGAAAAAGGGGTCTCGACGAGGAAGCTTGTATTCACGTTGCAATTGTAACCTTTGTTAAGAAGTGAACAGTTAACGAATCTGTTTGGGAAGAGGGCTAGACAGTCGTATCTATCATTAGCATTTAGTCTTCTAGTGCTCTTAGGACTACTAATTACTGGACTGAAAAATGGACTTCAAGGGATTAAGGGTATTGGAATTGGAAACTTGAAGCTGTATATTGACTTTTCCGGAGCAGAGACAGTAACTGTCTCCACAGAAATTATTATCTCAGTCTAGCCGATCTATCTCAGGCCATACCATACACGGGGGGCACGGCATTTTCCAGCTCCCATTCCATCACTGCCATCCGAACGTACGCTCAGAGAAACGAGGACTGGAATCCAATCGCTCCTCTTCGTACTTAGGAACACTCGTAACTTCCATAAGACAAGGGGAATAGGCGCTCACAATCCGTGAGCAGTTTATCCTATAATTGAGAAACAGATTAAAAGGATCCCAACAGCAGTAGTCTATCCGTAAACAACATCGTGATGTACCAAAAAAAGAACTCGGACGGAGAAGAGCCTCGAAACGAGCCCTTATTCCAAGGGTGGCGACAACGTGGGTGATAGTACGATTTCACCTTCTTCCCACGTCGATATAGAAGATCGTCATGGAGGCGCACGGAAGAGTTGCCTCATGGCTGATTGCGCTCTTCGGATTTTTCGTCTATTGTTGTCCGACTGGATCAGAGCCTTTAAACCTGGCCCTGGGTGACCATCTTCTTGCGGAGGTAGTTCTTGTACTCTCCAATGGTGCCGTCCCAACGGCGGATGGTCTTGTGTTCACAGACCATAATGTCCTTAGCAATCTTGTCAAGAAGTCTGTAGATAAATTAGCATTATAACTCATAAATTAACGAGAATCGGAGTCTGAACATACCTGAAATCGTGAGACACAACAACGACACCGCCGTTGAACGCGTTGATGGCATCAGCCAAACTGTCAATAGTGGGGATATCGAGACCGTTGGTAGGCTCGTCCAGAAGCAGCATGTTGGGAGACTCGATGGCCAACAGGGCAAAGACTATACGACTCTTCTGACCCTCAGATAGAGTACCCATAAGTGCAGTCTGGGCATCACCAGTCAGACCGTAACGGCCGAGCTGCTGGCGCCAGTACTGGTAATCCTGACTCTTCTCGGGGTACTTGTCACGGACGAAGTCAAGAGAGGACTTGGTCAAGTCGAGCTGTTCAGCAGAGTGCTGACTGTACATACCCAGCTTCAAGTGGGTGTGACGAGTGACACGACCACTGATAGGGCTCAGCTTTCCGGTCATCAGACGCAGAAGGGTGGACTTTCCAACACCGTTGGGACCGACGAGAGCAGTTCGGGAGTCCATGTCGACACCCAGGTCAAGGTGCTCGTACAAGGTGTCCTCCATCTTACCAGAGTAGGAGAAAGTGACATCATCGAAGGACAGGACAGGAGGTGGCAGCTTCTCAACATCGGCGAAGCGGAAAGTGAAGACTCTGTCAGGGATAACGGGCTGGATGAAACCGTCGGCCTCCATCTTATCCAGGATCTTCTGACGGGACTTGGCCTGTCTGACCAAGTTGGCGTAGGTACCAGCAGAGGCAATGAACTTCTTGATGTGAGCAATTTCCTCCTGCTGCTTGGTGTAGGCCTTCATCTGGTTCGTTTCCTGTTCCGTGCGGGTCTTGTAGTAAGAGTCGTAGTTACCACCATAGTACAGCAGCTTCTGTTGGCGCATATCGATCATGGTGGTGCAGACACCGTTGAGAAAGTCCATGGAGTGGGACACCAGGACCAGGGTGCGATCCCACTTCTTCAGGTACTCTTCGAGCCACACGCATGCCTCCAGATCCAAGTGGGCGGTGGGATCATCGAGCAATAGCAGGGAAGGCTTAACGAACAGAGCTTTAGCCAGGGCAACACGCATCCTCCAACCACCGGACATATCCTTAGTCTTCTTGGTGATGGTGTTCTTGTTGAAACCAAGACCGGTTAGAATGAGAGAGGCACGGGTGTGGAAGGTCGAGGGGTCCATAGTTTCCATACGCTGCACAAAGTCAGTAATGTACTATCATTTAAAAAATGTCGCCTGATACATACCTCATACAGATCCTCCAGGACAGGGGACTCGGGTCCATCCTTCTCCAAGATCTCTTCAGCCAACTTGTCCAAACGCTCCATCTCATTCTCAGCTTCCTTCACAACCCATTCCAACGCACCCAGCTCACTGGGTGGCGCACCCTCGTTCAGAAGATAGATGTCGATGTGGTCGGGGATAGGGAATTCACGCTTGTCGATAGCCTTCAGTAGGGTAGACTTTCCGCAACCGTTCTCACCCAGCAGACCGTAGCGTCGACCATAGTTCAGCTCAATAGTAGAATCGTTGAATAGTACCTTTCCGTGGAAAACCAGCGAGGCGGAAGTGATCTTGATGTCACGGGACGACTCCATGGAGGACAAGACACCGGTTGTGACACGATCCGACAGACCGTACTTATCCATCTGCGCTGTCAACTTGTCCACAGTCTTCATCTTGTCAGCTGTTGTCGCAGGCTGGTCATCGCCTGGAAGAGGGTTGCCATCGGCTTCATTCAGTTCGGGGTTCTGGGCAGCGGCCTTCTTCGCGGCCAACTTCGAAGCACCAGTCTTCTTCTTCTCGCCACCGTCGGCGGCACGCTTGGCCTGACGGGCAGCTTTGGATGCAGAAACCATCTTGTCTGATAATTAGGACTAAAGTCGCTATGTGATGGCACAGATTGCAAGCGAAAAAGAGGTTTAAGATTGAGGCAACAGAAAGAAAAAGCGCCTCGAAAAGGTGGATCTATGGCGGGGTGGAAATGTAAAAATCGAGGGGGCTGAAAACCTCGAGTGGGGTCTTTTAAAAAAAAGCCTTATCGATAGAGGAAGCACCCGACGGCGGAGGGGTACGGAGGCAAATATAGACAGGACACAACACAAGGAAAGATAAGATGAAAAGAAAAGAGCCCTCAACTCGTTAGACTCGTCCTTCTCTTGTGCCTATCTCGAAGGCAAGTTGTGTGTGTTGTGAAGAGTGGAGAGAAGAGATTGAGATGAAGAAGAACCTCTCAGAATTCGCTGTTCTGTGGGCCGGATGCTGACTGGTCGAGAGACGTCACCGCCAGCGCACGTGAAGTGGCAAACTGTTGGCAATGTCCATTCCATGGTTGGACACAGAATAACCTTGAATAGATCCAATTGGATAGGATTGATCTTGGAGGAATGGCATTCCACCAAGAGGGGTCAATTATAGACGTATCTACCAGTGTGCTTTGCATACAGATATCGTCCCCACGCGACATCGACTCCTATTGGAAATTTGAAAGGACGTGGGGAAGAGATAAAACATCTACAAGGAGTAAGGAGGCGATAACGATCTCATGATACTTAGCGTTAGATCATCAGTTAATATTAAATGTTATATTCGATTACTAATAGTTTCTAGGAACTGTTTTTCCTCATTGTCTAAATAAAACCCGTGAGGTACCATCACCTCTCCTCGCCGAATTATCAATTCCAGCCCTTGCGTCTCAGTAATAACACTACTGCCACCTATAGAGGTTCGATATTTGCTCTCCGTTCTCTCCAGATCAGATGGTTTGTGTCGCGTCAAACCCTCCGGCGTCCACCAAAAAGAAGGAAAGCGTCGTTGGATATTATTCAGGATCAACGCTGCGCTTAACATCAACGCGCAGCCCAGCATCATAACGGGAATGAGCAACCATCCGAGTTCCAACGCATTCGCATCCACAGCTGCCAGGAGGGCGGTTGAACCAGCCGGCGGGTGTATTGTTTTGGTCAGAACCATGACGACGGTGGTTATAGCACATGCTAAAGATCCAGCTAACCAACGCAGTCTCTCCGCGTCCGGACTCAGGGCAAATAGTTTTCCAATTCCCACTCCAATAATTGAGGCGATGATCTGACCCAGGACAGCACTTCGGGGCTGTGCCAACGGTGATTCGATAGCACAGAACTGCAGTACAGCTGCGGCACCCTACAGAACAAGATGAATGAGCATAGACTTCTCTATCAAGAGCTGAGAGGATAAATGCAGAGCCTCAAAAAGATATATGATTATATATTCCAAGGCAAGTAACAGGCACTTACGAAACTAGCTATGATAAGAGGCGCTCCATGGTCCTGAAACTCCTTCACATAGCGTGACACACCCTCGATCAGAGATATTCCACAGAAGATGCCGACAAACGACCAGACTGCAACTATGAGGTTTCCCAGGCCACGAGGAGGAGTTTTGCGATACCCGAACCAGCGGGATATTGAATAAGGCAGGTATCCCCAGGGCGAAGGTGGAATGATAGGATTCAGGTACCGGTCAATATCAAAATTCCAGCTGGCCGGATCGGACCACCTCATGGCCGCCAGCTATGAGGGTTAGTGACCACGGAGAAGCTTGGCTACCACTTCGGGGGAATGAATCTACCGCCTATATAGGAGATGTAGGAGACGAACGAAGCCTAGCGGCGAGGCTCTAGCTGAAGAATGGATCTAGGGATATCTTCCGTCCACGTATGAGAAATTCAAAAGAACAATAGAAAAGCTGATATTATCCGTGATTCATCACCACCCCTTGAAATCAGAGACCACAGATCACGTATCCTCTATATAAAAGAACCAGATAAAAAGAACCTCAAGACCCAGACGCATCCGGCTTGCGGGGAAAGATTGTTCTCTCCCTCGAGAATGCAAGGAAAAACGGCATCTTTGCACGGCGTTCTGCCATATTTTCGGGGGGCGTGCTTTGCCCTTCAGCCATGCTCTGCATTGCCCTTTCCCCTCACAAAATCCCAGAGCATCTCCGCGGAAATACCAATTTTATACCGGGTCGCCGATCGTGGTCCGTCACAGGAGAGAAACAGAGCAAAGGCGTGACGCCGTGACGACACCGTTGTCCAGTCAGCGCACTTCGCGTTTGGTAACAGAAACTCCGAATTCAGTTTAGATCTCGGGCCGGGAATAGTCCGGGAGCCGCCGTGTGATTGGTCCTCTAGCCTTTCCTCCTTCAGCACAGTTGCTGCTTTTCGGGCTTAGGGAGAGCGGTGAGGGGATGGGACACGAATCCTCCCCCGCATGGCTCAAACCGGAGAGGAGAGGAGAAAAAAGGGGATTTACGGATCAGCAGGGGATCTGGAACGGCGTCATCCATAAGCGCGAAGATTTCTTTTCGTCCCTGGATATGACGTCTCTTACGCGTCTAAACGGGCACTAATCGGCAATCCGGGGTGTGCCCGGTGAGCCAAGTGCGACGTCCGTCTCGCAATTCGCTGACCCCTCATAGGGCTGCCGTGGGGGGTAATAAAAGAGCAAGTATGATACACTGATCCCTTAGTAAGAGAGAAGGGGAGAGGAGAAGGGGGTGACTAAGGGAGTTCTCCAACACGATCTGAGTCAAGATTAAACCAGCTCACTGCCGATGGTGGTCCGGGTGGTGAGCTTTATGAGGGAGAAGGAAGACTCCAAGCCTTCCTGCAGTCAGAGCCGCTGAGGGACAGAAAATATATATATATATATATCCTTTCTCGTATCAAGATTAGTTCATTAATAGTACCACAAAGGGGGAATGGTTAACTTTTATGAAATTCAGCGAAAGAAGTTGCAGACGACATAATGCGCCTAAAAATACAGCAGTCTCATCAGATTTTCAGCAAATCAAGACATGAAGTCCAAATAATATACCTTTAGAAAGGAAATAAGCGTCCAGAAATGAAAAAAAGAAAAAGAAAAGAAAAAAAGAAAGACTCATCATATGTCCTCAATGCTCAGGGGGTATAGATTGAAGCAACGTCGGCTTGCACTGTACAAATCGTAGAGGTCACTGATGAATCCGATCAAATGCGATCGTCGATATTTCGTTGTGGTTCCAACCTTCCTGAAGCGTCGTCATCGATGACGCTTCTGCCATCCCTTTGTACATAGACCTCCATTGTTCGCATGATACCTGGTGGATTACTGGATGATGGTGGGCTGAGAATCTCGTCACTAGTGCCACTACCGCCGGAGAGGGACGTTCGTGTAGCGGTAACGTGCACATTATATTTCCTCGACTCATCCTCTTCGGGTTCGACATGACTGTCACCAGGCCTGCTGGCTTTCATTGACCCCATCATGATCGATGGGTGGTGCCGGTAGTATGCATCGCTGCGGGTTCGAGATCGTCCGTTGCTATAAGTATAAGTGCCGTTACGGGTCGTATCCAGTAGACTTTTGACTAGAGGTTTAATGGTCGGCAGTGAAGCAGCGATGATACCAACATTGAGCTCTATCCTGCTTATAGGTCAGCGACCTGGTTTCAATAGGGATAGGGAGAAAAATGGGGTAGACGAAGGACGTACTCATTCCATGTCGTAAAGGTGCTCTCTCTAGATAGGGGAGTCAGTATATTTTTTTCGACTTTGGTACTCGTTCCCAACATACCGGTACATGTCCTTCAATTTGAGCACCTCGGTCTGTGCCACAGCCTTCACAATAGAGGATGCGCACGCTCTGCCAACTCAAGTTACTTATTGTCCAGACATCAAGTAAGAGTATAGTATACGCACAGGTAACCCAGGCTCAGAATACACATCAATGATATCTTCGTTCGCCAATTAACCTGGATATTATAGAACATGGGGATAGGAAGAGTTGCAAAGATCACATCAGTCACAATGTTGACACCTTGATGGCATTAGTATCGAGAAGCATTTATTTTTGTTGATTAGGGGGGAACTACTGACAGCTATTCCATATACCAATGGCCGTAAAGGTGTTGATGGAGAAGCATTTCGCATGTGTTTTTTTTGTCAGATCCCAAGACGCGGCAACGGGTACGCATTGGAAGATCAGCGTGCCCGCACAGGCCATTGTGAAGGCAACTAAGAACACTACACAATTGCAACGGTTAGCCAGAATGCTCTCCAGGTCCGGATGGTTTCATGATAAGAAAAACTGACCGATCATTCCGATGATGAACGTCTTGAATTTCGACTGTTCAGCAACGCGAAGTAGAAAGAATCCGATGGAGACTTTGACAGTACTGATTCCAATCATAACAATGAGAGCATGGAAGTATGTATATTTGCGTAGCATCTGCTGATCGTCATCGCTAATATAGCGCGTATATCTGCCGAGTCCATGGTGTGACTCTCCGGCGAAACAGCCAACAACACCAAAAGAAAGTGCCTGCTTGCTGTTTAGTTGCGCATATTCTGACATTTCGGGTACTGCTATTATACGCACCATAGCAAGAATCATAAGGCAATCATCAGTACCAAACCGTCGTAGCATCCAGATCCGAACATAGATCCTTTGGATTACGACGACTGCGGCAATTCCAGCCAAGCTGGCAGCGACCGCAATAATCCGAGGTGCTTTTGTGTCATTTGGGGGATCCATTGTTGAAACTGCTTTTTGCAGAGAGAATAACTCCATGCCGTTTACTACTGAGGACATATCGCTCACATAAAGACCATGGAAATAATAAAAAGTATTGGCTCTCACGGATCAGTTCTATGTGCACATATTGAAACAGTCCACAAGCCGGGTCAATCAACGACTGGCAAAGGCCATGGTCAGTGAGATGAGTTTATAGTTAGTCCGAAGAATCAGCCTCAATGGAAGTAGAGTTATACCATCTACTACCAGTAAATAGAAAGTATAAGGAACAAAAGGAGAGGAACGGCATTCACATCGCTTTAGAATTTCGTGGCTGTCCAGAACGAGCTTATCGTGGACAAGCCTGTAAAGTTTCGGAACGACGAAGGTATTAGATGCGGCCGGAAGAGATCCCAGTTTAGCGCTACCACCTACCTCCTTCAATAGGAACAGAGTAATGTCCTGATAAAGGACGCGAGCCGAAAAAAACAGTAGCCTGCAGCATTTTCCCGCAAGGGATTATTCTGGAGATGCTTGGCAAAAAGCATATCTGAAAGCCACTACCTCGTGTTCCTGCATATTGGTCTTCCGCCTAGATGTAGACCCAGAAGAAATTTAGCCCTTCCAAACCCCTAAGCCCGTTAAAATCCTATGGAGAGCTATTTATCACTAACCATTTGTCCACCCATGGGGTTCCCCAAACTCAAACCAAACATAGTCATGACACCCGACCCAGGACGAGATACCGGGACATAGCAGGTTTAGCTCAAATACAGTCTTGAAACGCGTTGAAAGTCGTACCATGACGTGATTCATTAAGTGTCCCAGGGTCCAGGGTGGGCCGTCTTAGAGGGATCAATAATGCACCCTGATACCCAAGTCATTGACAGGGACCCAAAAACTATCTACTGTTTCCACGCGCTGATGAATCCCAAGGTTTGCCTTTTATCATTGACAACCCCAGATACGGATACGGGCCGTGTCCTATGACCGTGTCTAAGACCCTAGAAGAATCTCTCGGAAACCAGGGGGAAAAGGAAAGTAGCCCTTCATGGAGGGAAGAAAACAATACGTAAAGCGGCCCCAGTCATCGGCTATGTCTTCTCAAGTCGCCATTCTAGTGTCCACAGTTCTTCACCAGATGCACTAGACAAAGCGAGAGAAAAAACCCACCCATGAAATTCGCCGCCAGGTATTGCGTCGCTGGCCAAGAACATAGCGTTGAGTTAAAGCTGTACGACCCGAATGTATGAAACGTAGTCCTGGTACCTTTGAAAGCCACGAACCATATATTATAGCATTGTTAAGGTTGCAAATAATGTCTGGCCCCTTCTTTAACTCGCGCTGAATGGTTGCGGTAGTTACCAATTTTTCGAACCTGGAAGTATCCGGATGCCATTATGCATGGTGCCTAGAAATGGAAGCCAACTTTCACAAGGCCTGGTAAATTGTGACTGTTATAGAAATATTGCATCAGACCCTGCAGACTCCGATATCGTCGACCAGGCTTGAGCAAGATGAGCAGAAAGGATTAGATCTGAACGATGAAAACCGTGGTGAAGAAATCACCTTTCAGCCCCTGCGTGGCTGGCCTCCAGCCTAAATGTGGCAATGTGCAGTCTACGATCGAGATTCCCAACAAACTTAATTATCTGACTATTGTGGATGAGTGCTACAATACTCAGTTGTTATTGTGGAGCCTTTGTGCTCTTTCCATACTAATGCTGAACCCATCGGCCCTGTTGTAGGGGCCAAATGAAGGGGAGTCTCGGTCGACAGCAGTTGTAAAAAAAGGCTTTTCGTGGATGTACTTAATTAATGCGGGCCGTCCTAGCGTCCCGTAGCCGCGCGAAGCCGCGGAAACCACCCCCGGACTCCGGGGGCTCAATTTCGTCCGATGCCAGGCAGCGACCTTCTCAGCTCTCACTTCGACGATCCCAGAATGTGATGTTATTATGCTACGGTCGTCTACTCTGCAGTATGGAATCTTATTGATGACTAGAAATGGTAGAGCGTCTACTACACAGAGAATGTACGAATCCTCAATATAGAAGAGATGAGATGGCGAGGTAGCTTCTCATTCTGGCAACCTCCTAATTTACCATTCTGCGCTTAACCATTTCTAGGGAATGAACTGGATATTTCCGTCAATATAGGTAAAAGTTACTAGCCGATGTTGCATTGAAACTCGCACGACATTACCAAAAACATGTTGGTACCAAAGACCAGCTCGGCCAACAGTCTTGGCATATCTCCCAATTGGCTGCTCTGTACAAAAAAGGCTTTTGTGGCGCTCGACATCATACCCAACTGACTTAGAACAGCTGAGAGTGGAAACACGCAAAAGTTTCGTCGAGCTGGTGAAAGTTTCTTGAGTCAGTATATGTGGGAGAATGGCTGCTGTTCCAAGTCAGTCCGATATGGGCCGAAAGTTGCACAAAACGCAAGGAGTTCAACTGATCGTCAGGATCGTCGCGTGGAAAGTTCCGAGATGTTCATTGTGATCAGATCTGTGCGTTCATCGTTGTTGATCTCTCAAAATTCTGGGGACTCAGGGACTGATCAGGCCCCCCTCCTCCTCCCCCCGGCGGGATCCCCCCGTCCCGTTGTGTGAAAGAGCCTGTATCATATTTGCAAGGACCAATAATACTCATAGTTTGTCTGGGATATAGCAGGCTTTACCTAACGGATGGCGTTCGGATGGAGTTCCTTCTGTTCCGGCGAAGCAGATCCGGCCCTTGAGCCGTATACCTAACTAACCTCGAGGATAAGCCTCTATATCAATTAGTTCTCCTCGCTTCGGTGGCCAATCCACAAACGACAACCAAGGCTCGTGCCTAACCTGCGGGTCTACAGTGAGTGATGGTCTCCTGCGATCGAGTAGTGGAGTCACCTCGAAGGAATTCTTCCTTCATATTTACAGCCATGCTCTCTAAAATACGCCAATCTCAGAGTAGTGAGGCAGCTACTGGACGCCGCGATAGGTGCCGTCCTTATTGATGCCGCAGCATCCGCCCGACTATCACCAAATGAATATTCTAAGGGGTCTAGAATGAACTCGTGGAAAATATAACGCACCTCGTGGCACACGTGGCTCTTGATCCTGTCATCAGAGCTTAGTTCCGGTAGTTATACCGAAGCCCTAGAATTCTCTTTTAATTCGCGAAAGTATCTCCCAGATCTCCCTCTTACTGGGTTTCCCATTCACACTCTTTTTCCTCGAAGGATCGTGCATACGCGAGCCCTGGCCAAGGGGCCGTAACTATCACCATGCACATCCCTTCTACTTTCGTTGCTCTTGCCGGTCTCGCTGCCGTGGTTCCGGCACTCGCCCAGCTTCCCTCTGTAGATGAGGTAGATGTTCTTTCGGCGAAGGGTTATGGCAACCGAATGCTCTATGATTTCTCCATCGGTGACTTTGGCACCCAGCAGTGCAATGGTCTGAATACCGCCGTTCGCAGAGAATGGTAGGTTTCTCATGTCACTTAGTATTCTTTCTACGACAGGAAATTGATTCAATTCTGCAGGGGCTCTCTTGCTCCATGGGAGCGGAAGAGTTATATCGATGCCGTCTTGTGTTTGATGTCTAAGCCATCTATCTCGGACCCCACCCAGGTCCCGGGAGCAAGGAACCGGTTCGATGATTTCGTCGCTGTTCACATAAACCAAACCTTGACCATTCATGGCACTGTAAGTGAAACTGTCGCAGACAAGATCTTCTATTCCGGGGGATTTATAAACTGATCATCTTCCAGGGAAACTTCCTTACTTGGCACCGCTACTTCACTTGGGCGTATGAACAGGCACTGCGCAACGAGTGCGGTTACCAAGGCTACCAGCCATACTGGGCCTGGAACAAATATGCCGCTGATCCTATCAACTCTCCCATTTTCGATGGCTCTGAGTACAGCATGTCTGGAAATGGAGAATATGTTGCCCATAACGGAACTCCAGCTACCGCCTACACTACCCTTCCAGCAGGACAGGGCGGTGGCTGCGTCGTCACCGGTCCTTTCGCGAAGTATGTCCTTTTGATCGTCATATATTGCAGACCCAGGAATTTTACTAACTTCAAACAGCATGACAGTCAACCTTGGACCCGTCAGTCCTACTCTCGACGGTGTCGTGGCTCAGAACGGCAGCGGACTGAATTACAATCCTCGCTGCCTGCGCCGTGATATCTCCGTTGCTGCCTCGGAGGGCTGGACCAAGACCAGCGACGTAACCAGCCTGATTGAGGACAACAGCGACATCTACTGGTTCCAGACTATCATGCAAGGCCAATTCTCAAAGGGCTTCCTTGGTGTCCACACTGCAGGCCACTTCACTATTGGTGGCGATCCTGGTGGTGTAAGTTCATTTTTCATATTTTAGTACTCTTTCTTTCTTTGTTATCTGCACCTCAGGACAAGTCCGGGCCAACATCCTGTATGACTTTAATGCTTTGCTGTTTTATTCCGAGCCAGCCACACTCTACCTCCCATTAATGAGTATAAACTAACAGTAAAATTATCAGGATCTCTTCGTCTCCCCCGGTGACCCCGCATTCTACCTGCACCACGCCCAGATTGATCGCACCTACTGGATCTGGCAGAACCAGGACCCAGCTAACCGTCTTTATAACATCTCCGCCACAATCACAATCAACAACTCACCTCCGTCGCGCAACGCAACGCTCGATGACATCGTCGACCTCGGAGTCCTCGCGACGGCGTACCCTATCAAGGACCTACTCGACACAAAGAGCGGTCCTTTCTGCTATATCTATATCTAGATTTCTTAACTACATTCATTTCACCATATATGAATATGTGATTAATCTGTGTCGCATAATACTTCCAACTAAGTGGCTCTTAGGGAGCGAGAATGAATGCATAGTGCATCGCTGCCTCGTTTCCTGAAGAGTTGCACAGAGCCTGTCCCCCCTCCAAGTATTTCTTTATATATATTTTTTCACCTTACCTCCATAGCCAGACACATTTACATATTATAGTTTTCGTTCTGTATTTATGGAACCTATACCGTAAACCCTGTCCCTAACGAAATGAAATAAACAACCTTTTTTCCCTCCATCATATTCTGCACTCCTCAGTAAAAAAATCCTACTCAGGAGGCTTGGCTCCTTAAACTGGCTATTTCGGATAATATAACGGATAATTTCCATATTATTAACTATCAGAAAGCGTAGAAAGCCTAAATAGTACGGATCCGGGCCCGAGATCCAAGATCCAGCATCTAAGCTAACTAACTATACGGCGTCAAGCGACTAAACGAGTACGACCCGCGGAACGAACCAAGGATCTCCGCACGGGCGGATAGTTATTATTAATACCACGGCGCCTCCGACACTAACATTTTAACAGTAGGCCCCTAATTCAGTCGGACCATGCGCTTAGGCCCCCCATCACATATCGGTAGGCTGAAGCTACCTGAACTTAGATTTTCTAGCGAGGCTTAGAATACGGCGTATTTCTTCGTGGGGTGAAGCTCGCTTAGGCGGCTGAACACTCCCCTAGGAGCCTTTGAAGGAGTCTTCGAGGTTAAAGTTGATTTAGCCGAGGTCAGAAAAAAAAAAGATTAAATGAATATTATTATGTAAAAGCTGGAGAACGTGGTGTGTTTACTGTACCTTAGCCATTGGGCTTTTATTTAACGCAGTGGTGTTGCCGTGGTTTCATTTCGGGGTTCGGGAATTTTAATCTAGTCCCGTCCCGATTGAATTAGGATAGAAGTACGGGATGTGGATAAAATAATTTTTCCCCGATCCTACATCCATTCCGTAGGGGGTTATAATGGAATTCATATGTATTACATGAGCAAGAAAAGTAGAAACGTGCGAGATTCTCTATAGTGCGACTAATGAAATTTTGGATCCGCAATTGAATTCCACGTGGTGTTTTGTTAAATGTCGACGCTAGAATCTTACCTGCATATAACCTGTCAGATCACCTTTTTAATCCTTATTCTCTAATCACTATAATAAATTTCTTTATCCAAATAGGAGTTAAATATAGGATCAAACCCTTCTTAGATTCAAGAAAGCAGCTAGCAGCTATCTAGAGAACTTCAAATAGTTGAATATAGTCGCTATGCTTCTGTATTCTAGGATTCTCTAAAATTCGACACTACAACGATGCTTAATGGATTTTTTTTTTTTTTTTTTTTTTTTTTTTTTTTTTTTTTTTTTTTTTTTTTTG